>JAREYC010000004.1:12147500-12692500 GCA_030015325.1 Cryptoblepharus egeriae
GAAGAAGACAAATAGGGAACAAAAGTATCAAACCAAGTAGGGAAAAAATTATAGAACAGTTCATTTGGAATCAAGGTTGCATAAAGATACAGTAATCTGTATTCCCTGCTCAATTAAAGAATTTTTTCTCTCACATAATGCGGTTTCTAAATTTTTAAATAGTTTTGTTGGAATTCTAAAAACAGAAGGAAGATTAATGGTGTTAATAATTAGAAAGCTGAATGCTAACATTCCACCCCCCACAGGACCTGCCTTTATATTATTTCTTTCAGTTAATAGAGATTTCATTCTGTGCAAGAAAAACAGCTTGCATGTGCTTTGATCAAAATGTAATTAGAATTGGAAAGTTAATTTTAAGTTCTGTCAGAATTGCATCCGTTGTTTTCATCGAGATAGAGATCAGCAAGAAGAGGAACCCATTCAGCCCATTTTTTTTGCCCTATTAGACATTGATAGTGTGATACTTGCAAAGGTTCTCAAAAGTTGAGCAGAAACTGGAATAATATGCTGTCCAGGTTTCACTGGGTCTGCCTTTCAGAAGGTCTCATAAAAGGAAAGATAAAGAAGCTTATTGAAGACTCGTCAACTTTTTGTGTCCAGAGCAATTTGGCTGTACATCAGAGGTTCTCTATCTCTCTATCAGCTGTGTTCATTAATCTATAGGCTCTTCTTCTGCACTCAAGGCCATTATGGAAGCCAACTGAGATGGTCACCTCAGGCAGCACATTTGTGGGAGACGGGAGTCCACCTGATGTGCCTCCTCTTTTTACCCACTTCCTTGATGAGAAAAGGAGTGTGGAATGGAAGATGGAAGTGCATAAGAAACAGGCCCACAACTCACTTGGTGGTCCCGACCCATAGTTTGAAAAACAAAACAGCTGACCAGAGTGTCAGAGACACCATTGTCTTCTCATCCATACTTCCTCTCCCTTCCCAGGGGGTTGGAGGAAAAAAGACTGGAACATCATTTTGTACATGACCTCAAATGGTAGGGCTAACCTTGACTGCATGTTCCTGTATTGTTTATTTTCCTTTTATCCGTTGAGCATTCTTCTTGCCCTTAATATAGTTGCAATGCAATCACAACTACTCTGTGACCAATTTAATTGCCCAAAGGGGTCCACCATAAATCTTCAGTCCAAGGTAGGTGAAAAACCTACCAACCTCTCAGCCAATTAGTTGAAGATAAAAAATCCCTATCCAGCCTCAAAGGAGTGTGGCCAGATGTTGTGTCCAAAAGAGTTGCTATCATGCTCATTCAATGGAAGTCTGGGAGAAAATCTGCAACATCACTGGAGAAGAAAGGAAGCTTCTCTTGCATCCAAACTGGTTTCAGAAATTAGATACAGATTTCAAGCAAAGCAGTCAGAGGTAAATGTGCACTGTAAGTGTGTACTGAAATGTGCACATAACTGGTGTAAGACGGCTATTCAGTATGGCTGTCCTATTATTGAACTGTGTACAGTGGCTCTGAAATAATCAGTGACTTTTCTGTAAAAACACAATTGTATTACAAACTGTCCAGAAAAAAAAATAAAAGCTCATCTTGTTTCCGCTTTAGTCGTTTATACAAGTCTTTAAAAATGCAGAGTTTGGGGAAAAGGAATAATTACTATTCATTTTTTCCTTTCCAGCTCAGAGAGTTAAATTATGCTTCACATTTATTTCTCCCCAGTGCATGAGATAGCAAAACTGTTTCCAGAGTGAATGAATAGACAGCGCAATCACAGTTGGGTTTCTGCACAAAAAGAAATAAAAGTGATTAAAGAACAGGTGATCCATGTGGGTTTGGAACATAATGTTCTCAATAGAGGTCTTCTTGAATTCTGAGTGTAGAGTATTTCTACAAAATGCCATTGTGGTAGCATGGATAGGTCGTTAGATTTAAAAATGGTAATTCCAGATTCAAATTTCTGGATGACCTTGGGCCAGTCAACACCTCTCAGTCTAATCTACCTTGCAAGGTTCTTGTGAAGATGAAATTGTGACTATCACATCAACCTGCCTGAGCCTATACTTCTCAATGGGATTCTTCTACCAGGGCCTTCTTTCATCAGAGATGGATGATTGGGAAGAAGACCCCTGGCTGTGGCTTGCTAGGGAAGCTCATCTGTCACCAATACTATGAGATACCATAGGTCATCATTAAACATGTGTTTTATATACAAAATGTTCCAATTTAAATCCCTGGCATTTCCATATTTTTCCATTTATTTATTTTTTTAATTTTCATTAAGTAATTCATTAATAAAGGAAAATTTAAAAAGTGATTGCCTGTAACTGCATTTCAAATTTAGTTTTGGCTTCACCTCAGTTGATCCTATGCAGCAGGTCCAGAAAGAACCCTTACTGGGATAATATGGAGCTGTTGTCCATCTAGGTGAGATGGACGTGGGATCTGGTTCAGAGAAAGACAACTCCAGATGTTTATATTGCAGGATATTATCAAGATGCCTGCAATATTTTCAGCAGTAGTCATCCCACGACACCTCTCATCTTTATTAATTGGTTAGTTGTGTTTGCCTCTTTGAGTTTCTTTTTTGTTTTTCCAGTGGGAGGGACCTCAAGAGCATGGGTGTTATGAGAAAGTACCGAAGGAATGTGCTGGAGGGCAGATGAGTCTCTGGAGGGCGAATGTACTCAGTAAGAATGAGTACACACATACAATCTGTGCTTGTCTGCAGACTATGCCCTTCCAAGGGTATGCTTCACCCAGCATCCTAAAAAAAGGCACCCAGCCTATATTTTTTTCTCTCTGAGATACAGCGGGGAACAAACATGAGTCATCCCATTCATGAGTCAAGAAAATTACAGGCATACTAAAGTTAAATTTATAAGTCACATATTTAAAAGAGTGATCCCAAGATGTGTTCTGTAATGGAATGAACTGACAGGGAGGCCCAGAATAAATGTCAACAGCCCTTATGGAAATGGACATTTGTCATGGAATCCCTGCATATAGGCAGCACAATCCAGAGCAACTAATCTGTCCACATAAGAGCCCTTGGGTTACCCTATCTATCACTAGGGTGGAGCAACTGCAAGATGCTCCAGCCCAGTTACTCTGGAAAAGGCTTAGGGCAGAGCAAGGCAATATAGGGTGCCCTAAGAGAGGTGGACCTGCTCTGCCCTAGCTGCTCTGCCCTAGCCAGTTCACGAGAGGCATGTTGAGGGCATGTTGAGCATTGCCTAGGGCAGAGCAGTTACTCTGTATCCAGAGCCTGTTTCCAAGGCAGAAATGCCCTCTTCCAGATCCTCAGAGATATACCACCACAGGAGCAGGTATAGTAATGAGTAGACCCATAGGGGTCCATGATAAGGCCCGAGTAAGAATGGCAGTGCTGACCAAAAATCTGAGTTCTTGGCCAGCCTAGCTGCAACCCCTGCCTCTCAACCTCAGTATATGGAACAAACTACGGCTGCCCACAAACCTCAGGATACAGCAGGCCACTCCAAGAAGCCCCTTGTATTCACTGTAGAATGTACTGGCATCTCATCAGGTCCTTATAAGGCAGGCACCCAGTGGCATCACCAGACTGGTGCAGGCCGCATTGGGTGACGCGCTCTGTATGGGGTGATGCGCCGGAGGAGTTTGACAGTCCTTTGGCAGGCCCTGGGTGTCAGTGCACCCATTCAGGCCTGCTCCAAGGCAGAGCAGCAGCCAGGAGCTTACACTCATCCTCGGAGCTGGCCCAATGGCCAGCTAAGGTGCACTGCGCAGAAACACACTTCCTTAGAGCAGAGGAAGTCCGTGCCTCTGCACAGCCATTTGGCCTTGTTCAGGAGGCGGAGTGGAAGCCGAATGTCTTCAGAAGCGTACTGCACAGGCACCAACTCTGATGCCTGCACAGTCTCCTTTGAAGCCTAAAGGCTTCAGAAAAGTACTGTGCAGGCATCAGAGATGGTGCCTGCACAGTACTCTTTCTGAAGCCAATTGTCTTCAGAAACAACTGCGCAAGCGCCAACTTTGGCAACTGCGCGGTCCAGGTAGGGGGGTGCGTGCATCCCAGGGGTGACACACAGACGTCTGCACCGGGTGGTGCGCAGAGTCATGTCACCACTGTAGGCACTACAGCTGTTCCTTGTTCAGTGTGATCTGAGGGGTGTCTCTTCAGGAGCAAATCCTCCCCATGTGTCAATTACTTAGCATGCTTTGGAGCAGTTAGGGCAGCCCAGGCTTCCTGACTCTCTGGATGCAGCATAACTTTCTGCTCTGGATACAGAATAGTTAGGAGAGAGCAGTTAGGGCACAGCAGGCTGAACTTGCTCTGGATTGTGCTCTACAACTGCATGAGTTGTAATATGTACATACAGTCAAGTACATACAGTCAGATACTACACAGTAAGTCTTTGGTTTATGGAAGTGTTCCTTTCTGTTTTGGTTTCAGAGGCCTTTAAGACACAAGGGGTGCAATCCAAACTTAGGCCAGCACAACTCATCAGTTGTTCTACATCACATGTTCACATGTTGATGTAGAGAAGCAAACACATGTCCATGCACTGGCTTAACCTTCCCCCAGAATGGTACAGAAGTGTCTTACAGCACTTTGTAACACCCCCATGTCAGCATGGGACTTGTGCTGGGGCTTAGGCTGGCCTAACTGGGGATTAGGATTGCAGCACACCTCAAGGCTGTACAACCCTGTCACCCCATCAGCTTAGCTCAGGGATAGTTTGGGGTAGAGGATATGCCAAAGAACTCAGTGTCAACTACCATACCTAAGGAAACAGGTAGCAAGAAGTGGATAGGAATGAATCTATCTATCTATCTATCTATCTATCTATCTATCTATCTATCTATCTATCTATCTATCTATCTATCTAGTTCACAGCAGCATAAGCCAGTTTCAGATCAAAGTATGAATGAATCTTTCAAGGGGGAATAGTTGGGGGCAAATTGGCAGCACAGTTTCAATACTATTTCAATATCTTGAGGACTGGAAGCAAATTTGCTTGTGTTTACTTCTGGCGTCAGAGCCCTGACTAACAGACTCAGCTCTACAGCTGTAATTTACTGGCCTGTTGGCTGTGCTGTAATTAGACAGCACATGGGATAAACTCATAAGCTATAAACTGCCACAGCAGGCACTACTGAGGTGCTGCACCTGTTTTTATTAAACCAGGTCCTTTAAAATAGATGAGTTATTGACCATAATATTGTAAGCCCCATTTCCACTGCAATTACAGCTAAATAAAGAAGCTTAGAGAAGCCTGTAAAAGAGGGGGAAAAACACCCCAAAATCATTAAATGGGAAGACACAGCTAACTGTTTCTGTAAATCAGTGTATGATTGAATGGGGGCTTCTCAAAAGCCAGCCAATTTCAATTTATTTAAAGAAGTAAAAAGATCTCTTCTTTTACAGTTGCATCTATTAAAAAGTTTCTTTAGGGCAGCAAAGCCCAAGAGTGTTGCTGCAGTCAGATTGCTACTCTGGTATACATATTTGGGCACTGATCTGGATTTTCTCAAGGTTGAAAGGGAACAAACTATATATAAACACTATCACATTTTTAAAACTCTTGGGGACTTGATACTGGGAATTCTGATGATGCTGATTAAAACTGGGAGGAACTGAATGGCTGACATAACTCACCAGTATTCAGGTAGACAAATGGGTTGCATTTGACAAATCTGCAGGACTTACAACCATGGAGACCTTCAATGAGTATCAGAACAGATAGTGAACAACCATTGCTGTTTGGGGATGTTAAATCTGACAGCAAAAAGGTCCTCAGCTGGCGTGGAATTAGCATCCCCAGAAGGTGGTAACAAACTGTTATGGCATCAGGTGTCCAGGTTAGGGGTTCACACATTGCTACAGGCAGAGGGAACTGTGTGGGAGATGGATTCCTAGAGTAAGGTGAAAACAAAGGAGAAATTTAGAGGAAGGGGAATACTAGAGGATGGTTTGAGGATGTAAATATTGATCAAAAAGGTTTTGATCGAAGTCTTTTGAAGGGCCTTTTTAGTTTTCAGATCATGGAATTTATTTTAAGTTAAGCTATGGTATATTTTTGCTTATTGTCTTGACATTTTCATATTTGACAAGGGAAATCTTTCATCCAAGTCAGGGACTGATAAATCTTGGAGCTTAGCAGCACTACAGAATAGCAACATTTCCTACCCTTAGATTGCAAGCCTATATACATTCATTTCAGATTTAGCCTTACTTAGGCTGCAATCCTAAACTCCAGTTTGGCCAGTATAAGTCCTGTGCTGGCCTGGGGGTGTCACAAAAGTGCCATAAGATAATTCTGTGTCACTCTTGGGGAAGGACTAGGCCCGTGCTCAGGTATATGCCAATCACCCCACACCACCACAGGAAGGCATGCCAAGTGAGTTAGGCCAGCCTAAATTGGTTAAGATGGCACCTTAAACAGGGCCAGATTTAGGTTTGATGCGCCCCTAAGCTATTAAGGAAATGGAACCCTTTATATGTACTTTGTCAACAACAAAATATGTATGTAGATTTTATTTTATTCATTATCTTATATTTTGAAAATATATATTTTGAATATCAAATTTTTTTCCTTTAAATTTTTTTTTGGGGGGGGGGGCACCAAGGGAATGGGGCCCTAATCTATAGCTTATTTAGCTTATACGTAAATCTGGCACTGGCCCTAAGTATAATAAGAAATCCTAACTAATTTTGGTCAGCACATTTCACCCATTTTTCTATTCCTGTGGTGATGTGGGGAGGCTAGCGCTTGTTTGTGCAGTGGCCTAACCCCCTCCCCGGGAATTGTGCAGAAGCCTACATGTGGTACCTACACCATCTGACCTACATGTGGTAGTATTTCACTACAGCTATGATTCTGACCACATAATGAGCAGCTGACAGCCCAATCCTATGCCGTATGTGACTGTCATGTGGAACAGCATTAACAACAGTGCATTCAAAATGTCTGCCACACTCAAAACGGCTGCCGCACAGTGCTCCATGTGTAGCAATTTTGCATGTACAAGATGCTCTGTCAGTAGAGTAAGAGGGACAGATAATTAGTTATTACATTCAGTTGTCCTGAAAACCCTGACTAGTATTTCAGCCATTTTCAATGCTGTGCTTTATATTCCTGTGGTGCACCTGCGAACATTTATAATGTGCTGTGACACACCAGTTGAAAATCGTTGTGGTAGAGCAGTGGTACTCAAAGTGCGGGTCTGGGGTCACAATTTCAGATCAGATGGTTTGCAAGAGGGTCAGATCCAACATCTTGGAATCCAGCATTGGACTTTCCTGAGAGTAAGTCTCATTGAAAATAATGGGATTTACTTCCAAGGAGGAAGTCTGACATCATGTTGATCTCACATCCCAATAAACTTGACAGGGGGTCCCGGACAGATTTTTAAGTTTGAAAGGGTGTCCTGGGATTAAATGCTTACCACTGTGCTGGAGCAAACCCCAGCCCAGGGGCCAGATGCAGCCCTCGGTAAGCATCTATGTGCTCCCCAGCAAAACCCCTCTATCCGGCCCTTGGGCAAGACCTTGTAATGCACTCCAATACATTTATATATGTAAATTTATTCAAAGTTATTCTAATTTGAAATGTAAATTAGTTTTCCAGACCCTGGCACAGTGTCAGAGAGATGATGTGGCCCTCTTACCAAAACCTTTGGAGGCCCTTGTGCTAGAGGATGAAGAAAAGTGAAAGATTAGCACATAGATAGACATGTTGTCCAGACTTTCACACATAAAACCCTTCTTATTTTTCCTGCAAGATTTCTTGCAAAGCTTGGGATGCAGAAAGCAGATTTGAGTCATGGGAGCTTGCAAGAGATATCAGTATGTTGGCTTTGAAAGTAAATAACAAATAAATAATTTGTTGAAATGGAGCAGAATGATGGGCATTGGGAATAAGCCAAGCTTTTCAGTCTGGCTGCCTGAACCGCAGCTTCCATTGGCAATGTTTCAGTGGTAAATAAAACCAAGAAAACTAATACAAAGCTCGGAGTATCATGTAGTTCAGGCCTCAGTCAAGAACTTTCCCAGGTGAGAAAACATCTGGAATACTAACTTTGCTCTTCATCATAGCTGGAAGGAAGAGAAGCCTGATCCACAGCTGGAGCAGTTTGAGGCACAAGCAGGAAACAAAATCCCATTGAATATTTAAATATAATTTAGGATGTATTTGGATGAGAGAAGCATCCAAAGGCCTTGGCTAAGAATAGAGACCTTCTTTTGTTGTGCTGCAAGCATAGTGGTAGGAAGCCCAGCTTGCCCGGAGGATCTTGGCTAAGTGTGCACACGATGAATAGAGTTAAACTATGGCTGCAAAACAGCAGGTATTTAAATGATGGGAAATAGCTTCCAATAAAAAATAAAAACAGATTTAAAAGAAATAGTTTCAGTTCTCTTCAAATCAGGTTTTTCTTAGAGGCAAAACCTTTATATACGGTATTGAACTTGGGTTGTGGTTGCTACTTTACGTGAGTTTGTCAGAAACAGTGCAGGCACAGAAGTGCAGGCTTTATGTGCAGATTGGCTGCAATCCTAAGCTCCAGTGAAGCCAATGTAAGACCCAAGTCCCATGCTGGTCTGGGGTGTCACAAATGTGCTGTATGGCACTTCTACACCACTCCTAGGGAAGGGTTAGCCAAGTGCACAGACACGTTCTTGCCCTCCCTACATCACCGCAGGAAGGGAAGACCAATGAGTTGTGCCAGTGTAGGTTAGGATTGCCCCTTACTGCCTTGAGGTATGGCTTCAGGGTGAAGACGCCTGTCTAAACCATAAATATCTGCTACCAGACCATGTAGGTTAATATTGATTGTGGTTGTCTTGCCCACTGTTTATTCTCCCAGAGTCTTTCCTAGAAGCAAGCCAGTGGCCCTGTGCTAGCCAGAATACACTGTTCTCAAAGGGGCAGACTAGCCAGAATGTACAGAATCTGCTGTCTGAAAGCACAACACAGGCAGCTGTCATTTTCTGCACTGAACATTTAGATGGTTTTATGGATTTTAACCTTATTTTTTTATAATACAGGCATTCTTCACTTATGAGATGGATTAGGGACCAGATCACTGTCCAAAAGTGAAATCCATTGAAAAGTGGAATCCAATCTTTTTAAGTAAACAATTGTTGCTCCCAATGCTTGCACAGTGGTGCCTCACAGAACAAGTTTAATTCATTCCGGAAGCATGCTTGATATGTGAAATGCTCTTTATGTGAAGCAGATTTTCCCATAGGAAATAATGGAAACTCAGACAGTTGGTTCCACAACCCAAAAAATATTCATGTGAAAATATTAACTGGATGTAAAAATGATGACAAAACACTGGAATTGAATTCAAAACATGCATTCAATGTGCATGATCCTATGAAGTCTACTTAGGCTGCAATCCTAAAGACACTTTCCTGGGAGTAAGCCCTGTTTAACACAATGGGGCTTACTTCTGGGTAGACACGGTTAGGAGGCTGCAATCAAAGACACTTTCCTGGAAGTAAGACCCATTTAACACAATGGAGCTTAACTCTGGGTAGACATGGTTAGGAAGCTGCAATCCAAGACACCTTCAAAGTGTCTCCCCACTTTCTCCTTCTCTCCATCCTGAGCCTCTCTCTCCCCTGCTCCCTTCTGGCTAGCCCTGAGCTGCTTCCCTCTTCTCCACTGCTGTTCTCTCCAACTGCCCAGCGGATGCCCGGCCACAACAGGAACAGCGCGGAAGTGTTGCTTTCGCTATGGGCAGGCGCACTAGGCAGCCCTGATGCTTTTTAACTCTTTCTGGAATGGGATTAGACCAGAAGCTACAACATGGGAGAGCAATTTTGTTCTTCAGAAAAGAAGAGAGAGGTTGAAAGAATGAGTTCTGAGTATAATGAAAGGCGTTGAAAGAGTGGATGATCAGAAAATAAACAATCAGAAAGCAGGGGATTCCTGTACTATAAAAAATGTCACCAAGGACAAAGAGTGCCATAATGAAATAGTTTTAAATGAAGCAATTTAATAGACATAGGGTGCAATCCTAACTAATTTAGGCTGGCATAACTCACCTGGCATATATTCCTGTGGCCATGTGGGGAGGTCAGTGTATGCCTGTGCACTGGCCTAACCCTCACAGGAGACGGCAGAAGTGCTTTATGGTACTTTTGGGACTTATGCCGGGGTTTACACTGGCTTAACTGGAAGTTAGGATTGTAGGCATATTACCTTATCTTGCATCTCCAAAGAGTTGTCCTCACAACTCTGTGAAGTAGTGTCCAATCCTAGCCAACTTTCCAACCATGTCAACAGAGTATGTACTGCATCTTGCAGTGGAGACACAATCATGTGGAGACACAATCAGTGGAGACACAATCATGGTCGATGGAATTTCATTCCCCTAGCTTGGGGCTCCCGTGCAGCTACACTGGAATTAGGAAGTTGGACAGGATTGGGACATAGGTTAGACTGAGAGACAGTTACAGGTACAAGGTAAATCTGCAAGCTACATGGCAAAGTTGGAAACTGAACCCAGTGTTTTTCATTTCTTGACTTTTCCCTTCTTACCTTATCTTTCCCTTGAAAATTACCCTTCCCAAACTGGTTTTCCACTGGTGAAAGTGCTTTACACTTGCATTTGCGAAAAAGATGAACGCAGTATGTTGGAAGGTGGGCTTTAATTTTTGATCTTTTTAAATGTATTGATTTGGATCTTATGCCTTGGGCTATTGTTTTGCCCTAGCCAGTGGCATTACTAAGAGGTTGAGGGCCTTACTGGTGGTTCATATGGGAGAGTGACACCAAAATTTGGCCACAATTTTTAAAATCTTAGTATTTCAAATAATACCATCATGTTATATATCAATCAGTGTGTAATTTCATGCAGAATGCCATGAAAAAAAGGTATGGTAAAATATATCTATTCTATCAAATGCTATAGCCAAAAACACCAGTGTAGGCAAGACAATTGTATATAGCCACATCCACTACTCAGTATATCACCCTGCCCATTGAATAGGTAGAGGTCCATTACAGGGGTAGCATGTTGGCCTCTTGAACCAGATGATGCAAACTTGGTTAAGATTCATGTTAAAAGTCTTCATTTTTAATGCTAGGCCCCTACTAGCCTCCATACTTCCAAGCCTGCAATTCTGACTTCATCTTAATGTTTGGAGAATAGGTATAGGTTTGACATTCCTGTTTTCAAATGACTCATTTCAAGATCCCAACGGAGGTGTATTTGCCTCTGCTGTGGTTGCAATACATGACAAGCAGGGGGAAATCTTTAACCCTGCTTTCGTCAGCCTGTGGTAAAGCAGAAATTAATCTAAGGGTGGAAATAGTATATGGTTTTATAAGACACGGTTGAAACACTGACTGCCAAATCCCACAGCCAAAAATTATTTTCTTTATATATACTAATGAAAAAAGCTTTCCAAAAACCATTAAGGTTTACGAACTGCTTGCAAATTTGCAGCTGATAAAAGTGGAAGTCTCTGTACCTTCCTGGGATTTTGTTGCTCAGCTGCACAGTCCTTTTTACCCCTCACATATGATTGTACTTAAATTTCCTTACATAGCAATGTGGTCTTAAAGTCAACATTATGACATAAAAGCAGGCCTCAGTCAGTCTTGAAAGACTATGGTATCGTGCTCGGCGCTGCATATGCTGCATGTGAAGCACGAAAGCCTGGGTTAGATTGTTATGGAGGAAAGGCTGTTACCCAAGCAGCAAATTCCCCCTCTCCACGCCACTGAATTAGTCCATTGGAAAGGCAGAGCCGATACGATTGGATCCAGTTGGCGTCGCAGAGCTGGGCTAAGGACAGGAGCTCACCCTGTTTTGTGGGGCCAACCTGGGTCTCGAACACTGTCCTGCTGGTTAACAGGTACAGCGTCTTAACCACATGCGCCACCCATAGCCCTAATGCTGTTTTATAAATTCATGGTGCAATCTTAACCAATTTAGACCAACCCTTCAACCTGGTCCTGTGGTGTGTGGGGAGTTCCTGTGGTGTGCATGTATGTGCACTGAAGTGGTGCAGAAGTGCCCAATGGCACTTTTGCCTTACCCTCAGGCCAGCAGAAGTTCTGTGCCGGGACCTTTGCTGACCTAGGATTGCACTATCAATTAATCCCTGGACCAGCCCATTAGGGGGCCAACTGAGGTTGTCCTCTCAGGAAACAGACTGATGGGATATTATTTCTGAATAATACCATCATGTTATATATCATTTGATGCATACTGTCATGCAGAATGGAATGAAACAGACTGCACTGTAATATTTCTAGCTGTCAAAAGTCATGGACAAAAAAACAGGGAGTGTGGTGATAGTGCATGGGAAGAGGTCCATCATTGGGATGATGCTCTGGCCTCCCATATCAGATATCACAAACCCGAGTGATGCCATGAGAGAGGAACAGAGGCTGGCACATAGCTGGAGAAGAAGGGAAGGGGCAGCAAGTGGCATGTTCCCACAGGCATCAGGAGGTTTTGGACCAGCCCTGGTTAATACTGCGAATAGCTTGGTTAGTCTGCCTTACTGCCGGCCCAGACCAGAAGCCTTCCTGGGAAAACCATATCCATACTATTTATTATTTTTTAGTGTTTTCTTCGGGGGTGGTACAACATCACACTGATTGCAAACTTCACAGAAGCACTGAGATATTTCATGCTGAGATATTTCACTCTCTGCGGGAAAAGAGATTTGCTTTGGTGAGGTTTGCAATTCAACTGTTTGGCTGGAAACCTAATATGGACAAATCTCCAGTGCTTTGCTATATATCAAACCCTAAGCGCAGACACTGAGGGCCAAATCCAATAGGTCTACTGCAGGTTCGTGGCCACAGTAAGGTGTTGCAATAAGCAAGGCAAGTCCACAAGTCCATGAAGCTTCCTGGGGGATATTGGGTCAGCCCCACCTACCTCACAAACAAACAAATAAATATTTAAACCAGTTTGCCCTCTTTCCTGCTCATTTCCCATCAATCCACTATGTTTGAAAAAGTTGACATTTCCCATTGCTTGGTGGACACACATTTTGTAAATTATCCCTCCCAAACTGGAACCATATGGGGTTAGCAGAAAGTGTCAGGGCTTATTCTTGTCTCTTGTTTACACATGCGCGCACACACACACACACACACCATGTTCATCCCCCACTGTGGTAATGCCTTCCCCATTGTGACCTCTCCACCTTGGTCTCACACCATCTGCATATACCCACTGGGTTTATATTGTTGAACTTGCAACTGATCCTTCTCACTTGGAAACGTTTTCCTCAGAAGTTGCAGTTTCTTTCATGCTTTTCTCATTTTGGGGTAATTAATGCCACATGAGGGGGAAAAAAATCCCTTGAAGCAGACTTGATTCCAAGTTTCTCATATATCTCCTGTTGGGGTCTTCTATCGTTTCGACACTAAAAGCCTGATCCTACCTAGATCTCCACATGGCAATACAGTGGTTTAGATATGAACCACACTGTATCCTAGGGGGGTGATGCTGCTAGAGACCTCCTCAGGTAAGAGGACATTGGCCACTTGCCTTGTGATAGGCCCCAGCAGCCACAACGGTTCAACACGGACCTCTGGTATTACTGAACAAGTCCATGTCGATCCATGAAGGTGGATTAGACCTGTGGAACTGATTAGGATAAGGTGCATATTGGTATCCGACCAACTCAGACCATCATCAGGATTGGGCTATGAGTCAAAATTCATCCTCAGTGAGGGCCACCTGCTGCCATACTTACTATGTGCTCATTTTTAAGTAGACTTCATAAGATCATGCACATTGAATGCATGTTTTGAATTCAATCTCAGTGTTCTGTCATCATTTTTACATCCAGTTAATATTTTTATATGAATATTTTTGGAGTCGTGGAACCAATCGTCTGAGTTTCCATTGTTTCCTATGGGAAAATCCGCTTCACGTAAAGAACATTTCACATAACAAACATGCCTCCAGAACGAATTAAATTTGTTGGTATATGGCCTAATTTATGTGACTTGGCTACCATTTAAATGTAGTAGTATGTATTTTGTCAAATTTATATTTATTTGATTTACATACTGTTTTTGTTCTGGAAGGAAGGATACCCAAGACAGATAACAATCCACACCAAGTTGATCCTACCACATGTTGTGACTGATCCTGTTTGTGACATGTTGGGCACAATCCTAACCAATTTAGGCCAGAATAACTTACCTGGTATATCTTTCCTTGGTGATATGGGAAGGATGATGGATTTCTGTGTGTTGGCCTAACCCTCCTAGGAGTGGGGCAGAAGTACCTTGTGGCACTTCTGTGACACCCCCAGGTAAGCACAGAACTTACTCTGGGATTTATAATGGACTAACTGGAGCTTAGGATTGCAACCATTGTGAGTAGCTTGTCCTCATCATTTATTTGACTGAGCCCTCTTACAGATCAAACTATGAATTCAACCAAGTCTAGCTTTCACCCTAATATCAGTTAAAATTTTAATGGTGATGGTGGTGGTGGTGATGATGATGATGATGAAAACTATTTAGTTGTGTCCAACTCTTGGCGATTCTGATGGGCTAGCTCTCTCCATGCTAATAGATTTTGTGCCACTTCTTTGTTTATGTTCATGATGGTGTCACCTTTGATAGTGTCTAACCAATGTGTTCTTTGGCAGTCTTATAATTATTAAAATAACCCTGTTTAATAGTTATCTGCTGGCAATGCAGAAATAATCACTTAACCATGCTGTTGACTGTCATTAATTAATTATGGGCAAAATCCAGAATAACTATGCTCCAGTGTAAGAACAACTTACTCTGGATTCCAATATGAATTTCCCATAGGTTTTCACTATGGTGGTGCAGTAACTGTGGGTGCACATAAAATCTCTTATGTGCTCCCGTAGTTACTCTGGATTTCGGGGTAAGTGCAATAGCAGATGTCTGAACTGGGAACCCAGGTGTGAAGTTCTAGACTTTAAACTAGTGGTACCTGTTGTTAAAAAATAAATCAATCTTTTGTTGTTTCTCTACCAGTGTTAAGCACACATTGATTATATGGTGTTATATGGATTATAAGCCCTGGGTGAAACCAATGCATTACAAAGACCCTGAACAAAGAAGGATGCTTTTTAATCCCTGTTTGGAGATACTTGCTAAACAAAGGTAGAATTCAGAAAGAGATGAAACATTTCCAATGATATATTTCCCCATATGCAGAGTAAAGCACCAGTAATGCAATTGCACCACCACCTTGTGCAATCCTTTGTACACCCCTCTGTTGCCTGGTGAAAATCTTGTCTCATGCAGTGGCCAACTGATGGGATATCATGTTGTTGAGATGCTACAGACTTCCCTGATGCTTACTTCCAGGGCCTCATGAACATCATGGCACATTTGTGACACGTTCAGCAAGCACAGCAGCCACTGTGCTGGCCGAAACCTCTTAGGATTGTGCAAATTTGAATCTATGAATGTTATTTTTTCCTCTGCATTTAAAAAGAGTTTTGAAAGAAGGGTTTTGTCCAGATTTGAAGATCAAATGAAAGCAAGCGTGTTTGGATTCATGCTTTCTTGGAAAAGTCCTCATTCCCTACCATCAGCCAATGCAAAGCAAGAGCATCTTCATTTTCCCACAGCTCAGGCTTCTTTCCAGCTTTTCAGTAGGATAGAAAAACTGTGGTGATGGAAGTGATTAACAAATACTTCTTGCTAACAGCTTAAATGGGTTGCCTGGGAGTAATCTTTACTCCGGTGGAAGTACACCATGGGGATTTAAAAGCTGCAGAGTAAAACCATTACACCAAATTTGTCTTGAATTTTGATAAATGTGGGTGGTGGCAACTTAATTAAGAATATTTTTCAAATTTTTTTACACTGTAAGCAAGGAGGTTGAGAGTTATGGAATAACTCTGAATAGCTCAAAAGATACAATTTGCTTAAGTCAGCATGGTATATTTCCCACCTGCTCAGGGACATCTGCACTGAAATGTGCCAAAAAGTTTAAAAGTTACAGTAGGTTTAAACACACTATGACCTCACTGATCTTAAAGACAATCTGGGAAAGAATCAGGACAAAGTGAATAATGCTCCTGTTGATGTTTTTGGATTTTCAGGTGTAATTTCATTTGGTTTCCGAGACACGGAAAAATTTTATGGATATTGAATGCTAACATGCAGTAATGGAACCTTAAGGGATTTTGTGCCTTGGTAATAATTCAAAACAGACTTCATAAAAACTTTACTATTATATGTAATAATTCACTTTTGCCCCAAGTTTCTTGATACGTCATTCACAAATATGGGAACGTTTGTCCCCAAAATGTTGATCTTTCATATGGATCTTTCATATGTGCATAGCTGGTGGTGTCCAGATGATTTTGTGGGAAAAAGCAGTTGGATTTTATAGTGCCCGATATGAATTTCAGCACAGTCTACCCTGCAAGTAGTAAATCTGGGCTCCAACTCTCATCAGCTCTATTGATTCAGTGAACGTTGGCAGTGGGGACCAATGTTCAACCTGGAGCCCCAATCTACCTGCCTGATTGATCTGGAGTTACCTTAGTGTTCATGCCTTTTCCATACCCCCCCCCACCCCCGTGATGGGATTCAAAGAAATTAACAACCGGTTCTCTGCCCATCTGGCAGCCACTTTTGAATGGCTATTTTTAAACTTTATATGTCCTATCTCTCATTAACAACCGGTTCTATAGAGTAGGTGCAAACCTGCTGGAGCCCACCACTGATCCTCCCCCCCCAAACCCCACAAATGTCTTTTCATGAAACTCAGCACTTGAACAGCAGCAGGTCTGAGACAGCTTTATGTGGCAAGCTGTGTATGGAGTTGATCCCCAACTGGTTTGCAGGAAGTCAAAGCTGTGATTATAAGACATCCTTATAGGCCTGATTTAAGGATTATTGAGATAATGTATGTGAAGTGCTTTTAACACTCTAGAGTGTGGTACGCATACTAAGCATTATTAATATTCACCAGAAAAAAATGGAAACAAATACACTGATGCGAAGTCATTAGGCTGTTTCAGAGCAATGGCTTGTAAACTCACAAGAATGAAATCAAGAGGCAAAAAAAATCTCACACCCGTCCCTCTATCTCCGACATTCAGGCAATTCAGTTTATTTTTGTTTAATGGCCTTTCAAGCATTCCCTTTAAACCAAATAAACAGAGGGTCTTGCAGGGTAAAAGAGTTTCTTTTTCTTATTGGCTGTTCTATTTCAAATTAAAGTGATTTGTTTAGAGATTGTAAAAGAGGATTAAATTTAAAAAAAAACAACACTCAAAATGTATGTATCACTTTTATGAAGTGCAATCTTCTAATAACCTGTGTAATAGTGCATGCTAAGAATATATATATACACATCCTTGCATTTTTGACATCTCTGTGGTTTCAGATATTTGAGTAACCCTCTGGGAAAGGTCACAGAACATCCAAGCGGCTAATCCAACAGCCATTCCTCCTTCTTAGCAATTGGAAAAGCTTGTTGATACATTTTCCCTGTTAAATATGATAACCACATGGGTTCTCATGTTTTCCCAGTCTGTCGTAATCATATGATATACAGATGAGAATTCCAGGTCTGGGAGATTTTACCTCCAGCTTCCAGTCATCGGCTGCCAGGTCTTTTTGGAGCACAAGGCTGGAATCCCTCAGCCCCCTTACTCTGGTGTCATTATCCAGTTTTTATGGGGCTACTTGCAGGACAAATGGTTTCACATAGGAAACGCAGCAATCCGATGGAATTTCAGTCCTAATTATTTTGACTTTATTTGACAGCGTTGTAAAGAGAGAGACATGAATGGGGATATCAGTGTCATGTATGACCCAATTAGCTTCTTAAAATCTTGTTTGACGGAGAAAATAGATTGTGAAAGCTGGATGTAATACAAATACCAGCTGCTGTTTTACAAATGCTTGTAGTGCCATTTTATTCATCCCATTTCATAGCATCAAGATAGGGACAATTGATTATCTTCCCCTACAATCCAGAGTCACTACGGGAGCACATAAGAGACATTACGTGCACCCGTAGTTACTGCACCACTTAGTGAAAACCTATGGGAAATTCATATTGCAATCCAGAGTAAATTGTTCTTACACCGGAGCAAGGACTTCCCGTAGTTACTCTGGATTGCACCCTTTGTACTCCTGAGAGTGTCTATCCCATGAAAACATTAGTGATTGACATATACAACACATTGTACACTGATTGATATATAACATACAGAGATTGAAAATACAGAGATTTAAAATTTTTTGGCTGGTAGTGGCATCCCGTTCCCAATGTGTGTCAGCAGGTGTGGCTGGCCCATTGCCACCCTCTATCAGTGCCGCTGAATTGATTCATACCAATTTAAGCTGATACAAATCTGCACAAGGCACCATTGAAAACCACGGCGTGGTGGATTAAATAGGTAATGTGGTGGAATACATGCCACAGCATGTACCATTGGTGTTGCAAATGGAGACTCTACTGTTGTTGCCGAAAACTGTGGGACAGATCAGGAAATCACTGATCAGGAAATCAGTGAGGGCAGTTTGGAAGTGGAACAGATTGCCAAGGGAGGTGGTGGACTCTCCCTCACTGGGGATCTGCAAGTAGAGACTCAACGAACACCTGTTGGAGATGCTCTAGGAGGGTTTCCTGCCACAGACAGGGGGCTGGACTAGATGACCCACTGGGTCCCTTCCAAATCTAGGATTCTATGATCTGTTTGAGCTTTGAAATAAATAAATAAATAAATAAATAAATAAATAAATAAATAAATAAATAAATAAATAAAGCTTTCCTGCCATTCAGCCATAAGATGGCTTAGAAGACAGTCTAGAAAATTGAGAAAGGAATCAATCAGTGAAATGTATCATGTTCTAAGAACCAGACATCACACATCTTATTTTTTTCTGTTCTTTTTTGTAGTTTTCTGTGCAGGCAAAACTTCTAAAATGTTTTTGTCAGACAAAAGGAATCAGCGAACCCGTTCCTCTTGAAGCCTGTTGTGCCTGCCAAGGTTCTGAGGTGGAGGGGAATCCTTCGTATATTAACTTGGCCAAAATCCAAAGCAGTTGGAATTTGGATCCTCATTGAAGCCGGTATTTGGTTTCATGTTAGGTTTTCTTCCTGCCTTTTTTTCAGAAAGGGCTTCCAGCAGATCAGAAATCTGGAATTGCTTAAGTTTCCAGCTTGCCCAAATAATTAAAAAAAGAGCACACATGCTTCTTATGACCTGTTTCTTTACAGTTTCTTTCATTTGCACTCTTCATGACTGTGAGCGATTCATCACATGAGTACCATTCCCACTTACCTCATAGACAGGCTCATTCCCCGGCAGGGCTTGCCCCTTGTTTTTCACTCGATAAAAAGGAATTTGCACTTTATTGCAGTACGGGAACATTTTGTAATGTTTTCCTCTTTCACGGGGATTCCACGGGGCTGCCTGACTCTCCAGTACTGTAAAAATAAACACTGGAAGGGCTTTTCCCTTTGTACAGGCCCACATGCTGCTACTTGCACAATTTCCTCAAGGAGCGACTTGTCATTCGGCCTCCCTATATGGCTGACTTTGGGTTGTGATCAGATGCAAGTTTGTTGGCTGCAAGAGAGGCACAAGGCACAATCCTATCTCATTTAAACCAGCACAACTCACTCATCTCCACATTCCTACTGTGGTGAGCGGAGAACTTTTGTGACATCCCTAGGCCAGGATGCACCATCCCTTGGCCAGGATGCACCTTACAGCACTTTTGTGACAACCCTAGGCCAGGACGGAACTTGTGCTGGCCTAACAGGAGTTAGAATTGCTCTGATAATATAACAGTGATGGGGATCTTGAGTTGCCAAAATGTGTGTTTTTTGCTGACTTGATTTGTGAGTCATGCGCTAGACACTGTCAGCTTCATTAAGACGGAGGCTCACCAACATGGGGGTCGCAGCTTCAATGAGGGGATGCTCAGCATACAATTAAGGGATGTCTGCAGCCAAAAACAAAAACCAATTTTGGGGAATTATTTGATGCTTTGAGCCAAAGTGAGGTTGCAGATAGCAGGAAACTTTTCCGATGAACATCAGATAGGGAAATTGCTGATGTAGTGTTGCTTGCTGAGTTTGATCCATTGCTTGTGTATTGTGTCTTCATTCCAGGTTTTCGGAAAGAATGGGAACCAAGACATGGACACAAATTGTCACTTATTAAACATGTAGGAGATGCACCGGATCATCTTACCTGCCATTAAAACTGGTGTGCCTTTTGGCATCATCTGGAAAGGATCTTTTATCCGGATCTTTATCACCCTGATACTTTTGAACAACTCACAAAAAGAGTTAAGAAAAATGAACTTTGGCATCCAAGTGTACACAAACGTTAACAGCATGTCGAGATGAAATTAAACTTGAGCTGCAATCCTAACCTTCAGTTAGGCCTGCCTAAGGCTACAATCCAGAGTAACTACGGGAGCGCATAAGAGACATTACGTGCACCCGTAGTTACTGCACCACCTAGTGAAATCCTATGGGAAATTCATATTGCAATCCAGAGTAAATTGTTCTTAC
Organism: Cryptoblepharus egeriae; assembly: GCA_030015325.1. Taxonomy (NCBI): domain Eukaryota; kingdom Metazoa; phylum Chordata; class Lepidosauria; order Squamata; family Scincidae; genus Cryptoblepharus; species Cryptoblepharus egeriae. The sequence continues at coordinate 12,167,971 of JAREYC010000004.1, forward strand.
TCTACAGCAAGGACTCCCTGTAGTTACTCTGGATTGTGCCCTAAGTCCAGTGCTGACCTGGAGGTGTCACAAAAGTTCCTTTAAGACTTCTGCGCCACTCCTGGGGAAGGGTTGGGCTAGTGCACATACATGTGCTTGCCTCCATACATCACCATGGGAATGGGAAGACGAATGTGTTGTGCCAGCTTAGGTTAGGATTGCACCAGTTGGGCTTGATTCTTCTTCACAAAGTTACATTTAAGTGCAGTGATCAGGGATAGTTAGAAAACAGAATAGTTTCCAAGGTGTGCTGTTTGAAAGAAAAAGGAGGGCATAAGACTGATACAGGCACATCTACACTGAGAAGATATGAGGTTGCCTTCGAAAGGTGCAATTCAGCACCACGTGGTAAGAGTTCAGTCACAGGACAGTGTCTTTTCCTGGAAAGGAAATATATGCATGCTTCTGAGCATGAAAGGGGAAAGGGCTGCAATAACCCGAAGCCCTTTGTTCATTTAAACGGAATTTGCACACTGCTTTTGACTACACAAGGGCATAAAAACCTGCCTTATACGCAATTAGATTATGATCCATGGATTATAAGCTATGGAGTGCAGAACTATCTGCATGGGCTATCAGCATCACACCAGATAAACCTTGGTACTTATGAACTTTCAGTAGCCCCCAAATCCAGAGTAACATAAGAGACTTTATGTGCACCAGTACTTACTGCACCACCTAATGAAAACCTATGGGAAATTCATATTGGAATCTAGAGTAAGTTGTTCTTACACTGGAGCAAGGACTCCCCATAGTTGCTCTAGATTTTGCCTTAAGAGGATCATTGAGCCTGGGCTGTTCTGTTTGCAAAGCGTATGCACTCCTAACATTGATTCATGGCTCTTTTTAATAGAGGTGGTACATACTAGCTTGCAACTGAATTAGTCTGTTGAACTAAGGCTGCAATCCTAAAGACACTTTCCTGGGCGTAAGATCCATTGAATACAATGGGGCTTACTTTTGAGTAGACATGGTTAGGATTGTGCTCTAAGTTTTGATAAGCTTGTGTGTAAAAGTGGCTTTGTTTGAATCTCTCTTCCTACTCAATTCTGTTCAATTTTGTTTTAATTCAGTTCAAAAAGTGGGTGTTCGCCAAGCTACAGTCAAAATATAATATGTTGCATTCCTCCCTTGCTCTCCCAAGGATGAATTTCATCAAGAAGTGGCAGGGCTTTCTATGCATGCACAGAGCCCTGAAAAAGCAACACCTGGGGAACTGCCAGAGATGTCAGATTTGTCTATAACTGAATATAATATTAATATATCAGTACTGTTTGTTTCATTGCATTCTGTATTAAATTCCACATCAAATGATATATAACATGGTGGAATAATTTGCAATTTAGGCCAGTAGTGGTGTCTCTCACACACACACACACACACACACACACACACACACACACCCCCATGTGTGTCAACCAGTTTGGCCTACACTATAATAGGGAGCAATCCAGAGTAACTATCGAGAGTCCTTGCTCCGGTGTAAGAACAATTTGCTCTGAACAATATGAATTTCCCATAGGTTTTCACTAGGTGGTGTAGTAACTACGGGTACACGTAACGTCTCTTACGAGCTCCCATAGTTACTCTGGATTGTAGGGCTAGTGACACAACTGGAGCTATCATCTCCTTGATATTTGGTGACATGGTGAGAATCCTGAATACTTTGGAAAGCTTGAGACCAGTTTTGGCCACATTTAAATAAACATGTTGGGTAGAGACAGATACCCAATTGGGTGTAGTCCTAACCAATTTAGACTAGCCTAACTGACCTGGCATATCTTCCTGAGATGATGTGGGGAGGTCAGCACTGGCCTAACCCCCAAGGAGAGGGGCAGAAGTGCTTTACGGCAATTTGTGACACCCCCAGGTCAACACAAGACTAACACTGGGGCGTATGCCAGCCTAAGCGGAGGTCAGGAATGCAACTTTTGCTTCTTATTTCAGGCAGAGGACATTCTAAAACTGAGCAGAGCCCCTAGCATGATTCATGGAAGGTTTCAGTGAGCAAACCTCAAAGTCTGAGATGTATTCTTCCTTACAGGAACCACAACATTCACTTCAAATACCAACTTGTGCTTGGTGCTTTGTACATTTTTATCACTGTTAATCATCATTGATTTTGCCTTCCTCTTTGTGGTGTTCTTATATTTCCTCTAAAGATCTTTGGTTGCTCTGCTTTTGTCTAGAACTGCATCTGCAGCTGCTTAAGGCTGCCACAGAATGAAGCATTGAAGCTGCATGAGTTATGATATGGATCAGCTCAGGCTCTTGGCCGTGCCTCATCTGACCGTTTATAGATATAAACGTTGCACTTGTCATACCACGATGCAGACCTTGAGGATCCATCAAATGTCCGGAGCGCAGTTGATGCATCTCCTGGGACAGCTAAAACTTACTAGTTGTATAACCAATTTTCAAACAATTTGGAGCTCTTTGGTAGTGAAGGCATAATGTTAGGCACACCCAAAGCAAGATGACAGGTGCCCTAATTTTCCCATCGAAACTGTCAGCTCCGACACTAGCTTATTTATTGCATTTTCATGTCAATCATTACAGTAAGCTAATTATTTTTTGAGTTATCCAACATCACAACACAAAAGGTGCATCTATTAGTAATCTGATTTAACTGAATTTAGAACAATTTTAAAATATATTTGTCTCTGCGCTGGGACAACAAAATACAGCCTCTGATTAATGCCTGAATTTTTTTTCTACATTTCATTTCATTTGTAAATGCTTTTGTGACATATTCAGGAGCTTGCAAGAATAAAACGAGGTTACGTACAGTATATGTGCATGGATACACCCGCACACAAATGCACACACTTTGTGATGAGCATAATATTTCCATTATTTCTTACACTTTAAATGAAAATTTCATAAGCAGCATTGTGCATAACTATTCCAACTAGATTTCCAAATTGTCTTAAAGGACCCATTAAAAATGCCACTGCAGAAAATGTTGCACAGTAAGACAATTGTACAGCATTCACTGTTGTGGAGCATTGATGCACTGAGTCAGCATTATCCTTTATTTTTGGAACAAATAACAATGTACAATACATTTGTGGTTTCTGGTGGGTGGCAGCAGGCTCCAGCTGTGATGATGAGAGGAATTTTGGGATTGTCAGTCTAGGATGGTCATAGAGCAGCCAGTGAGCCTAACTGCATTGTGGTGAATGTATATCTGACATTAAATGTTACATACCTGTAGTATGGCTTACACAAACACTGGTTCTTCATTAAAAGACCAATCATCTTGGAATCTTATGACACAACATCTCTTGATCCACTGCCATAAGTTATGATGGGGCACCTGAAAGGATGCACCACTGTCTTGTGTTTCAGAGCCACTGGTACAAACAGCCACAGGGTCTATGTAGACACCAGCAGCTCCTGGATAAAGCAGGTAAGGTGCAGGGAGGCCCAGAGCAAGGTGCAGATGGGAGAGGGAAGCCTCTTTGCTGCATCAAGATGCCTCTGTGGACCCTCCTCCTTAAACATACATGGGCAAAAGAGCCGGCATAGGTCCAACAAAACCTACTGATAGCCTATAGAGAGGTAATTTGAGGCTGCAATCCTAAAGACACTTTCCTGGGAGTAAGACCAATTGAACACAGTGGGGCTTACTTTTGGGACATGATTAGGATTGTGCTCTAAAACGTTTTTCATTAGCCTTTTCTGGGCCATCTAGCCACCTCCCACCATAGGATGCAGATGCTCTTTCTCTGGGCTGGATTGGGCTGTACATGTTTTAACATATATAAAAATCAATACACAGTTTTTTTCTATCGCATTTCTTTTTCAAACTAAAATTAATGCTAATGAAATGGCGGTAGGAAAGCAGTGCTAAAAGTTTATATATTGCGACCGCTATTTTTAAGATATTGTGCATGAACCAAGAAAAATGTATTGACTGAAGCTTGTTATGTAAATTTCACAATATTGTGTTCCTTGGGTTTCTTCTATAAAACAGGATATATTATGATGCCTGATCAATTTCATGCAGATTATGTGTTTCACTCTCAAGGACGTTTGGATCGATGGACGCCTCATTTCAGGTTAACAAAACCACTTTCGTGGTGTTAGGAAATGAGAGCAGAAATTGACTCGTTTTTCGTACAAATTACATTGGGAAACACACTGGGAAACCACATTAATAGCATATCTGTGTAAATATTCTGCAAATAATTTTTAGTGCTATAGTTACTCATGCTCTTTCTGTTCCATTTGGGATTTACAGATTAAATAAAGATGTAACCTGTTTTTGAATGTTTCTTAGCACACTTCCCAACATTCTTGCTCATTCTCCTCTTGATGTTCAGCGCATAGGATTTGGTGATGTCATTACATTTAGCATCATGACATCATCTTTGCTATATGAAATTTGATTGGCTGTGTTAACCTGCATGATTTTATTTACTGGAATCTGGCAATGTCAGCCCATGATGAGTCATAGTGTAACATCACTCTATTTGCTGCGTAGCTCTGATTGATGCTCTCAGGGATATTGCTAAGATCCTATTAAAATAATTTTGAATTCTTGAACATCTTTTATTGTTAAACATTGGAGACAAAAATAATACCTCCAGGATTCCCACTCTATGGGCCCGATCTTATGCTTCCCTAGTGCACAGGGGTCCAGTGGTGCCAAAATGGCTACTGTTATATCCTATGGGCTCAGAGAAATGGTGGAGTTCTTCTTGGGATAAGGGAACAAATGTTCTCTAATCACATGTAGAACAATGGAAGCCCCAGTGGGTCTCCTTGGATCTGTGCACGCTTTTGAGCAGGCACAGAACGAAGGAGACCCATGTTGGGTTGTCCAACTTAGACAGGAGAATTGTATTCAATGCAGAGTCAGGCACTACTTCCATCCCCTCCTCACCCTGGTTCACTCTCCCTCTGCCCAGTTCTTCCTCCTTCTCACCTTATTCAGTACCAGCCAGGCATCCTTATCATCAGAACCAAAATATCTTAGGGCGCAATCCAGAATAAATACGGGGGAGTCCTTGCTCCGGTGTAAGAACAATTTGCTCTGGATTGCAATATGAATTTCCCATAGGTTTTCACTAGGTGGTGCAGTAAATACAGGTATACATAATGTCTCTTACGTGCTCCCATAATTACTCTGGATTGTAGGATTACAGCATGTTTGGAATCATAAGTCTGGAGCATATCGGGGTAGCCTGATAGGATCTGGCCCCTGTCTACTTTCACATTTCAAGCAGTTAAAATATACAGTGGAAACACATGATGTGCTCCTTCATCATTGAAGAAGGTTATCTGTGGAGGCTTCTTCTGGTTGCCATCATCTTTGGAAGGTAGAAAATGGGGAGAGTGGCTTCTCAGTTGTAGAGCCTGGCTTGTTGAATACTTATTGAATGGGTTAGGGACTGGAGCACCATCCAAAAGTGAAAACCATTGACAAGTGGAACCCAATCTTTTTTAGTTTATAAATGTTGATTCAATGCTTTTTTAAGCTAGCAAATTGCAAATGCCCCTTTTATCTTGCAAATTTCTGCTGCCACACAAAGATTTCTGCAAAAGGATTCTCATTAACTCTTTCTGGAATGGGATTAGACCAGAAGCTACAACATGGAGAGGGCAATTTTGTTCTTCAGAAAAGAAGGGAGAAGTTGAAAGAGTGAAACATGCATTGAATGAATGAGTTCTGAATATAAATGGAAAGGTGTTGAAAGAGTGGATCAGAAAATATACCATCACAAAGCGGGTGGTACCTGTATTCTCCTTGGGGATGTCCAGATTATTATCTGTAGACACCAAAGATACAATGCTGTCCAGACATAGGTTACAATCCAGAGTAACTATGGGACCTTTTACACCATCATAGTAACGGTGTCACCTATGGGAAACCTATGGGAAATGCATACAGCAATCCAGAATAAATGCCTCTTATGTCTTCCTGTAGTTACTCAGGATTGTAGGGATAGATACCTTCTTAGGTTTCAATCCTAAAGACACTTTTCTAGTGTCTTTAGGATTGAAGACCCATTGAATACAATAGAGTCTACTTTTGAGTAGACAAGGTTAGTATTGTGCTCTTATTCTCTTTCAAAACAACTTTCTTTAGTGCTTTTAAGCTAGCATTTTGATCCTGTTTAAACCTGCCATGGTGCTTATTTTGAAATTATTATTTTTTCTTGTTATCATTGAACACCGTTTACATATTGTCAATAGAAAATCATCCCCAAAATTGTCTATATGAGTGTAAAAATATATGTCATGGACCCTCTTGTAGCCATCTGTGAGATCAAGCCTTTCTCAACCCATCACTAATTGCTTGTAGGTGTGTTTTGCTGGTGTGCTGGTTGAAAACCACAATCCACAAACATTTGGCATAGCTCAGCCTATAGAACCTACAAGAGCTGCCGCTTCTCCTTCATCAAGTCTAAGTGGATTAACCATTGTTTCACAACGACATTTATACAGCTGTTTTAGGGAGCTGATTCAATGCTTGGCAGTCACTTGGGCCAAATTCAGCTGCCAGAGGGACATTGCCTCTTTCTTTGAAAACAACACTGTAGAGATACACCCTGGTTTTTAAGAGATCTTTTATTTCAATAACAACTGGATGAAAAAGATGTCAGTGATGATTCAATGACTCACTTCAAATATTTTAACCAAAATATAAAATGAGTTCCTTCTTCAAGTCTTTCTCTGTGAGCAGCAGAAACTGCATCAAGAAGTTCAGATGAAAGTGGATTAGATTGACTAGAACTTGGACTAGATGACCTACTAGGGGTTGGACTAGATGACCTACTAGGTCCCTTCCAACTCTAGGATTCTAGGATTCTATGAAATAGCAGCAGTAATTTAATAATTTTAAATTTAGAAAGGGGTAAAAAGTAGGTAAAAAGGGGTAAAAAGTAGGACTATCTGCTAAGCAATTCCTGAAGACTGCAGATCTTCACTTTGCCTTGCATAACAAAGCAATATGCATGCTATTCAGTCAAACAGCTCCAGGAAAGATCAGAAGTTGTGTTCCTTCTTATGCAAGTGACTGCTGACACCTATATACAACTCTAGAACATAGTGACCTATATTCTGCTGTTTATCACCAGAGGCAATAGTGGACTCCCTCTACTTTTAAACCATTCCTGATGTTGGTAAATCATTACCATTGTATAAAGAACTGTATTATGGGCCAGGGTTTCCCTATTGGGTTTCAAAGTTCATTTTCTCTATTGATCATTGACTTCTGTTCTCCTCTCCCATCTCTAGCACTGGAAACTCAAATCCAAGGGTTTGAGAAAACTTGGAGAGCAACATAGCAGCGACATCTTTTTTTCCCTTTGGCTGATAAGGAAATGCAATGCCAGTGGTTATTTTTGTTGCAGTTTGCCCTTTTGCAATGCAGAATGATGCTCATGTTAAGCCTGGTCCAGCTGGGTCATGGAGGCAGTGGGCCACTGGGCTGAACTTTAGCTACAATCAAACTGGGAGATCTTTTCAATCCCAGCCACTGTGAGGAAGCAGAATTTGGTTTGTTCAGATACACCGCAGTGGTACTCATTTCAGAAAACTGAAAAACTATCATTTGTCGCTGATTTCTGATTTTAGGAGACTGGCAGTTCAATTCTATTTGTGTCTACTCTGAAGTAATTTCCATTGAGTTCAATGGGGCTTACTTCTAGGAAAGTGCTATTAGCATTGCAGCCTGGGTTGTTCTTATTGTAGGTGTACACCTAAGATTTTTTTCATACTCCTTTTTAAAAAAGGAATATATGAATGTGAAAAGTATGTCCCACAAAAGTCTGAGGGTATCTGATCCAGGCCCCTTGCTGAAGTTATTCAAGTATAAATCTTGTCATTGCCAAGAGGGTTACCTATAAGGGAACCCTGTGTCTCCTCCCTGTGTTAGAAGAAAAAGTGGGGCACCGATTCCCTAAGCATGAAAAAGAGGGATGCAGGCATTACTGCAGTTCCTGCTGAGTGCACATTTTGTGAAAACCAGTTCTGAAATGGCCCTAATTATATGAAAATGTTAGAATATCACATAGTAATTTGGGTGAAACAACAGGGAGTGTAGTTTTCACAAAATGCTCCCATGATGCTCATAATCCCTTACCAGAATCCCCTATGCCCAAACTGGAGCGTTCTTATTTCTCCAAAAAACTATCTCTCTTTTCACCTCACCCAGTTTTTAACTCCCTGATGAACTTTTGTTGGCCTGCCTATTCATCTTCTTCCTGGCTGAAATATCAAACAAATATCTTCTTCGGAAAATAAGGCTAATGCATGAATAACTCAGAAGTGAACATCACACAGCGGTGGAGCAAACTTCTGTTCCCCCTGCCCTTGGAGATGTTATAGCATTCCTAGGAAGGGCTGGGAGACTGGTAGTTCCGCTTTGCACCTCCCTCTTTAGGCAGCACATGATGTTCCATGTCTCATCATCTGTCATCAAACTCATTTCAAGGGATGTCCTCCTTTTCCCAGAATATCGATTATCTCCATTAATAATCTGTCAATTTTTTTTCTATCCTCTCTTATATAATCTAGTTTATCCATGGATTTGAGATTATTTAACAATAATAATTGGCACAAAAGTTGGCCTTGCATTGAGTTAAGCTTCATTGGATAGCTGTCAAGAACCCTCCGAAGGAAGTGAGACCACTACTGCAGCATGGTAGCACTTTTGAGCACATAACCTGAACATAGGGGCAGCAGGACCAATTTTTGGGACCTACTCAGGTAGGAGGCACTGGTGGAAAACCATTGAAATGCTTGAAAATTTAAGACAAACCAGGATGTATGTTCTATTCCACTTTTGTCCATTGGTTATCATTCAAGTTTGTGTTTTTGTGAGTGATTTTACTGCCACAGTCTCAATAAGACAAAATGGTGACATGTCTCAACAAAACAACAAGCAACAAAAGGAACTTGTGCATAGAAGGAGGCGGTAGGTAGGACAGAAAGGTATGCAGGGGTTGGAAGAATCCCATATAACTTAGAAAAAAGATGTCTAAGGTCACATGTTTGAGATTTCTAAGATGATGTACTATGTGTAGAAAGTTTATTTTTTGCTACTTCTCTGCAAACGTTAGAATTCAGACTCAACAGTCAAATCAACTGGCAGTAGATGAGAGACAAAGGAAAACACTGTTTCAGATAACACATGACTAACATATGGCTTTTGGTGCTCAAAGATGTGGTGATGGATGCTGAGATGATTCTGAAAAGGAGATTGGACAATGAATAGAGGATAGCTTGCCTGTGGCTGTCATGATAGGTTAAGTGGTGGTGTTCAAAAGCAGTATTGTGATAATTTCAATTGTCCTGATATAATGCTCTGCTTAATCAACCTGCCCCTTCCAGCCCAAACCACATTGGCTGCTGTCTTATTTGTTCCAAAACCTGGTCTGCTGCTGGCTGTTGCTGGCATGGGAATGACACCATTGGTGTCAAGAAGCATACAGTCTAAGCAGCTTCAGCAGTGGTTGATTGTACCATTGGCTGGCATATTGCATGAATACAACTGGGCTCTGAATGTCTCTGTACCTGCATTTCTAGCAGCTCTCTGAGGCTGCAGTCCTAAACCACAGTTAGGCTAACATAAGTCTAAGCACATGTCCCATGCTGGCTTGGAGGTGTTGCAAAAATGCCATAAGTCATTTCTGCGTCACTCCTGGTGGGGGGTGTTAGGCCAGTGCATAGATATGCACCAACCTCCGTACACCACAAGAAGAACAGGGAGCAGGTGAATTGTGTTTCCCACTACATATAACCAGCGGTGGGATTCAAATAAATTAACAAGTTCTATGTCCCATTAGTAAGTGGTTCTCAGAACCAGGCGCTCATTAGCAAAGGGATATATAGAACCTGTGAGTACCCCCTGAAGCCCACCATTGCAATATAACCCCTAGAAAGCCACAAGTTCCCCCTTTCTCGCTCAGCCTCTTTTTCATGGGAATGGAAGAGAAGGAAACCTTTTAGTTTTGTTATGAAGTTAAAAAACCAGAGTTAACTTGTGTTATGTCTAAACTCAGGAAATGCTTCTTCCTTCAAACTTTCATTAGGGAAATGCATTTTAATTCCATAATTACTTTTGTTTTCTGGGTCTGGGGGAAAAAAGAGAGCAAGAGGAATTCCTATGGTGGTGTGGCAACTATTGGCCTACATTTTTCTTCCTTTCTACTCCCGCATACAGCACAATGGTATACAGCTTGGTGACCTCCTGGAGCATTAGTGGATGATGAGCTATTTGATATCCCTTTGGGGGCAGCATAATTATGACTGGGCAGCCACATGTTATGACTTAATACCTTTATTACGATCTTTGACCAGCACAAGCCACATGTTATGAAGTCACAGTGGTCTCTTTCCCTTTACAAAACACCTTCTGGAGCTGACGGTTTTCATTGGATAAGAGTTAGGACATCTGGTGCCATCTGGTGACGTTGACCGTGTAAACATGGTCTATAACCATACAGGGGTTATAACCAGTGGTGGGCTTCAGGGGGTTCTCACAGGTTCTATAGAACCCTTTGCTAATGAGTGCCTGGTTCTGAGAATGGGTTACTAATGGGACATAGAACCTGTTGTTCTATGGACATAGAACCTGTTCTGAGGGTCTCTACCATTCTTGTTTTGAGGGTCTTTATCTCAGAATATTCATGTTCTGAGAGTTTTATTCTGAGGGACTCTGAGGAGACATTCATTAAAATTTAGAGTTAGGACAGGGAGAACAGAAAAAAAAACAAAATTTCTTTAGCATTAATCTGTAGAACCCTTTGCCACTGGATGTGGTGATGGCATCTGGCCCACATACTCTTAAAAGTGGGTTAAACAGGCATGTGTATAGCAGTGTATTGCTGTATCAGTATGAAAAATTGGGTCAAACTTGATGACTCTTCATTAACCAAATTTAGAGCAAAATCCTAACCATGTCTACTCAAAAGAAAGCCCCATTGTGTTCAATGGGTCTTACTCCCAGGAAAGTGTCATTAGGATTGCAACCTCAGTTGCATTTTGCCAGCTAGTTGGCAGGACCTGAATATGCACTTGTAGAGTAGTGCTGCTGGATAACATGTTTCCCCTTATTTCCACTACAGCTGCAATCCTAAGAGCACTTACGTGGGAGTAATCCCAGTGGTGGGCACAGGCAGGTTCGCACCTACTCTATAGAACCGGTTCTTAACAAGAGATAGGACATATAAAGTTTAGCCATTTAAAAGTGGCTGCCAGATGGGCAGAGAACCGGTTCTTAAATTTTTTGAAGCCCATCACTGAGTAAGCCCCATTGAACTCAGTGGAATTTACTTCTGAGTAGACACAAATAGGATTGCACTGTATCTTATTTCCACTGAGATACAGTTCAGCTGTCGCAAATTATCATCTGGCAGTGCGCATAGCATGCCACCTGTGGCAAGTTTGAATCCACTACTTCAAAAGGTGGCAGTGGAAGTGATTCACTCTCACTGACATGTACAGGTAGCTGGTGGGGAGGGGTGGAGAATGGTTGAGGTTGGAGAATAGGAGAAACAGGAGAGTTTCCAAATAGAGGCTGGTGGGAGATGGAATAGGAGAAGGATAGGGGAGATCTTGGAGGCAGCAGCATGTGTGGTCACCTAAATTATTTCCCTCTCCCCTACATATATTAGCAGCTATGTCATGGCTCTCAGTTCCATGACACAATGGCATATATATGGAATATATATTTCCACTAACTTTCAAAACAGCTGACTTCCTGATATGTCGAGAATAAATGTTAAGTGCTGACTCCTCTAAAATTACAGCCATACCTTGGAAAAAGAAATCATTCAGCCCCCCCTTCCCAAAGGAGATTAACAGCACTCTATTTCAGCAACACCTTTTGACATTCACATTTCAGACAAATAAAATCCTTGCCTTATCTTTCTAATTCCCAAGTTAGAGGCAAGGGGCCTCTAGTTAAGCCATGTACAATGATGCCTTGCCGAGACAATGATGCAGAGAATAATGATTCAACAACATTTAATTTTGCTATTAAATATAGGTCAAGAATGTCACAATCACCCTGGTTGTTCTTATTAATTGTCACTGCTGATATCCAGAGGCTCCTGTAATTTTTGCAGAAGAATTTATGTTCAGTGGATATTAGCTGGTTTCTAAGGCACGTTCCAATAGGGTAGCTTAGTAGCACATGATGGATGTATCCTCTAGATGAGTGATTTTCAATCTTTTCCATCTCATGGCATACTGACAAGGCACTAAAATTGTCAAGACACACCATCAGTCCTTTGACAATTGACAAGACATATCATGCTGCTGGTGGAGGGTTCACATCCCTTAATGACCCTCTTAATAAATATTATCTAATAATTAAATAAATTTTCCAAGTCTCTATGGTTCACCTGTGGTTCACTTGCAGCCTGGGTAACCATATAGAATGGAAATCAGAGTGACTCTACCTTTAACCATTGCATAGAGGAGGGAATTTTGGCAGGTTTAGTTTATCCTAGAAGGGTTTAAAGAGCAGCACCTCCATGAATTCCCTCTATTTTCACTGTATAAGAGACGTGGCAAATTCAGGAGCGCATAGTACTCATGAGGGCTGTGGGTGGTGCAAGTGGCTAAGACGCTGTGCCTGTTAACCAGCAGGCCAGGGTTCAATTCCTGGGTTGGCCCCACAAGACAGGGTGAGCTCCTGTCCTTAGCCCAGCTCTGTGACTCCAGCTGGATCCAATCATATTGGCTCCATTGGACTAATTCAGTGGCGTGGAGAGGGGGGATTTGCTGCTTGGGTAACAGCCTATCCTCCATAACAATCCAACCCAGGCTTTCTTGCTTTGCATGCATACGCTGCACGAAAACCTGGGTTGGATTGTTATGGAGGATAGGCCACTGAATTAGTCCAATGAAAAGGCAGAGCTGATACGATTGGATCCAGCTGGCGTCGCAGAGCTGGGCTAAGGACAGGAGCTCACCCTGTCTTGTGGGTCAGTATAATTCATACTTGTATAGTTATAATTCATACAGTATAATTCATACTTGTCTTGTCAGTATAATTCATTCACCTATTTATATAAGTTCTATTTCAAATGTATTCATTTATGTAAATTTATTTACATTTGAAAAGTAAATGATTTTTTCCACACCCCTCAACACAATGCCAGCCAGATGATGCGGTTCTCCTACCAAAATGTTTGCCTACCCATGAAAATCAACCCTTTATACCAGCAATTTCCAGCCAGTGTCCTGTGAATAGTCTGTAGGTGTGTTGTAGGAGCTGGTGGAAAGGCAATTAAATTAATAAGCTCATCGAGGGATGTGAACTTTCCCCATTGCAGCATGATTTGCTGTGACAGTTGTTAAAAAAAGAAAAAAATGGATGCTGTGCCTTAATATTTTAGCACCTTGTCAAATGTGCCGTAAGATTAAAAGAATTGAAATGCACTGCCTTATAAACTCATTCCTTGGAATCCGTTCTGTTCCCAGAAACCCCATAGATTACTTAAACCCATGGATGATCAAATCTTGGCAAGAAAAAGCCAACAACCTGACTGGAGTAGAGCTGAGGTGCAGAGTTGGAAGTCCTTCTTATCACTCAGAATGACTTCTTAGGACTCAAGGATTTATTTAATTATAACATCACTTCCAGTTTTTTTTTGTTTGTTTGTCTGATGGGGGGGCATAAAATGACATTTTAGCATGAAACACTATTTTACCTTCCCATCAAAATGGTACCTATTTAGCTACTTGCATTTACATGCTTTCATACTGCTATGTTGGCAGGAGCTGTGCTCCCCCCATCTTGTAGGACTCAGGTCTCGAACCCTGGTCTGTTGGTTAACAGGCACAGCGTCTTAAACACTTGCGCCACTGCAGCTCACTGTAGAACAGGAGGAACATTTTATTTTCTTCTGTCTTACACTAGTTAGTGTATGAAACTATGAAACTCTGTAGAATGTTGCAAGTATTTGATAAGCTGGGCTTTGGAGGATGCAAATTCTCCCACTTTATGCAATTCTATGATGAAACTTCATTTTTTATTACTGTATGCAAATAAATACAAATTTAAAACCAAGTCCTATTATTAAAATGCTTTTCTAATTATTGATGGTCGACCAGGCTGACACATAATTGCAGCACATTAAGAGGAGATGGGCTAAAATGCAGGTAGTAATATCTTTGGCTCTCATTCCTCAGCAATATTATTTGCTGTCAAAACCATCAGATATTCTTTCAGCGGCATTAGCATAGCTCATTTGTCCTGCAGTGACATGGCGATACCCCTGAATAGATTGTACTCTTTGGCATATTAACTCCCAGAGCTTGGTGGCATATACCCAGGAAACTAACTTGTGATGGATTCCCTGCCATGCTGCTTAGCACTATCATTGGAAATATGAAAAATTGTGTCGAGGAACCAGTTTGATCCTCATCCAGTGGAAAAAGCAAAGCTACTCTTAATTTCAGTTCCATTATATAGTAGTCTATGACAAAACCTTTCCATCTCCCCTCCCCCAAGTCAAACGACCATGTTTACTTGAATCTAATGCGCCACTGAATCTAATGCGCACCCCAATTTTAAAAGTCTTGATATAAAAAGAATATTTACTGGCAATTATAATATGCAGCTGCAAAGCAGGTGCAAAATTTAATTTTACTGCATACAGCAATGAGTTATATGCCAATAATAATGAGTCGGCCAGACCAAGAAAAGTGGGATAAAATTCTGTAAGTAACCCTACAATCCAGAGTAACTATGTGAGCACGTAAGAGACATTACGTGCACCCGTAGTTACTGTACCACCTAGTGAAAACTTACGGGAAATTCATATTACAATCCAGAGCAAATTGTTCTTACACCGGAGCAAGGACTGCCCATAGTTACTCTGGATTGCGCCCTTAGTAAATAAGTAAATAAGTAAGTAAGTAAGTAAGTAAGTAAGTAAGTAAGTAAGTAAATAAATAAATAAATAAATAAATAAATAAATAAATAAATAAATAAATAATATGACAAAGGGTTTATGTTAGGGTTTATGTTATGATTTTTACCTAATTGCTCTACTTTATGCAACTTTATGCAACAATGAGTTAGTGTTGCATATTTATTACAATATGGTACCCTATTAAACGAAATACTGACCTATACTTAGGCTTCAATCCTAAAACACCTACCTGGGAGTAAGATCCATTGAACACAATGGGGCTTACTTTTGAGTAGACATGGTTAGGACTGTGCTCTTAAAATCAAAATACTGCATTTAGTCAAATCTAATGTACCATCTAATCTAATGCACACCCCAGTTTTGAAGACTACATTTGGTTGAAAAAGGTGAGTGTTAGATTCATGTAAATATGGTATTGAAATAATTTATAAGGTACAGCTTTGGGCCTGGTTCATTGAGCTAATCATCTGAAGTTAGAAACCTCTGTCAGACTGTAACAGATATTGATTTTGATAAGCACTACAGCCAGAAAGTCCCCAATAGAGCCATATCTTGACAGTGCCACCAATACTAGCTCAACAGATGAGAGTCTGCCTACATCTGGAATTATCTTGCAGCTGCAGAGAAGAGTATGGAAATCATTGCAATTTCTACTTCTCCGGCTCCTCACAGCCCAATATTGATCCTGCAGATGCTCAAGGGCAACCACAGAATTGAGTAGCCTCATTGCAGTCAACACACACCATCAGTTGTTTGACCATTGACAAGGCACAGCATTCTGCAGGAAGGGTGCTCAAATCCCCCAATTGCACTACTAATAACACCTTCTTAAAGTCTTGTGGCACACCTGCAGACCAACTGCAGTACACCAGTGTGCCAAGGCATAGTGGTTAAAATCACCTGCTAAAGCAGTGATTTTCAACCTTTTTCATCTTACAGCACACTAACAAGGCACTGAAATTGTCAAAGTGTGTGTCAGTTGTTTTTACCATTGACAAAGCACACCAGTCTGTTCAAATTCCCCAATTTTCCTATTAATTAATGTCAATCCCCAAATTCCTGCAGCACACCTGAAGACTATCTGTGGCACACCAGACTGCCATGGTACACTGGTTGAAAATCACTGTCCTAGAGGGTTATCCCAACTGAGTTCAGGTTACCTTTGATGCTTGACCCAGGCTTTTTTATCCCTCTAAATTCCTACAAAATTACACTTAAACAAGGTTTGGTAACTCCAGGTATATACAACACAGTGTATATCAAGGAAGCACAAGTCTGACAACTAATTCAGCAGGATCCTTTGATCACAACAAAATAAAAATGCACTTGGAATTAAAGGAACATGAATCCATGGCAAGGTTGGAGGGCTCACAACATGCCTTCCTTTCTTGTCCTTATGAATTCATCCGGTATTTTTCATTCTCTTTTTATTCTCGTTCAAAATGTTCTTTTTCCAGTGGAACCTGGAGGCGATTCAAGTAGAACAGTGAATGAAACCTGAAGCTTCTTGTTGGTATATTTTTTAATAATAAAAAGAGTCAAATACCTTTTCTCAGCTTGACACACTAAAACCATTTTAAAAATAACAATAAAAGATAGGAACAGGATAATAATTAGCAGATCTGGTGACAACTCACAAAATATATGTAGGCCAACCTTCGATTCAAATGTCAAGAATGAAACAAAGCACAGTTTCCTCATTTCAAAGCTGACATAACCCCTCAATTTTTGAGGTCTATAAATGTTTAATGCCATATGGAAAGGATTAATATTTCATATACTTTGGGGGAACAACATGACACATGCATTTGGCACCTTCGTTTCAGAGAAAGTTATTAATATAATCGCCACTTGAGAACGGTGTCGCATGATAAAATAATTGTGACAGCCGTATTAGTATTGCAGCATATTGTAAAAGTATATCAATGATTTCAAAGGTAATAAATAAATTCCCTGTTCAACATCTGGGGGCAAAAAAGATTAGAAGGATATATAAACATTCCCTACAATCCAGAGTAACTACGGGAGCATGTAGGAGACATTACGTACGTCCGTAGTTACTGCACTACCTAGTGAAAACCTATGGGAAATTCATATTGCAATCCAGAGTAAATTGTTTTTACACCGGAGCAAGGACTCCCCATGGTTACTCTGGATTGTGCCCATTATCTCCCTCAAGTTCATGGAATTTTTTAAATTATTTTTATATATATTAATCCTATCCTTCCAAGGAACTCTGGGTGGTATGTATTGTTTCTTCCCACCTTTGACCTCACAACAACAACCCTGCGAGGTAGGTAAGGTCAAGAGATAGGGGCTGAGATAGTGGCTGAGCCTAACCCTGCCAGCGCCAGCAGATGGATGAGAGCGGGGGGAGGGCAGGGGTGGGGGATGTTCTTGGGTGGGGATGGTGGGAAATTACCTGAACAACCTCTGCTCCACTGATATCTAACACATTCAATACAAACCTTTGGATAACATAATTCCAATGAGGCTGTGCTTGAAGCCTACCGTTGTTCTTGTTGCAACAAGTTTTAAAAGTGTTAATTAAAACTTCTAGTATTTTCTTCACATCTGCCATCACATTACAACAGTGTGGTTTACTCCTCCATGTGCAACTAGGAGTTTGATTAGCATTAATGAGAGATTGCCGGTGCATAACAAAGGGAGACTAAGTCTTTCCGCTAATCCAGTTTCTTCTTTGAACAGTATACTGGAAATATTCAGTTGATCTTTCAGCTCTGATGAGAAACTTGGAAGACTTTTTAAATAAGAGTGAAACTGGAGGCATACATTTTACAAATGGGGTGCAGATGAACATTTGTACAAGAACCACACAATTTTTGGATCCAAGGGGAGCCGTGGCACACATGTTCGCACCTACTCTATAGAACCGGTTGTTAATGAGAGTTAGGACATATAAAGTTTAAAAATAGCCATTTAAAAGTGGCTGCCAGACGGGCAGAGAACCGGTTGTTAATTTCTTTGAATCCCATCACTGCATGGATTGTATTTTCCCTGTAGAAATCCATCAGATTGCAACAATTAATTTTTTTTTCTTTAGAAAGATGCAGACTTAACAGTTTATCAGTTCAAACTAATTAAGGAAAGGTGGGTAAAAATTGAAGCTTTGGACCCTTGCAGGCTTCTCCAGACCTTCTCCACCCCCTCCCTTTGCCCTGGAATTCCTTCCTCCCAACATGTCCTTTCCCCACTGCCGTCTCACAGGCCACAGGCATTTCCACACAGGGTGGCCATATGACCGGAAATTTCTGGATTTGCCCACTTTTTTAGTCTCCTATCTGGGTGTTCTCCAAAAGGGCTTCATTGTCCTCCATTTTGACTTCATTTTGAAGCATTGCAATGGTGTGCAATGCCCTATCAGTCATATGTCGTTGGATTCATATTGAAGAGCAGAATCCAATACAAAAATCAGTTTTGAAATACCTCCTTCCTATCAAAAGTTTTGGACAAAAAACTAAAAATAAAAAATGCATTGAGCTCTGTGGGAACATGAAAGTGCCCAATATTGCAACTTTACTTGTGAGTAGGCAAACATGCCATTGTCTGCCAGAAAGGCCAGGCTGAGAGGAATCCAAGACCTTGTCCTCCTTTTGAAGTTTGGGCATCTGGTCACTCTGCACATAGATCCAGTAACAGAGCACACAGGCATGACACAGGCATGACATTTGTAACACCCTGCCATAGCCATGGACCTATGGTGGGCATATTGGATTGGGACCTGCGTCACCCAGTGCAATCTACAACCTCATAACCCCTAGTAATGCCACTGTATAAAGAAACTTTTCACTCTTTTCACTTGGCAAACAATAAAGGGGGAGATTTTTTACACAATGATGTTTGCTTATAAGTTATCAGTCATGCTCAATGAAAGATAATTTTTTCATCATGTGCGTGACTAAGATGAGTAGGTTTTTTTTAAGGGCAGCCCTCTCCAAAATATAGCATCTATGAATATCTGCCGCAAAACTGGTCTTACGTTTCTGAGAACTCAGCAGCTCACATAATTCTTTGAAAGGAAGTCCACTCCAAATTTCTAATAACAGCAATTTATACATCTTTAGCAGAGGAAGCCCCCGAGAGCAATCAACTCATAAAAGCTATGCTTCTGATCCAGACAAATGAGAAAGCAAATGTGAAGTTAAGTGTGTAGAAAATATCTCTACTGATCAAGGAAATGGAGGGTAGTTCCTGCATCTTTTTTTCTTTGTGTTCATGGAATTGGATTCCTCAAGCAATCTTTGAGAGGATGGCTGATGTCACCGCTTAATTTCCCCCTGCCAAAAAACCTCATATCCACAACCATAAGCCATCTGAACACTACTTTCTTGGGAGAAAAAGTGTTATGGTCAATGGTGGCACATTCTCGTTCATGGCCACTGATGAGCTTTTCAATTGAATTCCGCTGGGAGGGATGGTGCACTGAGGGGGGATGGTGCGCATGTGGGGAAGGGGTGCTGCTCATGCTGGGTTAATGCTCTTGGGGGTGTTAATGTGCATGGAGAATGTTGCACGTGGGGAATGTTGCACATAGGGGAATGATGTGCTTGGGAGGGTTGTTGTGGATGGACATTCATGAGCATGGGGATTAATGTATATGGGGAATGTTGCACGTGGGAGTGTTGTACATGGGGGGTTGATGTGCTTGGGGGCATGATACACATGGGGGATGATGTGCATGGAGGGATGGTGTGCATGGAGGGATGGTGAGCATGGGGGGATGGCGGAAATTGGGTGAATGTGCACTTAGGGTGGTGCACATGGGGGTTGATGCACATGGGGAATTGATGCACTTGGGGGGTTGGTGTGCATGGGTGGGTTAGTGTGCATGGGGAGGTTGATGCACATGGGTTGTTGATGTGCATGCAGTGCTGGATTTATGTATAAGCTAAACAAACTATAATTTAGGGCCGCCCAAAAAATTTAAAGGAAAAAAAATACTGAATGTATAGTCAGGGTGACCAGATGCCAAACCCAAAATTCCTGAACCCCCAGGCAAAATTCCTACCCCCAGGCCAAAATTCCTATCTCCCTGAGCCAAAATTCGTACCCACTTAAAAAAATGCCAAAAATGTATTTTTTTGTTTTTATATTTTGGTTTTTTTGCCATATCTTTTGATAGGAAGGAGATATCTCAAAACCGATTTTTGCATTGGATTCTGCTCTTCAATACAAATCCAACGACATATGACATAATGGGGGTACTGCGCACCACTGCAAAGTTCAAAAATGTAGCCAAAATGTAGGACAATGAAGTCAAAATGTAGGACACCCGGAAATGAGGCTAAAAATCTGGACAAATCCGGGTTTTTCCAATCATATGATCACCCTGGTATAGTTCCAAAATATAAGATAAAAAACAAATAAAATAAAACCTATATACAGCAACAGTGTTTCGTGTTGTGTAGGTCCATAAATTACCATATAGCATACATTCAATGAAAAAACAGTTGACAAAGAACAGTTGGACATATAAAGAGCCCCATTACCTTCAATAGCTTAGGGCCTCATCAAATCCATCCCCGTTTGCATGGGCGGTTAATGCATATAAGGAGTCTTGTGCAATGCGGGTGTTGAGCAATGAGGGGATGGCGTACAGGGGGTATTTTACTCTCACTACTCGGGTACATTTTGCTAGTTATCTATATTTGTCTATATCAAATATATCTAAACACCGCTTCCATTTCTTTCTTTCATTTTTTAAAAATTTAATAGCTTTTCTATAACAACGTAATTATGACATCTAACATCTACATTTATTTTTTAATTTATTTTTTAATTTATTTTAATTTCAAAAAGACCCAGGTCAGCCCCACAAGACAGGGTGAGCTCCTTTCCTTAACCCAGCTCTGCGATGCCAGCTGGATCCAATCGTATTGGCTCTGCCTTTCCATTGGACTAATTCAGTGACATGAAGAGGGGGGATGTGCTGCTTGGGTAACAGCCTATCCTCCATAACAATCTAACCCAGGCTTTTGTGCTTCGCATGCAGTGTATGCAGCACCAAGCACGATACCATAGTCTTTCAAGACTGACGGAGGCCTGCTTTTTTAATTTCAAATGCATCTACTATACTTTTTTCTTTCTCTATTACATTTTTAAAGCGGAGAAGAGTAGGTTTTGATGATGGGAGAAACAATTGGATGAGGGGAGCGTTTTGCGACCCTTCCGGATGTGGCGACTTAGGGTTTTTGTCCCATCCCTCTCGGAACACCACTGGTGAGCCCATTAAATCTCCCCCTGATAGTTTTATGGATAGGCAGCTATCCATAGGCAGCTTTATGGAGTTGACCAATAAACTAGTGGATGCCAAACTCAGCAGGAGGGCTGGCTGGACTCTTTTGTTCTACATGCCATTTCCTCTGCCACTGAGGCCTTTATGATGGTGGATTATAATGCCCCAAACCATAAAGACAAAATAGGATCGGGCCATCAATGCAAGGTTGTCAGCTTCATGGGCCATTTCTGCCTAGGTGGATCAGACACTTCTGCCAGGGTTTGCTATCATCAGCCAAGAAGTTAGACTGATTTATGAAAGTTGGA
The DNA here is from genome assembly GCA_030015325.1 of Cryptoblepharus egeriae. NCBI lineage: Eukaryota > Metazoa > Chordata > Lepidosauria > Squamata > Scincidae > Cryptoblepharus > Cryptoblepharus egeriae. The sequence continues at coordinate 12,189,477 of JAREYC010000004.1, forward strand.
ATGACCATTCTGGGAGTCTCGTGTTCTCTGTTCGTTTTGGTAACGCTGTACATCTGTTTGACTCATTTCCCAATCCCCACCTTCACTTCTCCAGATCTTTTTTTTTTTTTCCATTGGATTACCTGGAATAAAATTACTTTGCCAGACAAATTGTGCTCATAACATTGTTTTCTTACTACAGGCTTGTGCTGCCCAGCACCTGCAGAGTTCCACAATGCAAGAGCTCTTTTATTGAATGAACTATTTAAGGCAGAAAAAATAACAATTCAATTTTAATTATTCTGATTACGTAAATCTGATGATTATTATTTTTAATTTTTAATCTCATTTGCATAACTTTTTCAAAATTAGGGACTTTGCAGATGTTGAGAAAACAATGAGGAATGCTTGCCATTGATTTCATGTTCATTTTATCTGCTGTGTCCAGTCCCCAAAAGCTTTGTAGGTTGCCCTGCTATTCGTAACCAACTCTAGGGAGCAATGCTCATCCCTTTTACACCAGTGTTGTGTGAAGATGCCTCTGTGGTCATGTGGCTAGCATGACTAAACACTAAAAGTACATGGAATGGTTACCTTCCCACAGATGTAGTACCTATTTATCTACCTGCATTTACATACTTGGTTGTCAGGACCTGGGCAAGTAATCTAGAAGACGCCTGTGAGCATGATGTGGTTGCAGTTTGTATTTCAAATTGTAGTTTGTAGAAATACTAAAATTGGAGGGGGGAGTGCATCCTTATGAAAATCTCCCCTGCACCCTGCACACATTTCATGATTCAATCCAGTGAATTCAGCGCACTCATTATAGCAGCATTGACCCCTCTGGTTCATGTGCAGCTCTTTATCCTGAAAGCGCTGAAGTCGTCGGGTGGTGCTAATGATGTAATATTGCAAAACGAGGATCAACCATGCGCCTGACATTCAGAGGAGAATGGCTACAATTTCACAGTAAATAATTAGCAGGAATGGTCAACAGGAGCCAGGCTATGGGCAATTTGGCAGTTAATTAAGGGCTTCTCTGCAGGAAAAAAGGCTCTGGCATTGCATACTGGAACCTATTAATTTGTCATCAACTTTCAAACATCATTCAGCCCACAGTCAGTTAGAGAAGATTTCATTTTAACTCTGGTACATCATCATTAGCGATTTGATGGGATCATTATTTTCCAATCTCTGAATCTACTGATCCTCCATAACAACTTAAATTGGTGTTCAGAGTTCCACTGCATGCATCAGGAGAGGAGATTTGGTCTTCACATTCTCTTTTGGGCATAAAATCATTTTTATCTTGTTAACCTTTGCTTCTTTTAGAATTATATTAACTTCCTTTATTGGAAGTTCCAGGACATAGTAGTGTCCGCACATCCCATGCTGGAAGGTATTATCGGAACATCATTTAACTTTTGCTATTCTAATTAGCGCTTTATTTTTGTATCCTGGGTTTGAATGGATTTTGTGACTGCGGTGAGCCATCTTGAATGCCTATTGGGGAAAGGTGAGATTAAAACCTATTAAATGAATGAATAAATATTTATGGTATGGACACTCAAGAGAATCCACCTATACCGTGCAGAGTGGATTTGCTGCTTGCATTGGGTTGCCATAATTCCCTTCCACAAAACCAGGACAGGACCCCATGTCAAACTTGCCAGTATGTGAATGCAATCCCCAAAATACCAGAACAGTTCCGGTTTTGGGGGACATATGGCAACCCTATGCTTGCATCTTATATGGGCAATATTTGTGCACAGTGTCCTTCTCTCCACAACTGCCTTGAAGGATAGATTTTGGAATTTGAAATAAAGATATTTTTACATCATGGCCAGATTGGTCCTTTCTTCACAGGCACTGAAGTGGTTTTTACTGGTTTTGTGCAATGATGGATTACACTTGAGAGAGGAAGAGGGTCAAAGATGTTGTTGAATGGGGCAGAGATGTGTTAGCAGCCTAAGAGCACAATCCTAACCATGACTACTTAGAAGTAAGTCCCATTGTGTTCATTGGGTCTTGCTCCCAGGAAAGTGTCTTTAGCATTGCAGTCTAAATACTCGTGCGCCCCCCCTTCTCCAAGTAGGCCTTGAGCTCTTTTGGAAAAACTGTGCAGGCAGAATTTTATCTGATTTTCTGGCGAAAGAGTACAATGTATTGGAACAACTAACAAATTGGGGTCAGTCCATTTTACACACGCTTAGATGGGCTACAAGGGTGATGAATGTTAGTATTGGGAAGGTGCTTGTTTATTTGCATACAGTAATGGTTCCCAGCCTATGGTCTGGGGAACAAAGGTGGTCTGTGAGCCCCTGAGAAGTAGTCTGTGGGGTCTCAGGTTAAAAAAAAAAAGATTATTGCCTTTGATAAATTCCAGTGCCTTGCCAAGTCTTTGGACCGCTAAAGTGGTGGCTGTGGCTATAGAAAATGTGGTCTCCATCCTTTCTAGTGGTCCAGCATTCATTCAACTGCCAGCTGCAAGAGGGTCTATTCTATACCCTTTGTGGAGGAGCACTCACTCAGCAAGTTGCTTCCCCATGGACCCGACATGGAGAATGGACCCCTGCAGCAGGTATTTCCAGTATCTCTCCAGGTGCTGCCCCATGGACTACAAAATTAATTTGTATTTTTCTATGTGATAGTGATGGACATTGCTTGTGACCCATGACAATTCCAATGTCTGCCTCATTGGTTCTCAGTGGTCCACTGGTGTACAAAATTGACTGTGTTGAAAGAGCTCCCTTAGGTACGCATTAGTGCTTCCTTCTGTCCACCAGATTAAATTACCCCTACAAACAAACAAACCTATCTCTGTAACATAGACATGAATGGACATGAATGTTTGGGCAACAGCTCATTGGAACTAGACTTCTTATTCAGACTGCTTTGAAATAAATTTTAGATTCCAGGATTGTTGTTTGAATCCATGCAAAGGGGGGACCAGAATGGCCAGCTTGAGATGCTGATGCTGCATAAGTTGTGGGGTAGGACAGAAGTCTTTGGGGAGCCAAGTTGAGCTCTTTTTCAGCTGCCAGGGTCGAGGCAGCTGATTTGAGTTGTCCATCTGCTGTTTTTGGCTCTAAGGCCAGTATTGAATTAGACTCCGACATTGAATGTCGTGTCGTGTTCAAGAGTGAGTCCACCCCCCTTTCTGCTGAACTTCCTTGGAAATTGAACCTCAGAAACACAATATGCAAGCCAGGAAAACGCAACCATTAATAACTGTCTGAGTACTTGGCTGAAAAAAATAATATATATATATATATTTCACTGGTGTGAACGTTTTGCTCTTCCATCAAGAATGCTAATGTGCAAGTCCTTTTATGGAGTTCAAGTGGTTAAGACTTGTGTTATTTCTGTTAAGCTGTCTAGCTAGGTACCGCTTCAGGCATAAAATATGATGCTGTCCAAGGTATTATCTAATCCTGTGTCCTTCTTCTATTGCAATGATCAAAGACACTCTGATACCTACGATGAAAGTAACTTGATCTCTGCTTTACTTTATGTAAGTCCAGAAAATGCATTTGAAAAAGTGGCTGGTTTCACAATCCAGCAAAGGTTGAAGTCAATAACTTTTAAACTATATTGATCTGAGAATACGTCTGGAGAATGGAATTATCATCTGGACGGTAAGACTGGCTCAGAAGACAAAAATGGAAGAATTACAGTTTCTTTCCAGCATCTCTTTGAAAAAAAATCTCGGAGGATTTTACTTTGAAGATTTAAATACTGACTGCATTCACATCCCCTAAAGACAAACAGAAGGTTAGCAGTAGGTGTTTTCCACTGCACAATGTGTTGGGCTGAAATTCTCATTAATTCTACCTCTCCATCTTTCCTACTTGCATGAGCAGATGAGAGCAGCCAGAATGTGATCCTCTCTGCCCAGGGAATGGGGTTGGGATCCATCATGTCTAGTGGATCCCAGCTCTGTCTACCCCTCCCCATACAATCACCTCCAAGAATGCCCTCCACCCACCTTTCTCCTGCCCCACAGAGCCCTGTGCATAGACAACCTCAAATTGGAGAGAAGTTTCTGTAGGTGCAGTTCCAAACAATGCACAAATTACAACTGTTAATTGACTATTGTTAGCTGGTGCACCAGTAAACATGCATTTAAAATGCACACACAGGAGGAAAGGGCTACTGTGTAGTGGTCAATGGCATAGCTTAGTGGTTTGGCAGGAGAGGAAGAATCAGTGTAAGGTGCCGTAAAAAAATCTTCAACTGGATCACTCACATTGAACAGAGAACTGTCATGGTCACTAATTTGTCCTTGGCTTGACTGTGCATGAGACAGACCATGAAAGATAGCATGAAGTTCTGGATCAGTGGCAAGACTGTGTCAAGGACCATTGCTCCAGATCCGTATCTGCTAGATGTGAGAGTGATGTGTTGCAGGAGCCATGACACATGGGTGCTAAGACTGGGACTGATGAAAGCAGAATACATAGGAAGAAGGAAGAGTGGAAAGCTTGCTCAATAAAACCTGGTAGTTGCCTAAACTCACCAGAAGGAGGAAAGCTTAGAATGAAAGAATTAAAGAATCATAGAAGGGACCTAATAGGTCATCTAGTCCAACCCCCTGTCTCAAAGCAGGACTCTTTCTAATCTAGACCATCTTCAGCAAGTTCTTGTTGAGCCTTTACAGGGCAATTTGTACCTGTACCTGCAATTTGTAATTTGTACCTGATGGGAGCCGTATTCAGGGTGTGGGTAAAATTTTTTGGCCTGCGACCATAAAGGCACTCAGTAGGAAGTCCTAGGAAAAGAGAAACAATTTTTCAACATTTTTAAGGTAAGGTAAGGTAACCCTTCCCTGGTTGCCCTGCTAGCCATGACTGGCCATAAGGTACAGCGTTCTTCTCCGTTTCTGTGGCTAAAAAGCCACATCATTCCCGTCTTAGAGCTGTCCAAAGACATCTCCATGCTCATGTGGCTGCTCTGGTCCATGGATTGCTGCTTATCTTCCCACTGAAGTGGTACCTATTTATCTACTTGCATTTACATGCTGTCAAGCTGCTAGGTTGGAAGGAGCTGGACTAAGAATGGGAGGGATGCAAAGCACTATGTAAGTTTGTAAGCAGGGAGCATCACCCACGGTGATCTTATGTCCTCTTTTTCCAGGACATGTCCTCTTTTTTAGCTTTGTGTCCTGGAAAATTTTTTTAGTCTCTTCCTTGTCCTTGTGAGCCGGCAGCATGTATTTAATAAAATATTAATTAATTGTAATTTGTAATTTATCTATATATATAAAACTGAAAATGACTCATATGTAAAACTGAAAATGACTGACTCACTGACTCACTAACTCATCAATGCCCAGCCAAAACCTAGAAACATGAAATTTGGGGAGGATGTTCCTTCCATGATGGAGGCACCCAGTTAGAACCAGTTTTCGGAAAACCCAACCGGAAGGGGGTGAAAAGGGGCGCACTCAGTGGTGGGCTCCAGTAGGCTTGCACTACTCTGTAGAACCGGTTGTTCATGAGAAATAGGACATATAAAGTTTAAAAATAGCCATTTAAAAGTGGCTGCCAGGTTGGCATAGAACTGGTTGTTAATTTCTTTGAATCCCATTACTGGGCGCACTGCGTTTTCCTCCCTATAATTTTCATTGAAGAATCCCTGACTGAGGGACACTGTACCCCAGCCCCTGGCCTAGAAGCATGAAATTTGGGGAGGGTGTTCCTTCTGTGACATCAACACCAACCAAGAACGAGAAATTTAACCCTTAAGGGGCTGGAAAGGGGTGCAACATGTTTCTTTCTTATACTTAACATTGAAAACTGACTGATCAAAATACAGCTGATGCATTGGAAAGGAGGGTGCATGGGGGATCGTGCCCATGGGAGGATGATGCTCATGGGAATGTTGTACAAGGGGGGAAGATTCGCATGGAGGTGCTGCACATGGGGATGATGCGTGTGGGAGGGTGTTGTGCATGGGAGGGGGTTTTGCATGGGGGATTGTGCACATGGGGGATGATGCAGATGAGGAGGTATTGCGCATGAGGGGTATTGCATAAGAGGGGTGTTGCGCATGGGGAATGATGCACATGAGGGGTGTTACACATGAGGGATGGTGCGCATTGGGCACATGGGGGATGATGCATGTACGGGGTGTTGTGCATAGGTGGTGTGGCGCACATGGGATGGTGCTCAAGGGGAGGTGTTGCACATGGGAGGGTGTTGCGCATGGGGTGTTGAGAATGGGGTGTTGGGCATCGGGGAATGATGCACATTGTGGTTTTTGGCAGTGATGGGATTCAAAGAAATTAACAACCGGTTCTATGCCCATCTGGCAGCCACTTTTAGATGGCTATTTTTAAACTTTGTATGTCCTATCTCTCGTTAACAACCGGCTCTATAGAGTAGGTGCAAACCTGCTGGAGCCCACCACTGAGTGTTGTGCATGGTAGGGTGGTACGCATGGGAAGGAGTTGTGCATGAGGGGTGATGTGCATGGGGATGTTGCACATGAGAGGTTGTGCAGATGGGGGTGGTGTGCATGGGAGGGTGTTGCACATGGTGGGTTGTTGCACAGTGGGAGATGATGCACAGTGGGGGGCTGTTGCACAGTGGGGGATTGATGCACATGGGGTATTGAGGATGGGGGATGATGCGCATGGTGGCGTGGTGTGCATGGAGGTATGGTGTGCATGGGGGATGATACACAGTGGGGGAAAGATGCCCAGTGGGGGGTCAATGCACAGTGAAGTGTTGATGCGCATGGGGGGTGGTGTAAGGGGGTATTTTACTTCCACAATACGGGTACATTTTCACTAGTTAATTTATAAATGTACGAGTATAAATGTTTACAAAAAAAAGCAGGCCTCCGTCAGTCTTGGAAGACTATGGTATCGTGCTCGGCACTGCACTGCATACGCTGCATGCAAAGCACGAAAGCCTGGGTTAGATTGTTATGGAGGATAGGCTGTTACCCAAGCAGCAAACCCCCCCTCTCCACGCCACTGAATTAGTCCAATGGAAAGGCAGAGCCAATACAATTGGATCCAGCTGGCGTTGCAGAGCTGGGCTAAGGAAAGGAGCTCACCCTGTCTTTTTGGGCCGACCCAGGTCTCGAATCCTGGCCTGCTGATTAACAGACACAGCGTCTTAGCCACTTGCGCCACCCACAGCCCTTACAATATGCATGTAAATTAATACATAACAAGAAGAGAGTAATAAATTATGTGTACTGACTTTAAATTTAATAATAAACAATATAATGTAAAAATCAACTACATGAAAGCAATGCTTTTAGCTTTTATTTTGTCAAATCCTACATTTTTCTTAGTTTGTCCTACATTTTTCTTGTCCTCTTTTCTGGTTATGACTTATGGTCACACTGGCCTCACCACAGCCTATTTTGCTTTCCTCTCCTGGAACGGCCCCAAAGGTGATGGGTTGCTTGCACATCGTGGTGAGGCTTGCTGCCAAGAGCACAATCCTAACCATGTTTAATCAAAAATAAACACCAGTGTGTTCAATGGGTTTTACTCCTAGGATAGTGTCTTTAGGATTGCAGCTGCTCCTATCTACAGCAGTGCTTTGACAGTGGAAGACGAAGCCAATATCATGTGCATCCATAGGAAGCAAGAAGGCATTTGTGGATTGTTTGCACAGCCATGTCTTCCATCTTTCCTTGAGCAGAGCGGCAATTTATTGTGAAATGTGTAATTATCTGCTGGAGCCCGGCCCGTTTGAAATGCCTCGCTATAAACAAAAGAATGAACAAAGGACAAATGTAGGAAGAGTCTTCCTTTTTTCAGCAGTAGCCTGTGGACACAGTTGGTTTCAGATTCCAATTATCTGCAGGCATCTAACACAGGGGACTTCTGTGCATTCAAATTGCCGTCAAGACAAGCGCTGATTTGATGGGCCTGTTGATCTCTAGTAAATATAACAGAGAGTTCTGTTCGGTTGGGAATCGGATGGCTGCCAAAAAGATATTTGGAACGTAAAGTCTCCATTTGAAGCATGATGGGAAATGCTCTGAAAACCGCGTGAGAGACTGTAACGCTGAATTTTAATTTCAGGCTGCCGGTATCGGAAGAGATAAGGACGATTAAACGTGCACCACTAGGTTCTGAAACAAAGCCTTCGACCGGCTGGAGGATCCAGACTGTGGAAGCCTGTGCAATTCCTCGCACTATCGACACAGGCTCCGCAAACTAGCTTTTAATTAAAACCCAAGAAACTCAATGCATCGCTGCTACTGCCATCTTAAGGATGCCCGATCGTGCTGTTTAATGGCACGTTGCAGTATCAAATGGCTGGAGGAGACCCCAAGCCTTTGCCGATCGTCCCAAGTACTCAAAGATGCTTGTTAATTATACTTGGAACTATAATGTCTGTTGCCCATTTGTCACTGAGGAAAAAGCCTGTCCCTTTGCCTTGCGGCGAATGAGACTGGGATTCCAGATGGAAACATTTGCTTTAATTAGCTTCCTGTGTGGTAGGGAATGCAAATCTTCCACCTGGATTGGTTGGCATGGTAGAGCCATCTGGGAACACAACTGCCAACACACTATCTTTCTGCATCCCGATGGTAGGCAAGACAATCAAAATCACATCCCCTGATTGGCCTGGAGTAATGCCAATCTTAATTGGCTGCTTCTCAACAACAACATTTCCGTTAACAACAAACTGGAGACGTACACATAGTATGAGTGCACATGCCAAAATAAGAACATGCTGATGTACAGCAGACCTGAGTATGATAGCCTTAACCAAGAGGTTAGCCGTTAAATCTAACAGAAGGTTCATTAATTAATTGAATACCATGAAGGGTTAAATTCAGTTTTGTGTATATAGGTATAAAACTGGGATTCATGAAAATACTGTGGGTTTATAGCCACTGCTTTATACTAGGATGACCAGCTAACATAATCACAGAAGAGGACAAGACCCTCAAAATGTAGGACACACAAGAACAATAAAAAGCTATATTATTTATTTTAAAATTTAAAATATTACATCTAATTTATTACAAAATGTATTACCATCTTCACTCAAATCTAATGCTCGCCTCCTCTTCTCCAGCCTCCTCTTCTTCAGGCTGAACATCCCAAGTTCCCCCAACCTTTCCTGGTAGGGCTTCCCTTCCGTCCCACTGATCATTCATGTTGCTCTCCTCTGGACTTGCTCCAGTTTGGCTGCATCTTTCTTAAACTGAGGTGCCCAGAACTGAACACAGTAAGAAGAAAACTCATTGTAGTATGCAGTAAAATTAAATTTTGCACCTGCTTTGCAGCTGCACCTTACAATCGCCAGTAAACATATTTTTAAAAAAATCTTAAGCATTTAAAATAGTAGTGATATTAGATTCGATGGCACATTAGATTTGAGTAATTATGGGTAATTACAAGCAGGCTCAAAGCTGCCAGCACACAAGAACAATGTTGTTCTGAACCTGCTATTGTGGGGTGGCAGATTCATGGAAACCCTTGTCAGGTCTCCCGAGTTCAGAGTGAGGTTATAATATAGCAGCTGGGCCTGCCATTATCTTCAACCCCCCTCCTTTCCTTCCCTGTCATGTGCAATGTATGTGCTGCACCCCACAGGAGCATTTCAGGCCCCAGAGGTCTCCACTGTATAAGAACATTTGCACGTTCTATATTCAGTATACATAGTGTGCAACTAAGCACAGTCCCTTCCTCTGATATTTCTTTGATCAGCAGCAGCTGCACAGCTGTGGATTCCATGTCCAACCTGTGCAAATATATCTATGTAGGACACAAACCTTTGTTAATTTGATCACATAAGTCATTGGTAGCATGTGCATGTTGTTGGACTCGGGCATTTGTTTGTCCTCTGTCTAAATCTCTTCCAGGCGCCTGTGCTTAGAATCTTTCTTGACTATTCAACTTAAATATTTGATTTATTTGTATGTAATTTTATTCTCTTTGAAATTCATGTCCCTGCTTAATAATGCATTATGCGCTTAGACCCTATTTGTGCAGTGAGACGTGTGAAAATGACACCTCTGGAAACATCTATGAGTGCAAATGTATTTCACCAGCACCCTTAAAATAAACAGAAGCCAGAGTGTGTCTTAAAGAAATCTTTAATTATGCGTCCCTTTTGAGCTCATTATTTGCTTAGTATTTACCGTTGCTGCAAATCTGACACTGAGCAAGCTATTTTGTGGCTCTCTTTTCCTGGGGGCATAGTAATTCCCAATGCGCAGGAGATTTATGAACGGCAGTCAATGGTTTGCCAGCAGCTTTGTGACCCCTCCAAAATGTTAGCCCGCCATGGTATCTCTTTAATATTTAAGAAGAAAACAATACATTTTTGAACCCATCTTGGGAAGAGACACTCGGATCTTCATTGTAAGGGAGAACTCTCCTTTGATGCTTCTCACCGTTATCACGACTGAGCATGGGATACAATGACAGGAAAGGTGTTTCATCAGAATTTATGGAACAGCCAATATGTCCGCATGCAAAGCTTAAAAATACATGACCTTCTGACTTCTTGGGGGCACCAGGACAATGGAAGACTTGTTTCATGGGTTCTGTTCATGCATTCACTCTATGGCTTAGCGAATAAATACATTAGCTCCTATGCATCTGTCTGCCACAAAGTTATGTCTATGATAACTATAAGTGGAGAAACCTTGGTTTTTGTGGAAGAAGGACCTTACATACCATTCAGCATCACTGGCATCCTTCAGTCTCGAAGGACTATGGTATCGTGCTCTGATTGGAAGTCCTGAAACAGCATCTAGTGTGGCTAAAAAGGCCAATTCTAGAGTGTCCATCCCTTCCACACTGAGGACAAATAAATTCCGTCCCCTGCCCAGGCCCCAGGTTTCACTGCTTTCGGGTCTGTCTCTTTGCTTTAGCCTGCCAAACAAGTGTCTCTTCCAGTTGGAGAAGGCCATGCTGGGTCTTTTGCCTCCACGCTGAACGATCGGAGGTCAAGGTTTCCCAGCTGTTGATGTCCATTCCCAAGGCCTTTAGATCCCTCCTGCAGATGTCTTTGTATCGCAGCTGTGGTCTCCCTCTAGGGCGCTTTTCTTGCATTAATTCTCCATATAAGAGATCTTTTGGAATCCAACCATCAGCCATTCTCACAACATGCCAAAGCCAGCGTAGATGCCACTGTTTCAGAAGTGTGAACATGCTAGAGATTCCAGCACATTCCAAGACTGCGTCATTTGAGCCTTTGTCACGCCAGGTGATGCCAAGAATACGTCGGAGATAGCGCATATTTTACAAGTTGCATTATAAGCATGACAGCAATATAATATCATTTGTGCTTCTCCAACATGCACACTAAAGGTCATTTAGGGGAGTAAATCAATTGGTACAAGTAATTTGTTCTGGTTTATGATAAAGCGCCAGTACATCAAATATTAGGTATGTTACCACCTATGTCCTCATTTCTGCTCCAGGCATGATGTTCCACATTTCACATCATGGGTGAGTCTGATAAAGCAAATCAGCCCACACTCACATTTTGAATGTGTGACTACAGTCCCAGTCATCAGTATTCACAGGGTGTCTATACTCATGTATAATGAAATTTGCAGCTGAGCCTTAAAGGACCTCTAAGTAACATAGGAAGTGGCTTCAAACTACATCCAGAGGTTTTTGCAGGGTGGGTAGGTCACGCTACATTGGAAATGCCTTTCACACCTTCTAAGTTGCTCAGCCTTAGCTAAAAGACCTTAGTGAAATTATGGCTCTAGAAATTATGGCTCTAGACCCAAGATACAGGAGAAGAGCAATTGCCAAGACACATGTTTAAAATGTAAGAGCGGCAGTGCCATCCTCACCCCTGGTTAGGCTGCCATAAGTCCCTACACAGGTTCTGCTGGCCTGGTGTTGCAAAAGTGTCATAAGGTACTCCTTTGCCACTCCTGGGGAGGGCGGAGGGAAGAGGTTAGACCTGTGCACAGACATGCATCAGCTTCCACATGCCACCATGGGTATGGGGAAATGGATGAATTGCGCTGGCCCAAATTGGTTGGAATTGCAATCTATATGTTGGAGGAATGGTGGGTTTATTAAAAACCTTTGTATTTTGTACTCATATTTGTTTTCAGAGGTTGCTCTCTCTATGCCTCAGTGGCGAGAGGACTGCAAATCTGAAAAATAAAGAAATAAATCTGTACAATCCCCTGTGAATCTCTGTCTGTTGTGATGCCACCTTGGGACTCTTTAGTGGCACCTGTAATAGAGATCCATGTCTCTATCTGATTGCCTTTGACAGACTTTATTTTTTCAAATTACTTCTGTGGTCCTTGAGCTCATCCGAGGTGTTTGCTTTCAAACGTTCTGACAACCTGTCTTGTCAAAACACCTGTCAGCACTGTTCCTAATCAGACCTAAAAGCAGTCAACAATGCAAGTCAACAACAGCTTCTTCCTGTCTCCCCTCCTCTCAACGTATCTGTAACCAGAATTAAGGCTGTGCAGAGATATCATCCTTGCATTTATTGAATAGGGAAGACTAACAGATACTATACAGATACTGGAAGATCATCTAGCTGAAGGTCCAGGATGAATAACTTGTGACTCATTATAGAGAACATGTATACATAGAGAGAACATGTATTCGGTCATGTATTTTGCCCTGCCAAGTATTGGATAATCTTGATTTGATCAGAATGATAATCTAATCTTTTGACTGTTATAGGAAAGCATCAAAACCTTAGGACATCAAATGTGGCTAGTGGGCTCAGCCATGTACTGGGCATAAAAATGCCTTGGGTGGGACAATGCTGTGATGTGGCAACATGGTTCAGCTGCATCATCACATCACTTCTGCCCCACCACCCTCCTAGAATGATTTCATTTTGGAGCACCAAATGAACCTTCAAGATCTTGGACCTAATGCCAAGTTTCCTTGGACCTAATGCCGAGGAACAAGGGCACCCTTTAGAGCACCCCAAACGGGGAGGAATGCTACTGCTGGTGATTGTCTGCTTGTAAGTCTGTCATGACAGGTGTCCTCTAACTAGCACCAGAGGAAGATGCTCTGGTGTGCTACACTTAGATACGCTTCAGGGTGGGCTGCATTCTACACAGTGGTTTACAAGTTATGCTCACGTGGGCTAATGCTAATGGTTTCCATCAATGTAGCTTCTTCAGCTGATATCCTTTAGTGGGAAGTTCTGATTATCTTAAAGACTTCTTGGCACTGGGGCACTCTGCTCCAAAGAGCATGCACTGGACATGCACACTAGGCTCAGGGTGCTCCCTGGCCCATTGATGAATGCCCAGACTTCCAGCGCTGGTGCCCAGAGCGCATGTCCAGATCATGCTCATCTGGGAGTGCTATGACCATCAGAGGAATCATAGAATCATAGAATCCTAGAGTTGGAAGGGATTCTAGTAGGTCATCTAGTCCAACCCCTTCCCTGCAGCAGGAAATCCTCCTAGAGCATCGACAACAGGTGCTAGTCGAGCCTCTGCTTGAAGATCCCCAGTGAGGGAGAGTCCACCATCTCCCTTGGCAATCTGTTCCACTGCCGAACCACCCTCACCATCAGGAATTTTTTCCGGATATCCAACCGGAATCTCCTCTCTTGCAGTTTGTACCCATTGGTTCTAGTTCTGCTTTCAGAAACAGCAAAGAACGAATGAGCTCCTTCCTCCTTATGACCGCCCTTCAGGTATCTGAAGAAGGCAATCATGTCTCCCCTCAGCCTCTTCTTCTCCAGGCTGAACATCCCAAGTTCCCCCAACCTTTCCTCGTAGGGCTTCCCTCACATCCCATTGATCATTCTTGTTGCTCTCCTCTGGACTTGCTCCAGTTTAGCTGCATCTTTGTACTTTGAGTACTGAACACAGTACTCAAGGTGAGGTCTTGAGGTCTCAAGGTGAGGTCTTGAGGTCTCAAGGTGAGGTTTCAAACTCCTCCAGAGCATCAGATACTTGGCTGCTGGCATGATGCTGGGGCAACTTGGCTCATGTGCCACCCAAAACGGCTCATGTGCCTGCTGCAGCATGTGTGCCATTGGTTTGCCACCACTGGTTCTTGTCGAGCCTCTGCTTGAAGTTCCCCAGCGGGTGAGTCCACCACCTCCCTTTGCAATTTATTCCACTATGCTATTGATGTGTGAATATTTTAGTTTATAAACTGTTATGAAATGCTATGGGCAATGCTATAACAATTTTTTTCAACTAAGTAAATATGTGGTTTTATTCTCCCCAAAATACTGCTTGTTGCAAGAAGGTGCTTCTTTCTGCAACAGACTGCCAGTGTTATTGCTGATCTTCTCTTCTTTCACTTTGGGAAATTCTCTGCTATCTAAATCCTTTCCTTTTAATTTCTCTAGGGTGTCAGAGAGGCATGTACTTAAGAGACAGCATGCTAATTAGAATACACAGCCTTCCAGCAGATATAGCTCTAATGTATGCATGTATTCTACGAGGAGATACAAATAATTAGCCTTCTGTAAACCAACTGAGATAGCAGAATCTGAAATGCCGAGAACAAGGCAAGCAGCAGGCATTCAAAGGTCACCGCTTTGCTTCGGCTCTTAAGCAACATTAGGGGGGATGTCACCCCATTGTGGATTAATTCGGTGAAAGAACAGCCAAATTTTTGTTTCTGTGCCAGCCACGATGAACCCAAATTGCACTCAATTTCAAAGGCAAGGGCTTGAGCTGGGGGTAAAAATACAGGAAAGGGCAACCCAAGTGATCAAGAGCTCAGTGCACCTTCCTTATGTTGAATTGTTCATCATCTGGGGTTTGGGGGTTAGCAGAATAAAAGACAACTTGGGGGCCATTATAGAGGTCTATAAAATTATGAATAGTGTGTAAAGATAACATGGCTAGAGACAAAGTTCTTTGTTGAAACGCAATCTCATGCTCCCCATGTTTTAATAAAGGTATGTGCCACATAATTACCGTATTTTTCGGCTTATAAGACGCACCTAATCATAAGACACACCAAAGTTTAGAGGAGAAAACAAGAAAATTATTCTGAACCAAATGGTGTAGTAATATATTTAATAAAATATAGCAGAATAATATTACAACCATGTACAGTCAACAGTGGTATTAAGAATCATCATCACTATCATTAAAAAATGAGGAAAGACTTTAAGGTTCAAGAACTCTTTTAATTTTCCAGAAACCCCAAGAACTCATCACTAGTAATTTGTGACTTTTGCACAAATCTCATTGCACATGAGCAAACACCAACATTTTGCACAAATCTTATTGCAAATGGCCCAGGGAGGCAGGTAAGGGTTTTTTTTTGGGGGGGGGGGTTCTTTTGGAGGTTGGGGGGATCCAAATAGGTAGGAAAGGGTGAGGGGATCTAGGTAGATAGGGAAGGGTGAGTTGTGTGAGTTGTGAGTTGGGTTGTATTAGTGGGTCACAGCCAGATGCAGACTGTAGCACACAAGATATGTCCAAAATGATCACACTGAGGGCACAATCCTAATCAATTTAAGCCAGCATAAGTCACCTGCTCCCTGTTTCCATGCTGGTGTGGGGAGGCTAACACATGTCTGTGCACTGACTGAACCCCACCAGGAGGGATACAGAAGTGCAGCAGGCCTCAGTCTTGTAAGACTATGGTATCATGCTCAGCGCTGCATACGCTGCATGCGAGAAGTGCAGCAATCACTCCGGATTGCAGCATCAATGAACAATGGTTTGCTTATAAATGTGCACAATAAGGTATTTGGGAGGATACATCCCCATTATTAGATGACACATACCAATATGAGGGGATATCTATTTTTAACATTCTTTATCAACACTATATCATCCTAGTGAGAATCAGAGCGCAATCCAGAGCATTATTCGGTCTTGTGCAAGTCCTTTGTGCCAACCTGAGAGTGTCACAAATGTGCCATAAGGAAAAATCTGTGATGATTTGAGAGCCAATTGAACCAATACTTGTTCAAGGAGGCCATATTCAGCTCTGGACCTGATGAGTAAGTGGTCAGCTTTGGGGGGTTGGAGAGGTCAGGAGAAAAAGGGGTGTTTTGGGATGGAGGGGCAGGCACTGGGCAGACGAGGCCCAGACGAAGCCCAGGAAGGGCATGATTGAAGGATTTTTTTCACAGAAAATCTGAAGGTTTACTGAGCAGGTTCTTTAACTTTTATTAAGATGAAGCGATAAGTATGCGCTTAAAAAGAAAATAAGGCATGTGGAGAAGGCAGGATCATAGACTGTTCTGGCAAGCCTTCAGAAATAAAATCATTGCAGTCCGGTAACTGACAATCTCAAAAGGGTACGTCACCGTGAAAGGCAAGAATGTGTCAACGGATGTAATTTGCAGATTGAATCTTACACATGACTGTGTAACTGTTTAGATAATTAATTCAAAGCAGAAGGTTTCTAAGGACTTTTTCCACTTTTTTTAATGGTGGGGAGCCCTTTTTTATCATGATGTGATAAGTTGGCCTTGGGAGAATTTGATGAGAATTTAATGTGAAAACACACCCTCCATGGCACCTCAAATCTGTATTAGCTCATTGCTGGTTTAGCCTTGAAATAATGTCTCCAGAAAGGAGGGAAGAGAGAATCCCATTTCCTATGGAAACAGAATTGATGTCAATAGAAAAGCAACCGTGCTGTCTTTAGCTTGCATACACTACACTACTTTTGTTTCTCATGGGTTATATTGCACTGTCAAATTGCATTACAGCATTAGACTGGAAGGGATTTTGCTAACATTAAACACCAAAGAAATTCTGAACCGATGTTGCCTCCCTACACCTCATTTAAATCTCAGTGTAAATAAATACATTTGTCAGATATTTGAAAAGAGCACTGCAGGGATATACTACAGTCTGCTTTCACCCCAATCCTAACTGGGCTTTCTGCCAGGAGAGCACACATTCCACTGACAGTAGTGCTGCAGTGGCAGTGAAAGTGCATGTGCAGTCAGATCATAAGTGCACATGGCTGGTTGCCACATGCACAGCTCAATAGAGAGAATTTACACATCAGTGCCAGTCAGGAGCAGATACGGTGTTTGTGGGGACCATGAGCACTATAATAGCCATAACAGACCTCTGGGCAGGGGCTGAGGACCCATCAGGTCAAGCCGAGGAAAGGCAGTAGATAGGCCTCCCTATGTTATATTCTTGGAGTTTCCAAAGAAGGGACCTCCGTTCATGTAGCCTAACAGATCTCCACCTCTTCCACCTTGGAGATCCCCACCTCTTCTAGCCACATGGCCCACCTAAGGGCTCACAAGATCACAGGTCAACTAAAGTATTGGTTGGGCACAATCATGCTGTCCACACTCAGTCAAGAGGGTTTTCTCCTAGCATCCAAATTTGCTCCCCATCCAAGAAGGCACCCTTCCCCACACTGGAACAACAGTTGGGATGGGCATGCACTTGTGGCTGAGAGAAGATTTGAACTCAGATCTTCCAGGTCTCAGTCCAACTCCTGGTTTTCAGCAGCCTGGTTTTCTAGACCTTCCGTACACCGAATCACAGCACAAAAAGCACACAATGAAGCAATTTAGTGGCTATCCTTCAACCTTGAAACACTCTTTTCTTGGATACTCAACATTGTTCAAGGTGGCACAACTGAACTGGCTTTCAGAAACCAGGTGTAGAAGGCTGAAAAACAACAGTTAAAATGCGTCAACAATTTAAAAATGACATTCAAACATTCATTTTAAAAAGAACAATTAACAATAAAACACCATTAAAAACAACAATTAAAAGCCACAATAAAAATATGATTATATAAAAAATTCACAAGAGAAGTAGCAAGGGCAGAAGTCTTTGAAAACACAACTATCAATATTAAAAGGCTTATAGGTTAGCTCTATTATATTTTATAGGGTACAGTTTTGTAGGGTGTTGTTTTATAAGCAAAGTGAGAAGGACACACACAAAAACTAATCAGAGATGGATTACTCATGAAAGGGCTTGAGATATCTGATATCTTTGTTTTCAAAGAAGGTGGTTCAAGAATCACATGATAGTCTACAGGCTCAATATTTGTTTTCTAGGAGTCATGCCGCCGAACTATAAATTTGGTTAATTGCACGTGCGTATCTACTTATATAAAATGTGCAGACAAAAGACACAGTGTCTTATTTGTCAGGATGTTTGCATTAGTGAACAAGACCAGGCAAACAGACCCACCACTAGCAATAATTTTTGTTTGCTGTTCTTGAGAACCTCATTTTTTTAAAAAAAACAATATTTAGAAGTGACCTCCTCCTTGCCAACTTTGAAATGATCACACATTCCTTTATTATGACTAAAGTATGACAACTTAGGCTGTATAATAATATCAAACTGAATTGGAGTAGAAGTGTCAGAGATCAAAACAGAGTCTGAGGTTCAGAGAAACCAAGGTATTTTGGAGCCCTGATTGCATTTTTACATGAAAGAGGGTGGCTTTTTTCCAAGAAGATCTGTCATAGTGTAATAAATATGAGATCAAGAAGGAACCTCAAGTGGAACACAGGTAATATTATATCTAATGAAAAGTGAGAGTTCCATAGAGAAAATATAATTTCTTCCATTCTGAATGTGATTTGTGAATTCTGAGCTGTCTTAGCAAGAAGCATACTGTATGAAAGTGCTTCTGCACCATGCCTGGGAGGGTCAGGCCTGTGCACAAACATGCGCTGGCCTCCCCATGCCACTGTGGCAACAGAGAGGTGGGGGAATTATGTTAGTGGCACACCCCCTGTGGTGCAGCACTTAAAATACCGAGCACTGCTATTGAGGGCCCACCTATCCTCGCTCATTTCATTTGATTGAAATTGAGCTATTCTGGAAGTAGGTTTTGTTGGGTGCAGGCATCTGAGGGGTCCAATAATGCAGGAGGATGATATTTTCACATCAACCTGCCCTGGGTGCTGGGAAGCCCCAGGACACCATAGAGCCTGGCTATCCAAAAATGTTATCTAAAATGAAATTTGGAAGGAATTTGACCATTCACTGAAGAGCCCTGTCGGATCAAACTAAGGGTCGATCGAGTTCTGCTTTCCAGTGTGGGCCATCACATCTCTTGGAAGAACATGGCTCAAAGGAAATAGCTCTTTGCTGTTACCACCAGGATACCACAGGATACCATGACCAAGGATACCACTGAGGCTGCCTTTGCATGCCACACACACACACACACACACACACACACACACATTATTGTGTTCCCTGCACACACTTCCAGGTACCTCTCATTCGGACCCCTCGAAATCAGCTGCTAATGCAGCCCACATCTGGTGGCCTCATTGATGGGTTGGCAGTGGACGTTGCTCCGCAGTACTTAGCACTCAGAGATGAGGTGTCTCTGGAACTGAATGTTCATATTAGCCCACATTACTGGTAGCCATGAATATACATCCTCCATAATGTTGTCTAACCTAAGTCAGTGGCCATTACCATTACCATTACCATTACCATTAACTGTGCATTGTATGAAGAAGTCCTTGTCTGTCCCATCTATCCCCTGTCTATCATTTCATGGTGCATCCCTCAGAGAGCATGGAAAATTTCTCTCTTGGATGGGGGTTTCTTCTCAGGTGGAACTTCTGAGGAATCTCAAAGAGAACAAGAAGAATTTGGAGAGCCAGTACCATTTTTAGATTGTCATATGATTTTCCATCAGGTCAAAGTGGACGTGATTCGGAATGTTTCTCAAGGAAAACTTCACATGAACTCCCGGGGAAGTCAGACATTTTATATTACATGAATGACATTTTTCAGGGGAAGTCCAACTACCCTTTTCAGACTGTAGACCAAGCTGCAACTCAAACCTCCAGTTAGGCTGGCCTAAGCCTCAACACAAGTCCTTTGCTGACCTGGGGGTGTCAGAAAAGTGTTGTGAGACACTTGTGTGGCATTTCTGGAGGAGGGTGAGGCCAGTGCACAGAAATACGTTTGCGTCCCTACCTCACAACGGGTACGGGAAGACTGATGAGTTGTGCTGGCCTAGAATTGCACCTGTTTCTGAACTTTAAACTTGGGTTCTTATCCCTACTTGTTTCGTTCTTTGTCAAAATTCTGCACTGGACATGGAAATAGAGGGGGAAAAGATGTGTTTTTAATATCTCTAGGAATAGGCTGCTCAATTTTCACTGCCAAGGGACAGAATACTGTGTAGAATTAGTTTGTGACTGGAATTTTAGATGACTAAGCTGAGGTTTTAGAAACATCTTCATAACAGAAGATTCAGCCTTTTCTCTGCCAACATGTGTTCCCAGAACTCGCTGTTTAATCTTTGTAGGGTTTCAAGAGTTGTGCCTTTTATTTCAAGAGTTGTGCCTTGAGGACAGTTATTGTGGGGTTTATACCCTCAGGCTGTGGTATACCTTATACCTAAGGGCTGTGGGTAGCACAAGTGGCTGAGACACTGTGCCTGTTAACCAGCAGGCCAGGGTTCGAGACCCGGGTCAGCCCCACAAGACAGGGTGAGCTCCTGTCCTTAGCCCAGCTCTGCAACACCAGCTAGATCCAATCGTATTGGCTCTGCCTTTCCATTGGACTAATTCAGTGGCGTGGAAAGGGGGAATTTGCTGCTTGGGTAACATCCTATCCTCCATAACAATCTAACCCAGGCTTTCGTACTTCGCATGCAGCGCCAAGCATGATACCATAGTCTTCCAAGACTGACAGAAGCCTGCTTTTATACCCTCAGAGGGCCTACCATCACCCCTGAAGGGACTTCCTGTCTTCACTCAGTGGAGCACCACTCAAATGGAGTGAGTTGTTCTTTTGACACCTTTTTCACAGTCCCATATGCAAATGGATGATTCCTCGAGAGGGGTGGGCAATGAAGTGGGGGTTAAGGTAGCCTGAAGGCAGTGGCACTGGCGTACTGCAAAGCAGTACTAAGGTGCAATCCTAACCAATTTTGGCCAGCACTACTACACATCCCCACTTTTCCCACAGCGCGGTGGGGAGACCAGCACATATCTATGCCTAACCCTTGCAGATGTGGAGCAGAAGTGCCTTATGGCACTTTTGCAACACCCCCAGGCCAGCATGGGTCTTGTGCTCGCCTAACTAAGTTAGGATTGTGCTGTAAATCTGTATGTGCACTTCCGATCAAGCCATTAACAGGCATTAAACACTATTAACAATGAAAGCGAGATGCCTTCAAAACAGCGGTGACCCCTTTCATCTCCAATCTCTATCAAAAAGTGCCACAGTGTTTTCAAATTAGATGCCTTTCTCTTTGCTCTGAAACAAAGAGGTAAGGGGGGGGGGAAGTACAGTAAAGCCTCTCACCAATGCGCATTATGCGTGGCTCAGAAAAAGCCACATACAAAACAAATGATGGTATGTTTTGGAATAGCACAAAAGAACAGATCATGTTCAGTTAATATCTTTTTTCGTTTGTTTCTTAACGGTTCCTTCTTCTTTTTTCCTTCTTTTTTTCCCCTGCAACAGCAAAGATCATTCACAGACCTCAGCTTACTCATTCTGAACACTAGTCACAGATTGTACAGTGTTCTGCACTTTGGCAGGAATCATGTGGTAGGGTTTCCTTAGAGATTTCCCAAACAACTCTCCCTCCGTGCGCTCTCCTCCCATACACACTGCATACTTTTGGTGGGATTCCTATTGCGTGGGAGGCAAGCAAACTTCCATTCACACAGTTGCATTCCCAGAATGCAGTCCCCTGGGTTTACTCCTCTTCCAAAATCCAAAAGTTTGTAGCCTCTGGGGCCCTCTCCAATTTTCTAGTAGCGATTCATATCAGTGAAGGGTCTGAATTTTTTTTTAATTGCCTGCATTTTTTTCCTTCATTATGTAAACCTATTCAGCTCTATTCAGCTCCGCTGCTTCTAATCTTGAGCCAACTTTTCTGTTTTTCCATTTGTGATCCACCAAGAGGCATCAAGTGTGAGTAATCATGGTGTCACCCCCATTCAGTAATATAGTTGGAGGGGCAGTGGTGGGATTCAAATAAATTAACAACAGGTTCTATGTCCCATTAGTAACCAGTTTTCAGAACCAGGCGGTCATTAGCAAAGGGTTCTATAGGACCTGTGAGAACCTCTGAAGCCCACCACAGTGGAGGGGGTACAAAGCACTACTTTTTGCAGGGAGTCTCATCACTGTGTGCACAGCATTCATCCCCGCCATATACAGAAAGGCTGTGAAAAGAAATAGGAAAGGCTGCCTATTTGCTGCAGTGGGGCTTGCTGCAAACTTCATGTTTTGCACCCCCTCCAGCTACACCACTAAGGTGTTCAGAGAAAGCTGGAGGAATATCAGGGTGGAGAGTTGATCTGGTGAGCATTATGAGGGGGGATCTTGCAACAGTCATGCATGCTATATTCTATCCCCCTTTCCCAGACCAGTCCCATCCCTAAAGATATTTTTACCATTCATGGGCCATTAGATTCCCTCCCCCTCACCCAAAATGGCCCATTTTGTTCCCCCTACCCAGAAAGGTTCCAACGGGGAGCAGGAGGGGTTGCATGCATGGTGCATTCAGGCACCTGCAAAAATTAGTGCTTTGCACTCCTTCTTGGAACATGGAAGTGCAAACCCCATGGAACACTTTCCATACCAGACCATATAGAATCCTTAGTAATATTTTTTGTACTAGTGTTACTCTGAAATTGTTCATTCCCATATATCACTGAATGTAATGGCAATAATAGTGACAGACCACTTGCCAAATTAAAATCACACCTTTTATTACAATACTATAGATCAGGGTTTCTAAATCTCCTGGTCCAGGGACCATTGGAGGTCCTTGGCAGCTGCTTGACTGGTCCACGAGCAGACTTCTCTAAGTACCTCTTCCCCTCCTCACAGCAGGAGGGCTCCATTGGAGGATTGCAGCCTCAGAGCCCAATACTATGCCTGTCTACTCAGAAATAAGTCCCACTGCAGTCAGTGGAGATTACTCCCAGGAAAGCGTGGGTAAGGTTGCAGCCTCAGAGTCCAATCCAATGCCTATCTACTCAGAAATAAGTCCCATTATAGTCAATGAGGCTTATTCTCCAATAAGAGTGACTAGGATGGCTTTGTGCATTTTCAAGGCATCCTGCATTGAAAAAGGTTGAAAATCCCTGCTCTGAGTAGACACACATTGAGACATTGACTCACCTGCAATCCTATCAACAGTAACTTAGCAATAGCTCTATTCATTATAATGGGATTTACACCTGGAGGCAGGTGAGCTCTAGGTGGGGAAGCATTTCCTCCAGGTCCCCAGAAACAGAACTCCCCCCACCCCTGGAAATTTTTTTCCACAGAACCGGTCCCTGGGACCAAAAAGGTTGAGGACCACTGCCACAAACCTTAATATTACACCTTTATTTTACAATACTGTAGGATCAAGCTGCACAGCCAGTACCTAACACAAGCATACATGCTCTCTTTCACTTTATTTTGACTTGTGAAAGAAATTGTGTCCTCACTACATTTATTTGACATTAGCTGCAATTCTAACCTCCAGTTGGCCCATCTGAGCCCCACCGTGAGACCTGGGGGTGTCACAAAAGTACCATAAGTCACGTGTGTGCCATGCCTGTGGGTGGCGCAAGCGGTTAAGACGCTGTGCATGTTAACCAGCAGGCCAGGGTTCGAGACCCGGGTCAGCCCCACAAGACAGGGTGAGCTCCTGTCCTTAGCCCAGCTCTGCGACGCCAGCTGGATCCAATTGTATTGGCTCTGCCTTTCCATTGGACTAATTCAGTGGTGTGGAGAGGGGGGGATTTGCTGCTTGGGTAACAGCCTATCCTCCATATCAATCCAACCCAGGCTTTCGTACTTCGTATGGAGCGCCAAGCACGATACCATAGCCTTTCAAGACTGACGGAGGCCTGCTGCCATGCCTGGGGAAGGGTTAGCGCTTGCCTCCCTACATTTCACCACATGAATGTAAAGACCAATGATCTGTGCTTCTATGTCCCCCTCCTTTCCTAGCCTCTTCAGCTACCTCTCGTTGGTTTTATTTCTTCATTTAGAAGATTTGTGAGCAACCACTCTGCCAAATGGCATTTCAAGCAGCTTAACAAATTTCCTATAGAGACATAAACCATCATGAAAGAGAAGAGTAAACAGAATAGAAATGTATAATTATATGAGAACAACAGAGAAAGGTGGTGGTTAGCTGGTTGGGCAGGCTGTAAACCATCTACAGACCAAACCAGGCCGACAAGCATAGTGAAGCTGATGAAACATTCAAATAAAGTGCCAAAATTAACTAACCAGATAGATAAGATAGACTTTGTCTGGCAGTTGACAGATACAAATGAAGGCATCAGATTTATCTTGGTAGGGAATATTTTCACAGGAGAGGGCATCAGGCGGAGAACTCCTTATGGGCCCAATCCAGAAGTGCACTTGGATTACACTATATATCAATGGGCTGATCCAACTGCAAGATGGGCCACCCTAGTTATCCTGGAAAAGGCTTGGGGCAGAGTAAGGCAACATAGGCTGTCCCAAGACAGGTTGGACCTGGGCGGCCCTAGCTGGGGCAGCCTAGGCAGTTCAGGAGAGGGCATGTTTAGCATTGCCTAGGGCAGAGCAGTTACTCTGTTTCCAGGACAGAAATGCCCTCTTCCAGCTCCTCAGAGTTATACCACCTCAGGAGCAGGTATAACAATGAATAGGCCCAAAGGGGTCCATGATAAGCCAGAGTAAGAATGGCAGTGTTGACCAAAAATCTGAGTTCTTGGCCAGCCTAGCTGCAACCCCTCCTCTCACTCCTCAGCGTCCTTACTCTGGATTGTGCCATTTGAGCACAATCTTAACCCTGTCTACTCAAAAGTAAGCCTCATTGTGTTCAATAGGTCTTACTCACAGGAAAGTGTCTTTAGGATTGCAGCAAAACTCAGCCATTACGCAGACTCATGCGGGCCCAAGTGTGTTAAACAATCATTGCCAGAATCCTTTCTATGTTCCTTGAGTCTCCATGACTCAAGGACCATAATCCAAGTGTGTTCTATATCCTTACTGAACATGCCTTCCCTTCCATGCCAGTTTGGGATAGGCAAAAAACAAATAAACAAAAGGCCAATTCGGATGATGGATAAAAACATTCCTACCTGGCCAGGGTGACCAGATGCCCAAACCACAAAAGAAGGACAAAGACTTGGATTTTTTTCATTTTGGCCTTTCCCGCAGACTAGGACTAGTTAGGACTTAATTAAAATTTAGTTAGGACTAGGCTGTAAAGATCAGCTTTTTATAACTTTAGATTCAAAAGAGACTTCATTCATAATTGTGAAGTTCCACTGCAGCTAGCTAGACAAATTTTAGTGATGTGATGATGAATTCCCTAATTCTGATTAGGGAATAAAAGAACAGTATGTTTCCTGAACCTTCTGAGCATGTTGAGATGGTGTCATAAACATAACGTAACCTGATTCTTGTATAGTAAATGGTGCTCGAGAGGATGGAGGAAGACATACATTTAAATCTTTTGGTTCGGTTTGCTCAAATAAAGTTCATGCATTAGGAATGTCATTGTACACCTGGAGCATCAGCTTCTGCCAAGAGGACTCTCATAGGACCTCACAGTCCTGCAGACTGTTTCCTGTACAAATTTTTCATGCCATCAAAAAGACAGTGAGGAACATACTTGGAATGTCACCCAAAAGCAGTGAGTAATTTTGATAGGTCTGTATTTTTAAATTAATGGTAAGTGTTCCCTGCAATACTTTAATAGCTGCCCAGACCTAACCCCCACATGTCCATAGCTTGTACGCACACAGAGCAGACACTGAATGCAATTGTCTATGTATGGGGGATCAAATGACCAGTAAGAAGTAAGTAATATATATACTTATCTCCTGTTATACCACCTGGTTGGTGAAGTAAAGTGGAGGTGAATGCCTTGCATGTGTGATGGGTTCTGCTGTTCTATTCATATATTTTATTTCTGTTCAGTCTTTGTTGTTACTATCCCCAAATAGCCTATAGTCATGGTTTGTATCCATTTGAACATTACCCAGAGTCAGTGGCATAGCTGGGAGGTACGGGGGTGCAGTTGCACCAGGAGGAAAGTTTTAGGGGGCAACAAGTTTTAGGGGGCACCAGCATGACACTAGTGGCTAAAATTGTAAAAAACGGGGTATTTACAAATGATAAAACCATCATGTTATACATTGTTGGAAAAGGAATTTAATGCAGAATGCAATGAAACAAACTGCATTGTAATATCTATATTCTGTCAAACGTTATGGCCAATTAACCAGAAAGTGAAAACACAAAAGACTATGGGACAAAAAGTGGATTTTTTAACTCAAAACTTTCCCTTGATACTGATTGCTCTGACAGCCAATGAAATGTAATTTTGATCTTGTATGGAACTAATAAGACGTTAATATGAATCAGCTCCCATTTCCATATAAAGATATAACATAGTTACCCATGCTAACTGTGTGTACAGGCACTTCTAAGTGGTAATCCTCTTATGTTTAGTAGGGAAAGAATAACAATTTCTCTTTACACCAGCACAGTTTCCCTAACCAATAAGGGACACAATTTTGGATTTTTTTACTTAATTAAATTTGATTTTGTTGTTCCGGGGGGAGGGGGGAACAACTCCAAATAGCAAATACGTGCTTTAGCCATGCCACTAGCACAGCAAATGGTGGTGAGACGGTGGTGAGGAGGAGGTGGCAGGTTTTCCCCCAATTTTATTTTTTAAAAATACCTGGGGAGGGCATCACTTCTGGTTGTGACATCGCTTTCACAACATTGTGAGCCTTTGCACCAGACTACATGATCATTAGCCAAGTCTATTTGGATAACTGGACTTGAACTGTATGACATGCTCAAGAATGCTTCAAGGTAAAGAGTAAAGGTATTCCCAACAGGTTGCCCTGCTAGTCGTGACCGACTCTAGAGTGGGGTGTTCATCCCCTGTTTCTAGATCCATAGAGCCAGTGTTGTCAGAAGACATCTCCATGGACATGTGGTCAGCATGTGCACAAAACACTGTTACCTTCTCACCGAAATGGTACCTATTTACCTACTTGTGTTTGCATGCTTTCAAAGTGCTAGGTTGGCAGGAGGTGTTCAGTCCTGATTTATTTGTTTATGGCAACCCTACTCACATGAGATCAACAATAAACTGACAGTTTTATTAAGTGACCATTAGAAAAGCAGTGTATTGTATTGGGTAGTGTGTCAGAATGGAAGATGAATTAAGCCCAAGGATACTTCTCGGCCAATCACAATCCCTCAGCCTAATCTACCTCACAGGGCTGTTGTGAAAAAAGAATGGGATAAACTGCCACATATTTCAATTTGGGATCTTTAGGAGAAGGATGAAATATAAAAGTAATAAACAGAAATCTTCAGATACATCCTACCCCTTGTCAGAATGAAGCATCTGTTCCAATTAGACTTCACCTATTACTTAAATCACTATTGCCTCGCTCCACTAGCTTATTTTTATACTTATTTTTAGAAAAGCATGCCAATCATATTGATTTATGTCAAATTAAGTGTGATTTATTTTTTCTTATGCAGATGGCTTAGAGGCAGGAAATTAAGCAAGCCCTTTTCAATAATCATCTTGGCTGGAAGCAAACTGTAGTCTCGCTAGTAGGAAAAGGAGAATTGTTTTCTAGAAAGCTTTCCTCTAGGTATGGAACATTTGCCAAGAAAAATGGAGAGACATAAAGCAAGACAAGCGAGTATAGCCCAACTGTTCTGATAACAGGAGCAGAAAGCGCCGTGCAGAGCAGATGGAGAGAGAATCAACGGTGCCGTAATCGAGGGCTGGTATTGCACATGTCCACCAGCAAAAGCAAAGGCATAATGCTATTGTCAAGAGATGCAGGCATATCTCTGATGGGCCTTGAAAGCTGATGGGTGCATCACAGATGCTAGCGCAATATTGGCAAGATGTGGTGTTCGTGAAATTTGGACACTAGTGGAACTTGGCAGGTGGGCAGCTCAGTATGGAAGGGGTATAGAATGAAATGGGGAGAGGGTAGAAGGAATTTGGGAGGGATGAGGAGGAGTCAACATAACACAGATCCTAACCATCCTTCAAAAATAGGAGTTCCAATAATTCTCTTCCGCAAAATCAGAACAGGACTCTTTGTCCCATTTGCCATTATGAGAACACAATTCCCAAAAATCAGGATTGTCCCAATTTTCTGGGAGATATGGCAACCCTATTCAAAAAGCAGACATGTGCTGACCTTAGAAGATGTGGGGTCCCATGGAAAACATTTCTGTTGGGCCACTCACTCCATACAACACCTATTCACAGCGGATGAAGTGGGATGACAAGGCAAAGGCAGCAGTGCATGAAATGCATAGTAACTATCTTATTAAAAAGATATGCAACTGTAGGCAAGTTCCAATAGTCTGCCTGGAGTCATGGAGATAGGCTAAAGACCCATTAGCTGCAAAAATTATCAGACAACGGTGGGTGTTCTTGGAAGATGGCTATATTCTCTGCTCTCTTCTTGTGTTTCCAGCCCAGATTTTTATCTCCACCATGATTGATGACAGCCTCCATTCCCTGAAGCAGATAGACCCTGAACCATTTATACAAGAATTAAAGGGCTGACAGAATTCTCACTTGTAGTTCATTTTCAGAACAATTTGCGGGATGATGTCACGTCTGATATGCCGGTACTTAAAACAGTATGGCAATTTTGGCTAGCTTTCATAGGCTACAACCCAGAGTAACTACGGGAGCATGTAAGAGACATTACATGCACCTGTATTTACTGCACCACCTAGTGAAAACCTATGGGAAATTCATATTGCAATTCAGAGTAACTTGTTCTTACTCCAGAGCAAGGACACCCTGTAGTTACTCTGGATTGCGCCCTTAATGGAGCAGAAACAAAATGAAAGTATTGGAGGGGGCAGATGTTGTCCTACTGTAAGCGGCAAGTAGTTCTTGGAAGTGCTGATATTCAGCTCTTTTTTTCCTAACCCTCAAGGAAGGAAAAAAGAAGTCAACCAACATAACAGCCTTTTCTAGTTGATGAATGGAAGTGAAGTGGGAAGGACAACAACCAGAAACAGTGTCTCTCGTTTCAGCCGAGTAGTTGTGTACTTGATATATTACAGATGAGCTACCAACTGGAAGGAGAATTCTCTCTCCAGACTTACTATCTGCCCAATTCTTTGTTATCTCCATTTCTGCTTTTTTGGCAAATTTCCCTCCTTCATACACTTTTTCATACACTTTCTCACAATCCATTCACAAATCAGGCCAAATGAATAATTCTCTGGATGAAATTATACATTATACATCATTCCCAGCAATGACCTAGCAATCAGGGCAACCTTTAAGCAAGGAGAAATATTGCTACTGGTTGGGCCCCGTGTCTAAGGGGTCCTGTATCAGGGTAATCTAGTATGAAATTTTATATCAAAATGTGCTTAGATCCAATCAGTCCATTATCTTGCATGCATTTTTAAGTACACATTTTGATTGCTTTCCATTCCATCATAGATATATAAAGTCTGCAGTAAAGATATAAATAAAATTAAAGATTATGCAGATCTTGTCCAGGAACCTGGGGCCCTCCCAAAAATTCCCAGCTGAGCCCCCACAGCTTGTAAGGCAAGCCCTGATATCAGTATACCTTTATTGAGTGTATCCTCCTCATCCACTAGCCTTCCAACACTTCCCTACCCACACGTGAGTTTCCAACCCTTCTGTCATCTACCTGGCCTCTCAAAATACTGTGAGACAAATTGTGGTGGTATGGTGTGAAGGAGGGTCCTTTCCTGATCTTGTCCTCCAGGAACGGAGGCTGGTCTGAAAGTGAGCCAGTTGTCAGGAATGCAAGGAAATGTCCTCTCCTTTCCACACACAAAAGACAAGTATTGGATTTTAAACTGGGCCAAGTGGTATTAAAACTCAACTGTTGACTATTTTATTAAACATGCCAACACAAGATAGAATGAAAACACTTAAACACTCACACCATCGAAAATGGTGGTGCCTGAGAAAGCCAGTAGGGAAGGTCTACCAGGAACATCTCACCACATAGGTCCCCTGTGAGTGGCGCAAGCGGTTAAGACGCTGTGCCTGTTAACCAGCACACCAGACCCGGGTCGGCCCCAGAAGACAGGGTGAGCTCCTGTCCTTAGCCCAGCTCTGCGACACCAGCTGGATCCAATTGTATTGGCTCTGCCTTTCCATTGGCCTAATTCAGTGGCGTGGAGAGGGGGGATTTGCTGCTTGGGTAACAGCCTGTTCTCCATAACAATCCAACCCAGGCTTTCATGCTTCGCATGCAGCGTATGCAGCACCAAGCACGATACCATAGTCTTCCAAGACTGACGGAGGCCTGCTGAGTGTACTGCGGCACTCTAGGACATCACAACACATGCATTGGTGACCTAAGCACATTCCCATACTGGCTCAAATCTGCCTATTGTCAGCAGACAATATTGACACCAATTTTAGTAGGGTCAAGGTAACTTAGGCTGCAATCCTAAATGTGCTTTCCTGGGAGTAGGCCCCATTGAATACAATACGATTTACTTATAAGTAGACAGGCTTAGGATTGCACGTTCCACCCCAAACCAAACAGCCTATGAGGTCAACTATGCAATTCAATTGAACAAATGCTTGTGATTCGGTAGCTAATTACAGCAATGTATTTTTTGTGGCACCCCACAAGTTCCTACAAGATCTGCCACCATAATGGCTCAATAGGATTGGGCTGCCTGAGTTGTTCTGAAATTACTACTTGCTTCATTTAATGTTTTGGAATAATTTATTTTCCTAATTTACTATGGGTCTCTGGGCAAACAGGATTACCATCCTCATCTTACCCAAAAAGTGATGTACCAAAAACTTCTGTTTTTCTGGCATTTATTACCTCTTCCGATATATCATTTTATTGTCAAAGAAACAGTACTACAGGAAATGAATATCCATTTATCTTTTCTTTTTAAAAATTCCAAGGCTGTCAGAAAGACTAAGTTCAAAGATTCCACTATCCACATTAGGTTGAAATCTTGGCCAGCGTATTGCCATTATTTTCCATCCATTTTGAGCCATGGCACATGATTTTTTTAAAGACATGGATACATCCTTGATGGTTACACCTTTCTCTGAAAAACATGTGTCGAGGGAGTAAGAATGCACATAATTCATCCCCAGAAAAAGATAGGTGAACTCTCAGAACCAGACCCAATGCCAGAAATGTCTTCAGAGGAATTCCAGTAAAGGCAGATGAGTAAACATGTAAAAATCAAATGATTTCATCACCCCTCTTTTTTCCAAGAACAATCTGGCAACTGAAGATCTGCGACGCAGATCCCTGCTCACTAATAGAATGGAGGACGGAGTACTTGCTCACTAATAGAATGGAGGACGGAGTACCACTACCTGCTCACTAATAGAATGGCCTGCTCACTAATAGAATGGAGGACGGAGTACCTGCTCACTAATAGAATGGAGGACGGAGTACCACTACCTGCTCACTAATAGAATGGCCTGCTCACTAATAGAACGGAGGAAGCCTGCTCACTAATAGAAAGGAGGACGGAGTACCACTACCTTTAACCATTGCATGGAGGCAGGATTCGCTCATCATAGAAGGGTTTAAAAAGCAGCACCTGCTGCAATTCCCTCATCTATGCAATGGTTAAAGGTACAGGCACTCTGTCCTCCATTCTATATGGTCACCCTAGGTAAGGGGGATTTCCATGAGTCCCTGAAGCACTATTCCTGGGTCCCATCTCTTAACGGGGAACATCTTAAATTTTGTCCCAGTGATGGGTTGTGACCCACACTTCGGCAATCACTGGTTTAAGTTCTTGCTTTCTAATACCTGTTCCAAAGTATTCCAAAGAAATGTTACCTTCAGCAAGAATTTGCAAACAAAGAGATTCATAAAAATGAAAGGGGAAATCTGAGTAGGGTTTGCTCTTATCCACAGTTTCTGGTTTCCGCTGTGGCTGCAGTAATGTATCCCCCATACAGGGGACACCTGTATTTATGGTGTCCCTAGATTCTGTTTTCCTGAGATAAGCAATCCTAAGCCATACCTGTTGTTACTTGCCCTCTGGGTGAATACAGAGCTTTAGAATATGCCAGATGTGTCAAATTCAGTTTCATTCATAAGCATGGTATTCACCTGATTGTTTTGAAAGGAGAAAAGAAACATTTTGGTTCGGGTACAGCTATGTAGCTCAGTAAGGGATTTTCCATGCGCCTGCCCTTCTTAGGTGAGACGCTGAATGAAAAGTGTCACTCCTTCCCTTTCATTGCTGGGTGTTGCTTAGCAATAGATCACACTGACATTGAACAAATGCGGAATAGTAAATATTATGGTTTCATCCAACATTTCGACTGTGAAAATAAACGATCTCAAAAATGGAGTTCAGGGAACAGATACTGGGGTCAAAGACCATTGGAACAGGCCTTTTGCAAGCAGCCACATTACCCGTCACACAAAAAGAGATTATTTATTAGAACATGTTTTCAGCTATGGTGATTCATAACATGCCGTTCTCTGGAAAATTCCATTCCTCTCTCTTAACAGATGCGAGCCGTGCACACAATACATTCAGCTCTCTATGAGCTCTAAGGGTGCCATCTCGTCTCTCGTTGAACACTGAAAGATGCTGAATATCCCCATAAAACGGGTGTGATAATGTATGGCAAAGCATTTGCTGTTCTTGGCTAGACGTGTCCAACGATCCGGTCTGTACAAAGGCTGCCCAGGGCTGGCTCAGTGCCGTTCATTTGAAAGATGTTCATCCTTTATCACTCCTGATTTATGCACAACATGTACTGCCAATGGCAGGCCTCTGCTATAGATACCTTTCCCTAATTTGTATTAATATAATGTGTTAACTGTCCTTATGAGATATTTTAACATTTTATTCTGTTTCCTATAGTTGCTTTCTGTTCCACCAATCCGGTAAATCTTTTTTTTTTTTTTTTGCATTTCAAATTTCGCTAAAAATATTCACCCATTAAAATAGTAATCATCATTAAAATTAACTCCACAAATGTGTTGGATCTTTTTTTTCTCCCCTAGCAAGACGCATGCTGTAATTAAACACATTTTTAGAGTAAACCTGAAATATAAAACACAGAAACAGGGATAGGAAATATACACACATATCCAGTGATGGGCCCAGCCTTCCATAACAACCGGTTCTTCAGAAGTGGGCAGGGCCAGGTCAGGGGGCGGGGCTGAAGTCAGGGGGCAGGGCCAGGGAGAATTTTTTTAATTAAAAAAATTCAAAAAAATTAAGCATGTGGCTTACCCCTGAGTAGACCTGCATAGGATGTGCTCTGAGGCTGCTGTCCTTTCCACTCTGCCCTGGGAGTAACCCCATTGACTGGCATGAGGCTTACTTCTGAGTAGACATGCATAGGATGTGCTCTGAGGCTGCTGTCCTTTCCACTCCACCCTGGAAGTAAGCCCCATTGACTGGCATGAGGCTCACTTCTGAGTAGACCTGCATACGATGTGCTCTGAGGCTGCTGTCCTTTCCACTCCACCCTGGAAGTAAGCCCCATTGACTGGCATGAGGCTCACTTCTGAGTAGACCTGCATAGGATGTGCTCTGAGGCTGCTGTCCTTTCCACTCCACCCTGGAAGTAAGCCCCATTGACTGGCATGAGGCTCACTTCTGAGTAGACCTGCATAGGATGTGCTCTGAGGCTGCTGTCCTTTCCACTCCACCCTGGAAGTAAGCTCCGTTGACTATCATGGGACTTACTTCTGAGTAGTCAGGTTGTGCTCTCAGGCTGCGGTTCCAGCCACTTTCCTGGGAATAGGTCCCATTGACTATCATGGGTTTCAGCATCCTCAGAGCCCAGATCCATGCAGGTCTACTCAGAAATAAGCCCTATTATAGCCAATGGGGCTTACTCCAAGGAAAGTGTGGATAGGGTTTCAGCATCCTCAGAGCCCAGACCTGTGCAGGTCTACTCAGAAATAAGCCCTATTATAGCCAGTGGGGCTTACTCCAAGGAAAGTGTGGATAGGGTTTCAGCATCCTCAGAGCCAGGGGTGGGCAGATGCTGGTTCAGGCCTACTCCAACTGGAGGAGACACAGTGTGCACGCTCCAACCCTCGGGGTCAGCGTGTGCATACTGTGTCTCCTCCAGTTGGAGGAGACGCAGTGCTCTTGCGCCAACCCTCGGGGTCTCCCCATAGTTACTCTCCCCATAGATACTCTGGATTGTGCCCTTGGTCATTGATATTTTGTTTTTTCAAAACGGCTAGAAATATAAACCCTGATCTGTCTATTTTTTGTAACAGAGCATGTTTCAGTGTGCACACACGTCCCCACACACACACACACACACAGAGAGAGAGAGAGAGAGAGAGAGAGAGAGAGAGTGCTCTGACAAGCAAGATTTTCCCCATTTATTTTAATGGAGTGCTAGTTTCATATACGTGGGAAAAATCAACTCCAAGGAAACTACTCATGAGCTGAGGATTCTAAAACAACCATTTTTAACCTTTTTTTTCTTTGCTATGGCCTCTTAGAAGCTCTTCTCAGGTTCCAGGACCTCCATGTCAAATATTGGTACAACACAAACCAATAAACATAAAATAATTTTTTTTCAGACAGCAAGTCTGTGGTCCCTTTAAACGGTTCTGGGCTCTCCAAAGGTCATGTAGCTTCTGTTGAGAATGTAGAAGATTTAACAAATATCAGGTTTATCTTGAAATGTGCCCAAACATTAGTGGCTAATAATATTTGGTAGTCAGGAAAAATTACCATTGGCACAGACATGGCACCTCAGTGATTGTTTTAATTGCAAACTGATATTTTTTAGAAGCTGTGGTGAATCTGTATAAATAGGATCTGACATCACCATTAAAATTCCAAAAGCAGTAAGGGATATTGTGGTGGAGCCAGCCAGAGGAGACATTGGAGAAGATAAAAAACAGGCTGTTCCTTTAAGACAGAACTCAGGCTGGTTGCTTCTCCCTTTGAACAGACCCTTTGAACATCTACTTATCTCCTTCCTCTAACTCCCTTTTTGATTACTTTACAGCCTGTGAGTATTACCATAGAAGAGTAAGGGGTGCTTATGGCTAGCAGTACAAATACTGAATAAAAATATGAGGTGGTGAAGAAGCTGACTATATTGGAAATGGCTGGAAAAGAGGCGTAAATTAGAAAACAAATGAATGGCCATACATAGCATAGGAAGGGGGGGAGTGCACCACAAGTATTAGAGGTGTATTAGATAAGTATTAATAAGTATTAGATACTTAGATTACTTAGATAAGTAAGTAATAATACTAATAAGTGTTAGAGGTGCTGGAATGGGCCATGTAAATAGGACAACAACCAGGCAGGACAAGAGGAGGATGATCCAGGACAAAACACTCTTACTTATCCCAGCTGGTCCGCTGCACCAGCCCAAAGCAGAGCCAGGATCCTTTACACACATGCCAGCCTCACTGGTGCGTGCACAGGGGGTTGCAGGCTCAGCACTGGCCTCGAGATTCTCTGTGCATGTGCCAACCTTCCTGGCATATGTGCTTAGGGCTGCAGGCTCAGCGCCAGCCTTGGGATCCTCTACACATGCTCTAATGAGGCTAGTGCATTTGCAGAAGTTTGCAGGCTCAGAGTTGGCCTTGGGATTTTCTGTATATGCAAGTAAGGTTTGCATATGGGGCTGGGCTTGGGTTGTGTATTGATCAGTCTGTTTTCAATGTTAAGTATGGGAATGGAAACACGTTGCACCCTTTTTCAACACCTTACGGGTTAAAATTTTTAAAAATTGAATATTAGTAGGTGCTCCTATCATGGAAGGAATACTTTCTGCTTCTAGGTCCAGCAGGGTAAGCTAGGCATTGATGAATCAGGCATTCTTCAAAAGAAAATAAAGGGAGGAAACCATGTTGCACCCTTTTTCACCCCTTTCTGGTTGGAATTTCCAAAAACCGGTTCTTAGTGGGTGCCTCCGTCACAGAAGGAACACCCTCCCAATTTTCACACTTCTAGGTCTGGCAGTTTTGGCTGGGAAGAGTGTGCATTAGATGTGAGTAAATACAGTAATTTGATTTTTGGGAACTAGCTCTAAACCTGGCTCAGTTTGCTCCCCCCCCCCCCCAACTACAAATTCCCTACCAGGCTCAAAGACCTTAGCTGCAGCTTTGAATAAGGTTACTGAAAAGTTTTGTGCAGGCGCCATAAGATTAACTTTCATCCTCCTTAATCATTCTTACAAGTTAGCACTTGGAGTTTTTTCCTCTGTACGCTCCCCCCTCCGCCCCCAATAAAAGAGTATAACTCCTCAGCCTTTCTCCTGGGAAGTCTGCCAACCTTCCAAATGAGCTGACCTCATCTGCAGAACCCCTTGATGTGCCACCTTGGCAAATTGGCAGGGAATGAGATCTCCACACAGCACTGTCAAGTACAGGTGGTCAGAATGATTCTCCCGGCTTAGCATAAGACTTTCTCCAGATGCTTCCCAAGTCCTCAGCCCTCTGGAGCATTTGGTATTGTAAGACTTGGCACCGAGCACCTTATGGTACTTTTAAAATCACATTTTGCAATTGTGCTTGAGAACAACCTAGCACCCGTTCTTCCTCACCATGCTACTTCAACAAGAATAGGCTTGATTTGTCAACTCCTCCGTTTTGATTTTCAGCTGTACTTTGTACTCCCAGCAAGAGAATCCATTACAAAGAAGCCATAGTACCTTGTCATGGAAACTGCCCCTTAGGGTAGGAGACATCATGATAGGGAAGGGATTTCTATGAGTATTGGTGCAATCCAGAGTCACTACAGGGAGTCCTTGCTCCTGCGTAAGAACAATTTAGTCTGGATTGCAATATGAATTTCCCATAGGATTTTACTAGGTGGTGCCATAACTACGTAGATGTAAATGTCTCTTACGTGCTCCCATAGTTACTCTGGATTGTAGGATATGTCTCCCAAGGTCTCATGCTTGAGCAATCAAATTTCTGTCTGTCTGTCTGTTCATTCCTCCCTCCCTTCATTCATTCATAGTATTGTTCCATGCTATGGCAGGATCTGCTATTTTTTAAAAAAAATTGGTGCGGCATTGAGGGAACCACCCCCGGCCTGACACAGGTGACTGTTGCCACCTCACAACAACTCTGTGAAATAGATAATTGTTCTCACAACAACCTTGTGAGGTAGGTGAGGCTGTGAGTGAGTGACTGGCCCAAGGTCACCTTCATGACCAAGGAGGGATTTGAATCTGGATTGTCCAGGACTCAGTCCAACTCCCTAACCACTACACCATCCTGCCTGTAAAGATGTCTTTAGATGACATGTGAGGACACTATAATGAAAAGGAAAGGAAAAGGAAATCAGATTCATTTCTTCGATTATGATGTGCTTTTAAATAACGCCAACATTTTGGGGGAAAATAGAAGCTCCTCATGAAGTTGGTGTGTTCCTCTCTGTCTCTTCCAAAAGGGTAGATGTATATCTTAAGAGTTGGAAACTTACATGTTTATGCCATGGGAGGATAAATAATTGCTTGGGATACCAGTCTTTTCTATTCATCAATAATTGGTTTACTATAATTATCAGTGTCTGCTCAGAAGTAGGTTCCATTGAGTTCAATGAGGCTCTAATGATCACAGCCATTGGCTGCAATCCTAAAGACACTTTCCTGGGAGTAAGACCCATTGAACACAATGGGGCTTACTTTTGAGTAGTCATGGTTAGGATTGTGCTCGTTATTATCCGAGTTGCTGCCCGTCTACAACAACAACTAGATGACCTACTAAGAGCACAATCCTAACCATGTCTACTCAAAAGTAAGGCCTATTGTGTTCAATGGGTCTTACTCCCAGGAAAGTGTCTTTAGGATTGCTGGCTAGGTCTCTTCCAACTCTAATTCAGAATGCCTCCCAGAAGCAAAAAAAAAAACAAAAACAAAACAACAAAAAAAACAACAATTTCCACACATTGTTCTGAAGTGAGATCCAGAACAGAACCCCATGAATATGGGGCTTACCTGTATTATGATCTCAGGTGTTCTTGACGGATTCAAGTTTTATTCTGAACCAGAGAAGAACGTGGATTCACTAACTTAAATCCACATATTCATTATGCCTATTTCACTATTTATTATGCCTTGTGAAAACTACATCTGCCAAGTGCCTGACTCACAATCACAGCATTTATCAATGTAGTTTCCAAGCTTTGGGGAAAACAACCTTGTTGAATCCATCTGGGCCTCACTGCTTGGGAGCTCAAAGCTTTATGCACCCAGATGCACAAAGAATCAACATAAGGAAGGATTGATGAGAACACAGTTGATAAGTCAACCTCTGGTCATTGATCAAGGTCTGCATGGTAAATTGGTAAGTGGCAGTTTAATGCCAACTGATGAGACATTTCTTACCAAACTTGTCACCTAATCTGAAATTCAAGGATGTGGAAGAATGATAACATTTCCCCACTTGATTCGACAATACAGATGAGCTCACCAACTCATGTGGGATCATGTGGGATCTGGCATCCCACATGATTTCATGCTCAGCATGACTATGTGATTGTCTGTGTTCTTTGCATGTTATTAATCCCAAGTAACAGGTCCTGCATCTTGGTTTTCCCAGGTATTTAAAAGTGAAAATCAAGATCCAGGTTAGGTGTCCACACCCTCTAAGACAATGATTTTCAACCAGTGCGCCATGACACACTGGTGTGCCATGGATAATCCTCAGGTTTGCCACAGGAAATTGGGGATTGAAATTAATTAAAAGGAAAATTGGGGGATTTGAACAGCCTAGTGTGCCTTGTCAATGGTAAAAAAATTGATGTGTACCTTGACAATTTCAGTGCCTTGTTAAGTGTGCCATGAGATGAAAAAGGTTGAAAATCACTTCTCTAAGATTTTATTCACCATAGATTTTTTAGCATCTAATTCTGGGACCTATTTTTGCGAGTTAGATCACGTTCACCCAAACCAACAAAGGTCATAATGTGTTTTCTGGCCATGATGGAATGACATCTGGAAATTATGAGACAATAAACTGGAACACATCAGTCATTGCGGAGAAAATGATCAGTTAGGGCTTACTAATGGAGAAGCAGAAGAATTTGTGGATGTATTAAACATGGTTTTTCTGTAACAATCCCATTTGGCTTATAATATTGATAGGAAATATTGATCCAGGGGTGATGAATGGCTCATTAGATGACATGCTCACATTTGTTCAGCCTGGTGTGAGACATTGTCACTTTGGAAAATGGTAGCCACTGCAGACTCATTCTTATATTTTATGGGGCAATCAGAGTAGGAGAGAACGCTCCTGTTATGCACTCCCGAATTTAATTCCCATCATTAACTGCACATCATTTTCATTTATGAATATTTGCCATCATGGGGATCTTTCTTCCGCCACTGGTACACCGTGTTCTGTGCCCATAATTGAGGCACAGGAAGAGCCTTGACATTTTAGAGATGGAATTAGAATATTTAGGAAAAGTGATGCTAAGTGATTTAAACTAATGGTTGTAGAATACTGATGCATGGGAGCAAGGGATAAGAAACACAGAGCCAAGGTCTTGTTTTTGTAATCGTTCTCATATTAGCACAATATAATTTTGACCCTTCACTTCTCTATAGGGAGAAGTGTTTCCATCATGTTTCCAGTGATGAGGTCCAAAGGTGCCACGGATATTAGTGCATGCATTTCTATGTGTAATGAGATGTTTCAAGGAGCAGTGTTCATAGGTTCATTGTTCTTTGGATGAGAAGATTCATTGTTTTCTTTTTTACTTACATTATGTACCAATATACAAGTAAAGTGTAGCTAGGAAAGTGTAGCTAAAAGGAAACATTGAGATCCAGCGGCCCTAAACGTGCTTATTTTATTTACCGGTATTTATTTAAGGGATTAATATCCCAGCTTTCCCATGCCCAAGACTTACAAGGTTTTATCCTTTTGTCCTCACAACAACTCTGTGCTTTCTTCACCACTCCTAGGGTGGGACATACACTGGTCTTCCCACAGCTGAATGTGACTGACAGATCACTCAAGAAGCTACATGGCCAGAAAGCTGGATCTTGAACCTGGATCTTCTGGATCTCAG
This sequence comes from Cryptoblepharus egeriae, assembly GCA_030015325.1. NCBI lineage: Eukaryota > Metazoa > Chordata > Lepidosauria > Squamata > Scincidae > Cryptoblepharus > Cryptoblepharus egeriae. Next base: position 12,229,401 of record JAREYC010000004.1, read on the forward strand.
TCTAACTCACTAACCAGTACACCATCCTGGCCAGTGATGGGCATCAAAGAAATTAAGAACTGGTTCTCTGTCCATCTGGCAGCCACTTTTAAATGGCTATTTTTAAACTTTATATGTACTATCTCTTGTTAACAACCCGTTCTATAGAGTAGGTGCGAACCTGCTGGAGCCCACCACTGATCCTGGCTCTCCATTACTCCAGAGAGAAAGATGTTTCCTTCTCCATCTTTGATAGCTGCCTCCTTTTAAAACTGTGCTTCTCAAACTGTGAGTTGAAACCCACTAGGTGAGTTATGAGTCAATTTCAGGAGGTTGCATAGAATTTCACTTAACTACCGTTGAAAGTACAGAGCTGAAAATACAGGGTAAAGAGTGACTTGGCAGGATGGGCTCCTGAAAGTAGAGAAGTCTGATGCTTTGCCCTGAACAGGTGGAAAGACTGGATGCTAGAAAGGGGGAGTGGTGTGTGGACGGGGAAGGATCCAACTCTGTCTTCCTCTGTGACTACCAACCTGTTTAAATTCTGAGCTATGCAAAATAACAGCATCAGTGTGTTGTATAATGGCAGGCAGGTTATTTTTTGTCATTTTTTTTCATACCCCAGACTGGTGAAGGTGAGGTGTGGGTTTAAAGACTCGGTTTTCCCCTAGTTTTTGAATGGACCTAGTTGTTTAGTTCATTTATTGGTCACTTGGCATGATGCATGAGGACTTGAGGAAGCAATTTTGCTTCTTTTGGTTCAATTTAGTTTCTTTAGGGCGGCAAGGCAGACCAAGAAATATCTGATGATACTTGTCTTGTATGGTAAGCCCTGGACTGAACTAGTGAAGCTTGGCAAGGGTTGAGCTGCAAGCTGAATAATTCCGCTGCCTTAACCTATCAGGGGCAATGAGGATGGACTGACTCAGGCATTCTACTAGTTTTTGACTGGTTCTTGGTTCAAGTTGGGTGATTCACCCAAGATACTTACAGGGGAAGTAGATAACTAGGGCTGCAATCCTAAAGACACTTTCCTGGGAGTAAGACCCATTGAACACACTGTGGCTTACTTTTGAGTAGACATGGTAAGGCTTGTGCTCCAACTACTACTACTTCTTCTTCTTCTTTAGTTCTTAGTTGGCAAATGGGGAGAGGGTTGTCCTCCCAACAAATACACTGCTGTGGGTGCCGCTGGATTCTGTGCATAATTCATGATATGCTTCCATTTTGCAATTATTTGATAAGCACCATTCATCGACTTTTTACTGCTACTTAGGCAGTTATAAATCCAAAAGCATGATTTTTTTTAATTTACATTTTTTTCTGTAAATTCAAATTATAACATCAAATACTGGCAGGGTTCATTAGACCCATGTTGCTCTTCACTGATTATTCAATATTTTGCTAGCTAAAATTATAATCAAAATTCATAATTTCACAATATTTCAAATTAAAATTAGTATGAGTGGCGCAAGCGGTAAAGACGCTGTGCCTGTTAACCAGAAGGCCAGGGTTCGATTCCCGGGTCAGCCCCACAAGACAGGGTGAGCTCCTGTCCTCAGCCCAGCTCTGCGACGCCAGCTGGATCCAATCGTATTGGCTCTGCCTTTCCACTGGAGTAATTCAGTGGCGTGGAGAGGGGGGATTTGCTGCTTGGGTAACAGCCTATCCTCCATAACAATTCAATACAGGCTTTTGTGCTTCGCATGCAGTGTATGCAGCGCCGAGCATGATACCATAGTCTTTCAAGACTGACGGAGGCCTGCTTAAAATAATTATACTAAAACTTGATGCAACATTTATTTATTATATGTACCAAACTATAGTACAGGGTCCATTGGACCCTGGAAGTAATCGGTGATACAAAAATAAGTGTGTAGGTTAAGTGGTAAAGAAGAAAATGTTACTGACTTAGCACATATTGCTGTACATGTGAACAGAAGGAGCTATGATCTGCCTGATCCATCATACAGTCTTTTATGGACTTAGATTGACAAGGTGAGCAATTTGGTTTGAAGTTGATAAAAAGCAACCGAAAAAAGGAGTTGGTTCATTTCAGTTGGAAGCCTATGAGAATCATGCAGCAAGCAATTGAAAAGAGGGAGGTAGCAGAAGTAGTCATTCTCTGCATTCCAGAACCAGACAGGAAACATCTTTTATTTAACACAATATAGATGCAAAAATGTCATTCTGTTGCACCATTCATCGAAACTCCCCGAGCAGACGCTTGTCGAGTCGAAACGGGGAAGAACGTGTGACTGCGAATTGTAATATGCTGCCAGTGTAATAATCAGTGTCAGTCAAATCATCATGAAGAAAAGCATCTGTAGAGGAAGGAGAGACTGAAGCAGAACAGGCCCAATTCATTCCTGATGCAATTCTACTGAAGTCAGCAGCATTGCAAGAAAGCAGCCCCACGTATGCAAAATACAAGATGGAAAACAACCCACCATCTGGAAAACAAATAGTGGAACAACGGCAAGACACTCATCTAACACATACAGTATCTCTGGAGTTTTATTTTTTTCCTTCTCCTTTGATATCCGGGCTAACTAGCAGCTGCAGGAACAAGCAGTCGCTGGTTTTTAGGAAAGCAGTATCTTCTCTGGCAGGGAGCCCATAAAAGGTTTCAGGTCTCATCATGATCAGAAGGAATCTCTTGCTGTTTAGTCATCCATCCCCTGCTCGGGGTCCATACTTGACTGAACTAATAGTGTGGTTGGTGTCCGAGGGAAACATTTTGCCTTAAAGCACCCCGTTGTTGTTTTTTTCCCCTCCAAGCATTTCCTGGTTGATTTCCCAGAGACCTTTTCACTCACACAACAACTGCATAGTTCCTTCTGAAGTCTGAATCATCACCCTTCTATTATGGCATGATATGCATCCTTTATTCCACTCATTCCACAGCTAGATGAAAGAGTGATTACAGAACATTCATTTTTTTTACTACATTGTTAGTTAATCATATATACAGAGATGCCTGTTATTCTTCGAGTGCTATTCCTTTTATCTAACTAACACATGAATTTTTGGCTGCAATCCTATTCCACAGTTGGGCCAGCAGAAGCCCCATCAGAGGTCCCGTGTTAGCCTGGGAGTGTCACAAAAGTACCATAAGCCACTTCTGCACCACTCCTGGAGAGGGGTTAGGCTAGTATGCAGACATGCGCTTGCCTCCCTACATAGGGTTGCCATATGTCCCCCCCCCCCACCCAAAAAAAAGAGACAATCCCAATTTGGGGGGATTGTGTTCACCTACTGGCAAATGAGACAGAGGGTTCAGTCCTGATTTTGTGGAAGAGAATTATGGCAACTCTATCCCTACATCCCCATTGAAATGGGAAGACTGATGAGTTGTGCCGCCCTGGATTAGGATTGCACCCTTTGTGTATGTGTGTGATTGCAGAATCACTCAGAAGGAAGTCCTATTGTGTCTAATAGGATAGTTTGGTTAGGAGTGCAGGTTGCGTTGCTTACAAAGAAGAAACATGGTCTAATATCAAGGCTGGAAAATTCTCTGTGTCAAATGTTCCTATGGATTGGAGAAAGGGGGAAATAATGAGTGACCTAATGAATCAACAGTGACAGCCAGTCCTTCCTAGCACAGATTCAAAGAGCTGTGCCAGGTAAAATCAGGGATTGGCTCTCATCTGAAGCTGTTTAACTCCATCATGTCATGTGCCATTGGATGTGTAATTTCCAGCAGAATCCAGTGCAAAAAAACATCTTTGAAATATGCCCTTCCTATCAAAAGGTATGGCCAAAAAAGTGCAAAAATGCATGGAGCTGTATGGAAAGTGAAAGTGAGCTGTAACACATCTTTACTCATGAGTAGACAGACATGCCTTAGTCCTTTAGAAAGGGCAGACTGAGAGGAATCAAACACCCCACAATGGTTCTGATCCAATGAAAGCAACCCCCACAAATCAACCCGGAAGGAAGTTACTGATAATTGTATTGAGTTCTATGGAAAGTGGGACTGAGAATACAATCCTAACCGTATCTACTCAAAAGTAAGCCCCATTATGTTCAGTAGGTCTTACTCCCAGGAAAGTGTCTTTAGGATGGCAGCCAGAGCTACACAGCTGCATTTACTCACTTCTAAGTAAGCATGCCTTGGCTTGTGTTCAGGTCAGGCACATAGGAATGCAAGGCCACCAGAATGGTCCCAATCCAGTGAAAAAGGAACCCAATAAAAGGCTCCAGAAGGCAGCCTCTTCTCCTCCCAAAAAAGAATAAAACAGAGGCTTACAGATCAATCCTAAACATACTTTCCTGGGAGCAAGACCCATTGAACATGAGTAGACATGGTTAGGATTGTGCTGTCCATTGGGAAGTTGATTTTTAAAATATGAAAATATTAATATTCAGTTAATTGTGTTAATACTGATAATAATTAATTAAATAATTATGGGGGTGTAAAAAATTTGTGGGCCCCTGTCAAATCCCCATCCAAACCCATGGTAAGCTTTTGTGCCAAATGACCTACGTATGCCACTGGCTCAACTCACTCCAGTCTCTTTAACAACCACTGCCTGATAAGTGAGAAGAAGGTAAGGAGGGATCAGGGAATTTCTCCCGATGGAGAGAATTTGGGGGATCAAACAACTCACCTCGTCTTTGAAGTGGGCTTTTTGTCTGAAATTTTCCAAGCCTATGCTCCCCAAAGTTTGCTTCCATCTTAGTTTCCTGAACTGAGCAATGAGCCAAATTCAGTGGCATAGCTATGGACACCTGGCACCCAGGACCATAACAATGAATATCATCCCCCATAAGTGCCTAATCTGGAAGTAATTACAGTGATGGAATGTCACCAATTACCTCCAGGTATATGGCATGCTTGCAGTGGTTGTGAGCTGCTCAGTGCAGCAGTTTTATTATTATTTTTGTTATTCGCATTAGCATTATTAGCATTATTATTGGCATTTTTTTCACTAAAACAAAGTGGTTGGGCACTCACAGCAGCTCCCAAATACTCTGAGTGCCAATGGGAGGGGGAGCAGTTGATACTGAAGAAGGTAGAGCAGCAAGGTTTCCTTTCCACTGAAGTACCTTCTACTGCACCCTACATGCCTCAGAATATGCTATCAGGGGTGCAAGTTGGCACTCCCTGAAGGCATGGTACCTGGGGCAGTGTTCCCCCTGCCCTCCTTAGCTACACCACTGGTCAAGTTGGACCTGGCAGACTTGCAGTGGTGTGATCAAGAATGAAACAAAGTCAAATCCCCGTCCAAACCCATGGTAAGTTTCTGAATATCTTCCCACACATACCTATTAACTTCCTACCAACTACATTTCCCCAACGTTCTTGGTCCTTCACTCACCGTTCTGAGTGCCAGATAGGCTAAAGCTGAGAGAGACCTTCTGCCATAGCACCATTTCACTCCCATCAGAGCCTCACTCTTTCAAGTTTCCTACAAACTACATTCCCAAACACTCCTGGTACTTCATTGAGTTATGGGTGCCAGGAAGAGGGTAAAGCTCAGAGAGACCTTCCTCCCTTACTGCATTTCACCTCCATGAAAGGAGCAAACAGTGATGAGGCAGCAAGGAGGGATGTAACTCCAGTTTGGAGCAGTGACATGGGATAGACATGTGGCCATCACTCTGTGGTACAGCAAATGCTTTGCAGATAGAAGGTCCCAGTTTCTGGCACCACCAAGTAATGCAGGGAAAGATCTTGCTCCATGGGGAGAGGCAGCCTGTCAATCTCAACAATACTGAGCTAGATAGACCAATGGTCTGACTGTCAGGGTGACCATATAACTCAAAGAGGACAAAAACCCCCAAATGTGCACTATGGTGCACTGTGGCTGCAATCCTAAAGACACTTTCCTGTGAGACACTTTCCTCTTTGAGTTATAAGATCCACTGAACACAATGGGGCATACTTTTGGGTAGGCATGGTTAGGATTGTATTACTTATTATTAAATTTAAAACTATTACATATAATTTATTGCATATAATTTATTGGAATATATGAATTACAATAAATTTATTAATTTCATGCTGCCCGGTCACAAGAAAAAGGAGGACATTGACATTTATTCTAGGACACAAGGCTAAAATCCAGGATATGTCCTGGGAAAAGGGGAACATATGCTCACACTGGACTTTGTATGAGGCATCCGCAAATACTGTCAGTAAATAATTATTCCAGGAAATTAATCTATATAGATAAAAGAGAAAAGTCACTCACTGACTGACTGACTGACTGACTCACTCACTCACTCACTCATCACCGCCCTGACAAAACCGCTGGGCCTAGAAGCGTGAAATTTGGGGTGGGTGTTCCTTCCGTGACTGAGGGGTGCACTAAGAACCGGTTTTCGGAAATTCCAACCGGAAGGCGGTGAAAAGGGGCACAACGCGTTTTTCTCCCTATACTTTGCATTGAGAATTGCTGACTCATCAACATTCCGCCCCAACTGCTGGGCCTGAAGCATGGAATTCTGGGAGTTCCTTCTGTCACCTGAACTCCCACCAAGAACCATCTGGAGAAATTTAACCCTTCAGGGGCTGAAAAGGGGCAACGTGTTTCTGCCCTATACTTTACATGGGAGACTGACCAACCTCCAGCCTATTTGGTGCTCAGTGCCTGGTGCAGTGGGGGGGGGTGATATTATTCAGAGGAAGAGGTTGCACTGGCGAGGATGCTGCGCATGGGGGAAAGTTGTGCATGGGGGGAGTTGCGCATGGGGAAGTTGCGCATGGGGGAAAGTTGCGTATGGGGAAAGTTGCGCATTGGGGATGATGCGTATGGGGGATGATGCACATGGGGGGATGATGCGCATAGGGGGAAGTTGTGCATAGGAGGAGGATGCGCATGGGGGATGATGCGCATGTGGGAAAGTTGCGTATGGGGAGTTGATGCACATGTGGGAAGTTGCGCATTGGGGAAGTTGCGCATGGGGGATAATTAGCATGGGGAAGTTGCGCATGGGTGGATTTTGCGCATGGGGAAGTTGCACATGGTGGAAAGTTGCACATGCGGGCAAGTTGCGCATGGGGTGTTGATGCTCATGGGGTGTTGACGTGCCGTGGGGGGATTGCGTATTGGGAAATGTTACTCCCGCAACACGGGTACGCTTTTCGCTAGTTCTTTATAAAAACCTCTGTCATATAGTAGCAGGATAGTGGCACAAGAAAAGTAGTACATCACAGAGGGCAGGTTTGTGCCAAGAGCACCAATGGTGAATTTTCCTGTTGCGAAATGAGCCTTCTTGCACTGCCCCAGACTGAGTGGGTCACTATGGCTTTTTCCAAATATGAAGTCATAGCCAAACAGTAGCCCTTTCCCATGACTTGAATGATAGTTTCCAGCTGATGTAAGCTGTTTCTCAATGCCTGACTCGGTGTGAACCTTCCTCCACCCTTGAATATGACTAAGAGAGAACAGGTTGAACCCAACGGATTACATGTTTGTGTTCTCTTGCCTACATGTGATATGATGAGACTCATTCCTAAATATATTCTGCTACCTTGGGGTGGGGAATACATGTTAATTACATATTCACACCTAAAGGATACACCTTATGCATTCATGATGCCAGAGAAAAAGCTGTAGAATAAGGCAAGAAATAATAGTTTTCTTTCTTTCTTTCTTTCTTTCTTTCTTTCTTTCTTTCTTTCTTTCTTTCTTGCTTGCTTGCTTGCTTGCTTGCTTGCTTGCTTGCTTGCTTGCTCTATAGTATTTGCATACCAGTTTTCAACTAAAAATTTCTCAAAGCCATTTACAATGGAAGTGGGATACATTAATGGCTAATTGGCCCCTGTCCCAAAAGGAATGGCCACTGCAAATCAGTTTCAAAAACTTTCTACTGTTGTAGTGAAGAAGTCATGCAAGCAATCATTCCATTTTTCAGTCCCAGAACCAAATCCCTGCAGATATTAAGGTACTACCTTATTCAATTAGGTGCAATGGAGGAGCAAGAAACCTGGAAATGGGTCTTTAAACCTATTTTTCCATTGTTTTCTTAATACATGAATTTTTTATTCCATGGGAATTTCCAGAACAGAACCCTAGTGGATAATGAGGGACACCTGTAGATAGATAGATAGAGAGAGAGAGAGAGAGAGAGAGAGAGAGAGAGAGAGAGAGAGAGAGAGGTGCCTGTCAACCAGCAGACTGGGGCTCGAGACCCAGCTGCTACAGGACTGAGTGAACTCCCATCCCTTGCTCAGCTTCTTTCAACATAACCGTTTGAAAGCATGAAATGCAAATAGATCAATAGGTACAGGGTGACCATATGACCAGAAAAACCCGGATTTGTCCAAATTTTTAGCCTCCTGTCCGGGTGGCCTACATTTTGGCTTCATTGTCCTACATTTTGGCTTCATTTTGAAACTTCGTGATAGTGCACAGTACCCCATCATGCCACATGTCGTTGGATTCGTATTGAAGAGCAGAATCCAATGCAAAAATCAGTTTGGAGATCTCTGCCTCCTATCAAAACCTATGGTCAAAAAACCAAAAAACAAAAACAAAAAAATACAATTTTGGCAATTTTTTTAAGCGGGTAGGAATTTTGGCCTGGGATAAGGAATTTTGGCCCTGGGATTCAGGAATTTTTGACCTGGGGTTCAGGAATAATCTGGTCGCCCTGAATAGGTACCTTAATTGGAAAGTAACAGTGTTTCGTGTCCACAGGAGCATGTTTGGAAAATGCTGGCTCTTTGCCTTAGTAAAGGGGGATGAGCACTGCACCCTACAGTCAGTCCTGACTAGCAGTACAACCTGTGGGGGACACCTTTACCTTTTTTATAGGTTGCCGAAGGCTTCCCAGGAAGTCTTAAAGAAGGGTTTAGGACTCACTGTTCTCGGCCAAGTATAGGAACACTGTTGAGTACATTTATTTTGGTGATGATTTTTCCCCTGGATAAATAACCTCGGTGCCTCTTCTTTATGTCATTGGTATTATTATTAGGAACGGAATATCTATGGCACTCCTTCCTCCTGCATTCCACACACAGCCACATGTTTTACAGTAAAAGCTAATCTGATCTTGCCAACTCGGCTCATCATGTAACCCAAACTGAAAGTAGCAAGCTAACAGCAGAGAAGGTCAAGTCGTATTTGGAGCCTGCCCTGTCACTATGACTTGGCTTGAATGTTATTATGTACCTAGTCACTATTCTTGGCAGCCAGTCTGGCTTGGGAGGAAAGCATTGCAGTCTCCACCCCTGAACTGGGATCATAAGAATTTATTATTATTTATTTGATTTTTAAATGGTTTTTTTCTCTCCAAAGGGCACCCAAAGTGGCTAACAAACAAAATAAATCAAAAAATAAAATACACAAACTATCAAATGCACATTAAATACACATTAAAAGCCAGTCAGTGGCAAGAAGTATCTTTAAAAATAATAATAATTGAAATAAATTATTAAAAAGCATGAGCCAGTCTGCAGCCATTGTACCCTAAGATTTTACAGGGTACAAACTAGGCTACAATCTAGAGTAACTACAGAACCTTTTACACCGACGTAGTTACGGTGTCACTTATGGGAAACCTTTGGGAAATGCATAGAGCAATCCAGAGTAAGAATCTCTTACGTCTTCCCATAGTTACTCTAGACTGTAGGGAAACTTTCAGAATACACACATATTCAGATGTCACTGGAAGGTTTATAATGAGGGAGCTTTCTCAGGTCACCCTCCCACTGACTTCTCTTAATGGCAGAACAACCAAAAGATAGTTCAGCTTCACAGATGACCTAAGAGAATGGACTGATCTGTATGAAAGACTGAACTTTTGTCCTATTCCTTATAAGCAGCATATAGCTTAGAGCTATTTAAATTTGCATTTTTACCAGAACAAATTAACCCCTTCCAATGCCAGGTTATTTTTCTGCAGCATAATTGTTTTTCTCATAGTTCCTCTTTTTCCAGAAAATGTACTCATCTTCAGCCTTCTATCCTGGAAAAAAAATCTTCATTGTCCTCATTTTAATTGTGGGCAGGCAGCATGTAGCCTGCTTGTTAGGGTGCAATCCTAACTTAGCAATCCTAAGGTTGGCACAACTAATCAGTCTTCCTGTTCCCCTGGTGAAGTAGGGGAGGCAAGCGCATGTCTGTGCATTGGCCTAACCGTCCCCCCAAGCATGGCGTGGAAGTGTTTTATGGCACTTTTGTGACACCCCCAGGTCAGGGTGACCTCTTTTCCAGGACATATCCTGGATTTTAGCTTTGTGTCCCAGGAAAAAACTTAAATGTTTCTTTACTTGTAAGTGGGCAGCATGTAGCCTTCTTGTAATTAAAATGCATATGTAATACAAAATAAATAATTACAATGTAATAATATATGTAACATGTATATATAATAAGTCATGTGTAAAAGTTTTAAATTTAATAAGTAATATAGTGTTAAATTGAGCACATGAAAGCAATATTTCAGTGTTTTTAGCTTTTATTTTGTCATACCCTACAGTTTGCTTGGAGGTCCTACATTTTGAGGGGCCTTGTCTTCTTTTTTTGGTTCTAGCATACAGTCACCCTGCCCTGGTCAGCACAGGGTTTATGCTGGGGGTTAGGCTGGCCTAAATGTAAGTAAAATGTAAATGTAAATCTAAATGTAAGTAAAATAAAATGTAAGCACCCTAAATGTAAGTAAAATAGTATTTATATTAACCACATAAAAGCAATAACAATGAATGTTTTTAGATGTTATTTTGTCATGTCCTACATTTTTCTTGACTGTTCTACATTTTGAGGGGGAGGCTTATTTGGTTTTGGTATATGGTCACCCTGGTTTATGCATCCTTGCTTACATTGCCTTCATTTCTCCATATGATGGATTCAGATCCCACAGGTTGCCAATTTAGTGACTCCTGGCTAGTGATGTAATCAGGTCAAATGTTGCAGTATGATGTCATCCTTTTACTAAGGGATTCTTGTGTGGCTGAGATAACTAATCAGGAAGGAGGAAGAAGACAGAGAGTGATTGCATAGCAAAAGTAGCTGCCAGGAAACCATGGAACCCAGAATTACTGAAACAGGGAAATATTTTTAATACTTATTAAATAGTTTAATAAGTTTTAATATTAATAGTTTAATATTAAATTAAATAGTTTGAGAATATTTTCTACCCTGCCAGAACTGGTGATCAATCTCAAAAAGAGCTGTACTCACCAGGCAACATTGTGACCAGGCTACGTCCAGCAGGCCATTGCACTTTTAACAACTGGAGTCAAGCATCCCACAATGTGAAGGCTCTTTAGAAAGCTCTCCACACTTTAAACAGAAATCAATATAAGTATCTGGAAGCAACCACCCCCAGCCAAAATTTCAAATTTTGACAACTTGATAACAATGTGACCTCATTATACACCCAGAGTTGGAAGCAGCAGATTTCCTATACTGTTACAGGGTCTGAATATTTTTCATTTTAAGTAAATTTTGAAATGTCAGATGTATCTCACTTGCATTCTTAAGATGCCAAAAATATATTTAAGGTGTGTGTGTGGTAAATGTCTGATTTGGGGACTTAATCCCACTATGTTCCTGTATTAAATAGTGATGGATGAGCCTTTCCCTGCTGCAAACTCAGAACCTAATCCCATGCCTACTAAAAAGTTAGTCCCATTATAGTCAGTGGAGCTTACTCTTAGGAAAGTGTGGATAGGACTGCAGCTTTAGGACAGAATCCTATCCATGTCAACTTAAAAGTTAGCCCCATTGTGTTCAGTGGATCTTACTCCCAGGAAAGTGTCTTTAGGATGGCACCTTTAGGATGCAATTTTAACTCCCTGTTAGACTGGCATATGTCCTGGCACAAGTTTTATGTTGGTCTGCAGGTTTCACAAAAGTGCCAAAATAAGGACTTCTATGCCACTCTCTTTTTTTGGTGGGGGGGGGGGGAGTTAGGCCAGTGCACAGTTGTGTACTAGCCAACCCACACCACACAGGAATGAGTATATATGGAGTTATGATGGCCTAAATTGGCTAGGATTGTGCTCTTAGGCGGCAATCCTAATCACACTTTCCAGGGAATAAGTACTATTGCTGAGTAGATATGCTTACGATTGCACTGAATTTTCCCAAACTGGAAAGTTGCTCACCAGTTTATACCCCATGTCTCCTAAGTAGCCTCTCATAAGACATTTCCCAAGCAACCATGCATCATTTGAAGATGGGTGAGAGGGAAGGAAGAAGGGCTTTGAGAAATAGATGAGTATTAAAATCTACCTGGAAAATAATTCAAAGACTGCAGGATGTCTTGGCTGAGTATTCAAGGCCACCTGCAACACAGACTCCTGGATCTGCAAATAATGAGTTGTAAATATCCCTAGTATTTTTTCCCAGGAAAAAATGAAAAAAGTGAATGAGGAATGGCTAATTTTTAGCACCAGTTAGCAGCATAATGCCTTTGGTCAATATGGGTGGTTCGCTAGCTGACATCTGAATTTTGGTTTCACTAGCCTGCAGCTGGACGTACAAGTTGGACAAATTTATACTCAGTGTTGCATTAACAAGAAAACACCATGAATTAAAGCTTCTTATATAGTAGCTTATATAATGACTGCAGCTGCAACATCAGTTGCTATACTAAATACCAAGCAGAAAAAGAACACAGTAACTTGTACAATCTCCTTGCAGCAATAGCAGAATGTTTTGACCTATATGAATTTTGTCCTTGGCTGAATTTTGAAGTAATAAAAAATATAAAACTGAGTGCATATTAATTAAAGTGAGTTGCAGCATCATTTAAACAGGGGAAAAAAACCATATCCCCCTTTTGCTCCTGGAGTTATGCTTTCTTCTGAAGATGCCCCCTGTAGTCTGACTTATACTGATGGTATTGTACTTTGAACTAATTTCAAAAATAAGTCTTGGCACAATGACAGTTCTGTGGTGATCCAGCAGAAAATATCAGGGAAGAATTTGAATTTCCAGAATTTATATTCAGATGGAATTTTAAGCAAATCAGTGCAAAGGGAGGGGATAAGAAAAGGCTGAATATGATGTTGAAACTCCAAAATTCATAGTTTGGCATCAAATGGGGGCAGCACTGAATTACTCTTTGGCAGCATATCTGGCCAAAACCACCCTGTGGACAGCTTAAGTTGATTTTTATTGGGGAAAGTGCAATATATAAAAATAGAATATTCTCTACTGGGGTTTTATTTTAGAAGTTTGAACCACCTTCACTGCGAAGATCTTTATGAATCTGTGACTCTGTGGACCACACAGTGGTGTTATGAAGTCAGAGAAGAGTGTTGTCCCCTTTCCTTTCTTGCACATGAGGAGGGCTTGCAGCAAGAAGATGCTTTTTTATTTTAAAAAGAACAGTTTTTGGTTATTTTTTCAAGATGTCTTCTTGGAGATAGAAGTACATTTTTTGGCAGGGGCTGTCAACTATGATTTAGGCAGAAAAGAAAGTCAGAAGTTGGAATCCAAGCTTTCTGGAAAAGAGAGCTCAAGTTAGCTGGAGTTGGCATAACAAGTGAAAAAATGTCAGTTGAAAATCGGACGGCTTCAGCCCGTAAGAGGAAAGGGAATTAAATCCAGATCTCATCAGTTTTAATTTAACAGTCAAACCGCTACAGAAGACCACTTCTTCCGCCGAGTTGGTACATTCTTTAATTTTCCAGGCAAAACCTTGCCACAAACAATACACAATTGTGTCCAAAAATAAAAAAAAAATTGTTACAAGTTGAATACAAAGGTCTGGGGAGAGTTTTTTGGCCATGCCTCGGGGGAAAAGTACAGAGTTAAACAAAAGGAGATAATTTGAGGGAAATGCCCAACTTTTCTGTTTACTCTCCTTCCAGGGAGCGAATAAAGAAATAATTTGAGAAGGAGAATATGAGTTGCCTGATGCCATTCAGTGGGAATGTATGGTCTGTTAATCACTTTTTCCTTCCTCTTGAAGCTTTTCTGTGTAACGCCATTGTTGGAAATGAAAAATTATTAGTCATCTACCTTGAAGGCTCTGCAGCTGTAATAAATGTGAAGTGTCAGATACTTCATTTTGAAACGGAATTATTTCTGCGCTTGCTGCAATCCTCTTCAAAAAGAACAAAGTTAGGACAAAAGCTGGCAATAAATGAATTGCATATTTGAGCTCAAATTGTCCTCACTAAATTCTCCCATTTCATAAATAACAAATTAACAGGCTGCAAGAAAGAGGGGGGAAGGCAAGCTCTGCACAGGCAAAACTATCTCTCTGGCTGTGGTTGAAACTTTGCTTCTTCAGGAGTTCCATAGGAGTGAGCCAGAGATTGACAGACAGCAAATCTGAAACAGTGCGGTGAGAAATTATGTGGATACCAGACATGTCCGATACCGTTGCTTTTTCCCTTGAAGGTTCTATCAAAGGAACTGATGCAAAGAGAACTGATTTATCATTGGCGATAAGACAGCTGACTTGTGCACTGATATGCGCATAGGCACTGACAGTGGAGACAATAGATTCCAACATCTTTACTCTCATTTCCTGGACTTTTTTAATGCTTTGGTGACTGCTGGAACATTTTGATTTACTGGGCAATGGAAGCCTGGAAAAACAACATCTGATCCCAGCTAGTGATGAATTTATAAAGAGACATGCGATGGAATTCAATCTTGACACAATGCCCGCAAACCCCAAAGACATGCTCAGGAGTGCTCCATGGTGGGACTCTGCACTCTGTCTTATTGGTAGGCAAGTACGAGAGAAGTCTTGAGAGCGATTCTTGGCTAAGTAATAAGTAAAAATAAAATAATTTGGTAAAAGAGGACCTAGTTCACAGAATGCAGGAGCAACACGATCAACTGAAGAGAACATCAATGACAAATAGAGCATTTTCAGTATAATTTCATGTCCCCCAAAATGGGCTGTCACTTGTTGTTATTGCTGCATATTGGTAGAATGAACAAGAATGAAAGAATAGTCCAGGATCGAGGATTTTTAGACAACTGGTATTCATGATGTGGGCAAGGTTCATAAGGTTCATGTGTGCAGTTTTGTCCTGGCTCAAAGTCAGCATTTATCTTAACTCAGGGTGTCCAGATGCCAAACCCAAAATTCCTGAACCCCAAGGCCAAAATTCCTATCCCTAGGCCAAAATTCCTACCCACTTTAAAAATTGCCAAAAATGTATTGTTTTTGTTTTTATATTTTTTATTTTCAGTTTTTTGGCCATAACATTTGATAGGAAGGAGAGATCTCAGAACCGATTTTTGCACTGGATTCTGCCCTTCAATACAAATTGAACAACATATTACATGATGGGGTACTGTGCATCACTGCAAAGTTAAAAAATGAAGCCAAAATGTAGGGCAATGGGTGCAATCCAGAGTAACTACGGGAAGTCCTTGCTCCAGTGTAAGAACAATTTGCTCTGGATTGCAATATGAATATCCCATAGGTTTTCACTAGGTGGTGCCGTAACTACGGGTACACGTAACGTCTCTTACATGCTCCCGTAGTTACTCTGGATTGTAGGGAATGAAGCAAAAATGTAGGACACCCAGACAGGAGATTAAAAATCTGGACAAATCTGGGTTTTTCCAGTCATATGGTCACCCTGTCTTAAGTATACCTAAGGGCACTTCCTGCAAATTCAACAGAATTGGGGGCATCACTAGCATTGCCACCTCTAGTTTAGTCATAAATTTATATAATCATGAGTTTCAATATAAAATCAGTAAAAATAAGAGTACAGTGTGTCAAATTCAGGTTTCTTTCAATCCTCTGTTTTAAAATGCAATGATCCTAGTATTAACATGATAGCTCAGCTCATTCAGCTTGAGCATCAGGACTGGATTCCTGGAAGTGTGGGGTGTCCGAGAGTTGATCAGGCCCTGATGAGGTTCATTGATCAGGACTGGCCTGAGAGGGTGTGACCCAGTATCTCCTCCTACATGCCATTCTACTTTTGCTACATGTGCTGGGAATGTGCACACACACTCACTGCAAGAGAAGAGGTGGCAATGATAGTGCTGGTTATGCCTGCCGCAGTCCTTTTTCCTCCCTGCCTCCTCCAAAAGCAGGACAGAAGATAAACTAACCAATTTTGGCCAGCACAACTCACCCACTCCCCATTCCTATGGTGTTTTGGGAAGGATGGGGAATGTCTGTGCACTGGCCTAACCCCCCAAGGAGTGGCACAGAAGTGCCTTATGGCACTTTTGCAAAATCCTGAGGCCCAATGGGACTTTTGCCAGTACTTATTCCAGCCTAATGGTGGATCAGGACTGCAACCTCAGGGAGATGAAAGAGAATGCTTTGCAGTGGGGTCTCCTGCCACTTCGTGTTCCGTATATTTAAATTCCATTGCAGTCAATAGAGCAATGTAGTTGTGACTAAATTGTTCATTAATGTCAAAGGGACTTATGACTAACATTCTCAGATTTGTGTGCAAACAGCTAACAACTTTGTCATGGTGCCTTATCTTCAGTTTATTAATTGTTCAACTGCATAATTTCTTACTTTCCCTAGTTATTTTCTAATGACTTTAATAGAAAACCACACAGGCATGTTAATTTGAGTTCAGACAAGAACTAATGGCAATCTCCATCGTAACTCAGCTTAGGGACGTGGGACTGAGGCAATCTTACTGCTTATCCTTGCCTCCATGTTCCTCCTTTTTTCTGCTCTCTTTTGTGTCTACGTCATGCTAACTCTGAGCCAGGACAAAGCTGCTCACACTTTTCTCAATGACAGAGCCTTGGCCTGGTAAAATGAGACTAAGGGCACAATCCAGAGTAACTACAGGAGCACATAAGAGACATTATGTGTACCCGTAGTTACTGCACCACCTAGTGAAAACCTTTGGGAAATTCATATTGGAATCCAGAGTAAGTTGTTCTTACACCGGAGCAAGGACTCCCCCTAGTTACTCTGGATTTTGCCCTTAGTGTACTGAAGAATAGTGTACTGTACATTGGCGTGTGACATCGGATGTGACGTAGTGTACTGTACATCGGACTGGAGAATGTGAGGGGTGCCTTTCTTTCACCTTGCTCCACACAACCTGTGGCCTCCATGGTTAGCCTCTGTAAGTTTGAAAAAAGATAAAAATTTTGAACACTTCAATGGGATTTATACCCTGCCATTCCCATACCAACCTAAATCCCCATAGAAACCTAAATCCCCATACCAACCTAAATCCCATACCAATCTAAATCCCCTTATTCCTCCCTTCTTGCTTTCCTCACAACAACCCTAAGAGGTAGGTCCGGCTGAGGGTAAGTGACTGGCCCAAGGTTGCCCAGGAGGCTTCATGGCCAATTTGAACCTGGATCTTCCAGGTCTCAGTTCAACTCTCAAACCACTACACCATTCTGGTTCGGTTTCATCGTGAAAATGTGGAAAGAGTGGCAGTGGGAAACGTGAGGTGGCCCCTTCTTCTGGCCTAGGGTTGCCATATAAAACTGGGACATTTTTTCAGTGATCATGTTCATATACTGGCAAGTTTGACAAGGGGTCCTGTCACAGTTTTGTGGAAGAGAATTATGGCAACCCTATTACCCCAGACAGTCACAAATAAAGAGCCGAAGTGCTGGATTGAGGGCCACTTTTATTAACTATTTAACATCTTAGAAATAAACAGGGACTGCTCTAAAATAGCCGTGCGGTCTAAGGGGATGCGGCTCTCCGCATATTTCCCCATCCAGATGTTAAAGGTGGTAAAGGGCGTACCCAGCCTGGCTCAGGGCATTTCTTGAACAGAGTTCAAGGATGCCCATCTTTGCCAACCCGAAGGTCAAGGTAGCCGGACGCGCAGCCGCCAGCTGTCGGGCCAGACACTGCGCCTAGGTTTCCCATCCAGGTAAGGGGGTTCGTCAGACTTACCCCCGGAGCCAGAAGAGCATCTCAGGGTGCTTCCTCACCCCCAAACCCTTGCTACCTAAGGCTGCACACCGAGGCCTATCCTGCCTACTACCGCACGACTCCTGCCAAAAGTGACCGGGCTGAAAGCCAATTAAAGTTAACTCTCTCCCTCGTACAGCTCAGGGTAGGTGAAAAAGAATGCCACCAATGGCCAATCAGGTGGCATACAAAAAATTCCTACCCGGCCCCAAAGCGACCAGCTAATCCTAAGTTGTACCAAGGGAGGGAGGGTAGGGATGCTTGTCAGAGCCCGACTGCAGATCCCCAGGCAAACCCACCTGGGAGAAGTCTGGCTCCGCCCCCTCCAGCCCTCTAGCAGCCAATGGCTGCATTGCCTTGCACTTGCCCGGCTCTGCACAGTGCCTGCAGAGGGGCAAAGGGAGCCCACACTGAAGGCGCGCAGGCTCCATTACCCCAGACAGTCACAAATAAAGAGCCGGACACAAGTGGCGCAGGCTCCATTATGGCCACTTATGTCAAAATAGTTCCCTTCTGAACCTGCTTGCTTCATTACAAAGTACAAAGCCCTCGCTGCATGTTTATTATTGATTTACCTTATTTATACCCTGCCTTACTTGTAAATACCCAATGCATGTCATGTGTGGTTAGGCCAATCTGCATCCGTTTTTACTCAGAAGGAAACAAATGCTGTGATGTTCTTTGGAAGTGGGTGATTCTGAAGAAGGGATAATCCTGTGAGCAAAAGTCCAAGAGAAAATGTGTAGTTGGTTGAAGCTGGAAAACTGTGGGAAACATTAACTCCCCAGATTTATGCGCATTAACTCCATGCGCACATGTGTGTTTTCCATAGATGAGTTTGCTGGAGGGCTTGCTTTCAGAACCTCCCGCCTTGTAGACAGACCACTGTTGTCTTGTACCTCATTTGCCTTTCAAAACACACTTTGACACCGGCAAGACTCAGCTTGAGTTACACCTGATTTTCACAGCTGTGAAAGAAAGTCTGATAAGACGCTGACTGCCGCCGCACTTATCCACGATAATTCTCCACTGTCTCATAAACAATGTGGAGAGTCTTCTCAATGAGGTGCGGGTGGGTGACTTGCTGGAGTCAGTGCGCAGCTGGAGGGGAGGAAAGAATCAAATCAGAAAAGGAAACAAAAAATAAAGATTCATGAGGTCTCAACTAAGCACTTCTGAGGGAAAATTGGACATGATGGGGTGGCCATCTTGGATGATTCACATGCTCACCATGTTCACGTCTAACGTAGCAAGGGAACAAAGTTTTATAGCAGTTTTTTTAATCATAGTTTTTAAATCATCTTCCTGTTCTCACACCTTCCCATCTTTCCTCCTTCTCCCCACACTGTCTCACATCTGCATCCAAAATGGGTTGGGGAAAAGTGCCCACAGCAATGGAGCATGGAGATTTGGGACACGGGAGGGAAAGAGTTTGGCTTTCCTTACTCATAGAGACTTTTGTAATAGAAATGAGACTCTCACATCAGCTTATACACAAATGGAGCAGACGCATCTCTGAATCAGGCTCTTGGAAACAGAGAGAAGTAAAAGGAGGCACTGCTGGAACCCTACTAGTTGTAACCGACTATTGGGTTCCATCTCTGTTTCTATGGCCAAGAGCCACCACTTGTCCATCAACACTTCAGTGTCAGGATAACCATATATCAATAACTGCAAAAAGAGGACAAGACCCTCCTAAAATATGGGACTCAAAGTGTAGGATATGAAAATATAAAAGCTAAAGACACTCATATATATCATTTTCATGTAGTTAATTTTCACAGTACATTACTTTTTTCAAGTGGTTAAGACACTGTGCCTGTTAGCCAGCAGGACAGGGTTCGAGACCTGGGTCCCCACAAGATGAGGATTTCCTGCTACAAGCAGGGGGTTGGACTAGATGATCCACTGGGTCCCTTCCAACTCTATGGAACGTACTATGATCTAAATTTATAACCACTACATCTAATTTATTCATTTTAAAATGGTTACATGCAGCCTCTTTCCAAGGAAATGGAGGACAATGAATATTTTTTCCAGGATATAATGCTAAAAAAGAGGACATGTTCTAGTCACCT
The DNA here is from genome assembly GCA_030015325.1 of Cryptoblepharus egeriae. Taxonomy (NCBI): domain Eukaryota; kingdom Metazoa; phylum Chordata; class Lepidosauria; order Squamata; family Scincidae; genus Cryptoblepharus; species Cryptoblepharus egeriae. The sequence continues at coordinate 12,249,257 of JAREYC010000004.1, forward strand.
TGGTCTGTAGTCATTTGGCCGGCATTACTAAACACCGAAGTGCATGTAATTCTGTTACCTTCCCACTGAAGTAGTACCTATTTATCTTCTTGCAGGTACATGTTTTTAAACTGGTAGAAGATACCAAGATATGGCAGAAGATGCCAAGAATGACAGGAACTCATTCCATCATGCAGCACTTGGGTCTTGAATTGCCTCGCAGATGACGTTAAAATATAGGGTGGAAAGGGGACAACTGAAAGGATATAACAGTTGGAAAAATATTTGAGCTGTAAAGCCCTAAATGGTTTGGTCCCTACACAGTGTAGAAACAGCTGACAGTGCAATCTTTTGCAAGACTATTCAGAAAGTCCCATTTATTTCAATAAGACTTAATCCCATATATGTGTATGTAGGATAGCAGCCTGATTTTCATCAGCTCTGCCGGGAACCAAAAGGGAAATGAGCAGTCTAACCCTTTTAGAGCTGAATCCATAAATACAGAAGAATTTGACATCAAGATTGAGCATATTGCTTTACAGTATTACATTTGATTTTTGGAATAAAAAATGGAAAAAAGTTCCAGATTCAACTGTTTCTAATGGCTATTAATTTTTTTATTAAGGAAAGCACTGAACAAATCGAGAATTGAAAATTTACTAGTCAGCTGTTTAAAGTGCCAGAGATTCACCCTATCTATATGTTGCAGTAAATTAATTTTAATCTATACCTCTTTCAACAGATTTAGGACTCAATCCTAACCAACTTTATAGGCCCAGCAAAAGGGCAATACAACTTGGAGGTAAGGGAACAAACATTGCTTGATCGTAAATGCCCCCCCAACTGCAGGTTGCAACAGTTGCCCCATTGGCACAGCTATGCCACTTCTGGAAAGTGGTTTAGGATTGCACTGGCCCATATCCTAAAGTCAAATTAATAATCCCTTTGCAATGGAACACTTAAGGTTCCCTGCATCATGCATCCCTGCCAGTGACCAGGCAGTGAGGACCACCAGGTACCAAATTGGTTCTCAGTGGGCCCTTACATCACAGAAGGAATATGCCCCCAAATTTCATGCTTCTAGGTTCAGGTGGGCTTGGTGTTCATCAGTCATGATTCTTCAGTGTGAAGTATAGGAACAAAATCATGTTGCACCCATTATCATCCCCGGAGGGGTTAAATTTCTAAAACTGTTTCTTAATATATGTACACGTCATGGAAAGAATACACTCCCCAAATTTCATGCTTTTAGGTTCAGAATTTTGGGCAGGGTGTTGATCAGTCATGATTCTTCAATGTTAAATATAGGGCAAAAATGCATTATGCCCCGCTACATCCCCTTCTGTTTCGAATTTCCCAAAATTGGTTCTTAATGTGTGCCTACATGACAAAACAATGATCCTCCCCAATTTTCATGCTTCTAGGTCCAGCAGTTTTGGTTGGGTATTGATGTGTCAGTCAGTCATTGAGTCAGTGAATCAGTCAGTGATCTTTCACTTGTATATGTAGAGATTTAAAATCCAATTTTCCAAGTGGTACACTTGTTTTAAATGACAGGAAACAAGTCCAAGTGTTATAAGTAAAATAAGCCACAATTTTAAATGTACACATTTCAAAGTAGATACTTTAATGAAGTTGATTGTTGTTCTTGCTGTATCAAATTTGTGGGGGGTCGCTGTGGGAGAGTGTCATAATGAGCTCCTGCAATTAAAAATGTATCACTACAACATTCGGCTGTCAGAGATTGTCAAATGTTGGCTCCTGTTGCATGCCAGGTTTCATGTTTGTAAAATTTCTCATCGTTCGTTCATTTAAGTTGTTCCTGCCAAAAGGAGAGCAACCTTCTAGTTCAGGACCTACCATTGCAAGTCATGGTCACTGCTCATAAATGCACATGTATGAAGGATGGTGTGATACCTGAATGAGGATTAATCATGTACAGGCAATTAGCATAGTAACATTTCAGGCCTCCATCAGTCTTGAAAGACTATGGTATCGTGCTTGGCGATGCATGTGAAGCACAAAAGCCTGGGTTAGATTGTTATGGAGGGTAGGCTGTTACCCAAGCAGCAAATCCCCCCTCTCCATGCCACTGAATTAGTCCAATGGAAAGGCAGAGCCAATACGACTGGATCCAGCTGCGTCACAGAGCTGGGCTAAGGACAGGAGCTCACCCTGTCTTGTGGGGCTGACCTGGGTCTTGAACCCTGGCCTGCTGGTTAACAGGCATAGTGTCTTAACCACTTGCGCCAACATACAAATTACAATTATCATTTTTTGCTTCAGCACCATTGTTTACAGCCGATCTACTAGTGAGGGGAGCAGTTGGAGAGGTCTAGTCTGGATAAACATTTGTTCCCTTACCTAGGAGTAAGTTACTGCAGGCCTACTACTCAGACCTATAGTAGCAAATTGATGGCACAGATCTGCTTGGACCTGGCCTGCACATTTGGATCTGGGAAAGAGGCTAAGATTTTGTGATCACTCCAGTTCCAGACCAGCCACTTTGACAGAGCTAATATATAAACCCACTAACTGACCTGCTGCAACCTGATTCCACCTTCTCCTGTTACCATCTTTCCTCCATCCTTTCCTGCCCTGCGTTTGTCCTGTCCTTCATGCATCAGTAGATCTGGGTAAATCCTCTCATGTGCATGGAAAAACTATAGCCTCCTCACTGGAGCTTCAACTGTGCATGACTGCATGCGCCATCAGAGTGTCTCTCATGACTGTCATAAGGCAGTCAGCTCTGGCAGAACGCTCATTCCACTGGTACTAAAGCTCAATAGGATTGGGTTGTTAATCCCCTAAAATGTTGAAAAATGCTTTTGGCTTAGATAGATGATCTTTCCCATCCCCCTATATAAAGAGAAAAAACTGAGTACTACTCACTCTGAATTTTCTCCCGTGGCTGGTGCTGTTATTCAGAGACATCCCAGAAAATGCATTCCAGATGTTTGCAAAAACTTGCAACTTATTTTCCATGCTCTGTATAGTACAATTGCCTGCGGTTATCTCTCTCTCTCTCTCTCTCTCTCTCTCTCTCCTTCCCCCCAATTCATTTCTGGCCTCTTTCAGTGCAATCCTGAGCATGTCTACTCAAAAGTCCCACCGTGTTCAACAGTACTTACTCCCAGGAAAGTGTGGTTAGGATTGCCGCCTTAGTTTCTTTCTCATTCTCCCTTGCTCTTCTTTGTCGCAGAGTGGCTTATTCTAGAAAAGTGTATTTACTCACTCTCTACTAGTCTAGTGTTGCACAACATGTAATTCATTGAGAGCTGAGAATATTTGGTGTCTCCCTTGAAAGTAGGGTAATCAGTGAAATTCAACATAGTGTGCAAATGCCCCACACATCTGATGCCAAAGGACACCTCTAAAGGAGTTTACAAAAAACTATTTAAAACATGCAAAATAGGGGAAATAATATGAAGTGTCCATCATCATTAACTATATGATGGGCTCTTGTGTGAGATTGGGTAGGGAGGGTGGTAGATCAGGTTTGCGATCAGTAGAACCTGTGTGCCCCCATATCCTAACCCCTTCTGTTTTTCTTTCCACTGCTGGAACTTAGTCAACATTCCTCTCTTCCCATGACCCAACTCCCTCCAAAAAAAGAGTAGGGTTTTGGGGGCACAACTTTAACTTGTTCTGGAACTGAAAGGATAGCAAGATTTGGGTACCCAGTGGCTTGTGCCGACACAAGGGGAAACTTTTCCACTTACCCTGGAGAAAGTCACTGTAGTCCCAATAGGGCTCCTGTCATCTGTGCAACCTCAATTGGTGGCTCAAATTCAAACAGCCCAGACTGCCTTTAGCTACCTGGAAAGAGGGCTAGGATCCAGCATAACTGCCAGATCCTATCCCCGTCTACCTCTCCCCACTTTCTCGTCCACAGTCATGCCTACCTCCTGCTCCTGATCCTGTCCAAACTATGCCCTCCATAGCCATTTAAAAACAGGAGCTATGGGGACCATCACAAAAGGTGGAAGTCATCCCCTGAAATTAGGGTTGCCGTAATTCTTTCTCATGGATATTAATTGGCATTCCATGCGGACATATAATGAGAATCTGACAAAGGAGAAATTATTCCCTTATCTAACATTTTGAAGGTTGAGGGTGATGGAAAACACGTATCCTTTGTGCAGCTAATTATTAGCCAGTTGCTTAATAAGACTGTCTTCCTGAGGCATTATTTGGCATTTTCTAGTCTGGGGGGTTTAGTTGTCAATGGGAAAAAATGCCTGTCAGGTCCCTGCAAAGAAAAACAAATTGTTTTAATGAAGTCCAGAGCAATTTTCTCCTCTTTCCTTTCCTTTGTTCGTTTCAATGAACTTGGTCAACATTCCTCTCTCCCCATGAACCTCCCTCCCCCAAAAAGGATTTTTTGCCACTTCTTTGGAGCTTCTGCTTGGCAGTGGAATTTACTCGCTCTTTCCTTAAGTTACACTCCAGAGAGTTGATGGGAAACTGCCATTCTGCTGTGTTATTCCTGGAACAAAATCATATGGGAATGAGCCAGGACTCTGTTGGGGGTTCCAGATGTTCATGGAGAAGAAACAGATTTTTTGAAACTTCTTCACAGAAATTACAGAATATCTTTTCCGACTTTGTTTATCCTTTTTTTCAAATCGAGTAGCAAGATTTTCTTCTCTTTCATAGACTTCAGAGACCGCTGACAGTCCATTACACAATATCCCACATTCTGGACTAGATTATGCTCACTCTGCCCCATTCATAGATTGAAGATGAAGGCCTATGGGAGCTCCCTTCCACCATAACTGAGATCATCTGGAGTGTCATGTGAACACTGTTGCTGCTGGATCTCATCTCTTTTGGAAGATGCTCTTTGGAAATATGGAGTGAGGCCAATGCAGCATTCTTTCCTAAAGTCTAGATAGCTCGGTCCCACCAGGCTTTCAGTTACATCAATATGATTAGTAGAGTTCTCTTAATATTTGTTCTTATATGTTACAGCTGCATTAAATTTCATCCTTTCAATATCAGGTTCATAATCATGGGACAGGTCTCTTGTCATCCTGAATGCTCCTGGAGGCATCTTGTGAGCCATTGTGAGATACAGGAAAATGGACTAGATGGGCCTCTGGCTTGATCCCACATGTCTCTTCTAATGTTCCTTATAGCTGGCACCAGGAACAGTGGGGCCTAATGTGAGACATCATTGTGGGATCCCACTACCTGCAGCCTCCCACATTACCAAGCAGCCATAGTATGGAGTGACCCCAACATGGCCAGATCTGATGGTGCTATGTCCAAAGTGCAGCACTCAGAAATTGTTGTCAGTGTCATGATGACCAACAGCTTTTGGGAGACCCATTTGGGGTTGTAGAGACGTGGAGCCCAAAACAGCTCTCCCCTCATTATGGATTTGCACACATGACTACATGTCAAGGCATCAGCTATAGAGAGAGCTGGAGGCAGCAGCATGGGGCCCCTCCAAAATGTGGGCCATCATATGGTTGTGATAGGCCAAATCACCTGAAGGTCAGCTGTGTTCAAAATACTATATTTACTCAAATCTAATGTATCATTGAATCTAATGAACAACCCTATTTTAAAAGGCTTAAAAAAGGATTAAAAAAGGATTTTTAAAAAAGTTTCTGGCAACTGTACTGTGCAGCTGCAAAGCAGGTGCAAAATTTAATTTTACTGCATACAACAATAAGTTATATAATAATATGACAATGGGTTTGTTAGGATTTTTACCTGATTGCACTACTTTATACAACAATGGGTTAATGTTACATCTTTAATTACAATAGTAAACTGTTAACGAAATACTAACCTATACTTATAACCAAAATAACATACTGTATTTACTCGAATCTAATGAGCCATTGAATCTAATGCACACCTTGATTTTGGAGACTAAATTTGGCTGGAAAAGGTGAGCATTTTTACCCCCCACCCCTTTACAAGGCACTTAATTCAACATGGTTACAAACTGGAGTAACTAAGGGACCTTTTACACTGACATATTTTACAATCCAGAGTAACTACGGGAGCATGTAAGAGACATTACGTGCACCTGTAGTTACTGCACCACCTAATGAAAACCTATGGGAAATTCATCTTGGAATCTAGAGTAAATTGTTCTTACACCAGAGCAAAGACTCTCCATAGTTACTCTGGATTGCACCCATAGTTACAGTGCCACCCATGGGAAATGCATAGAGCAATCCAGAGTAAGTGTCTCTGACGTCTTCCCATAGTTACTCTGGATTGTAGGGTATGTGTTTCTTGCTTATGGGAATCACTGAGTCCAGCATAAACATATGCTGGTCAGATGTTTTAGTCAGGGAGAGAAGGTGGAAATTTTCAAGGAAGGTAAGCATGGCTGGCAGTTTATTTACTGTTTGCCAGTACTATGATTATTACAGGTCTAGGACTAAAGAGGATTTTCTTCCAGTCCTGCACTTGAGCTGATATATACAATGTACAGGCTGTTAGTTAGCATCACTAATGGTCACAGAAGAGACAAAAAACCAGCTTCTGAAGCTTCTTCCACAACGGCTAATGATCATGACTGCCAGTAGGAGGGTGTGATCTGTGGCGTCCAAGGGGACCATGACGAGTGATGACAGAATGAGGGTTCTCCCTGCTTTCCCAGCAATGATGTCACTACTGGGCAACAAAATCCCCCAAGACATGGCCAGGAGCTCAGATGGCCATGATCTCACTATTGGGAAGGAAGGGGGAAGATTCCAGAGGGAGTAGAATACTTAAGGAAGTAAGAGAGTTGGAGGAAGAAGAGGAGGATAAAGAGGATTAATGTGACTCTAGTAATCCCATAGAGTCAGCTACTAACATCTCATGGACCAGCCTATTTGGATTATACCTGCAAGGGTAAGCCACTTTCACTAGGGCACTTTTGCCCTTACCTTTTCTTATTTCACACTGGTTCACTCTTAGCGCCAGGCAATTTTTGTTGCTAAGAAAGTTCTTCTGTCTGGCTTCGAGAGGATCATATCAGCGCAATGATGTCTTGTGATGGTGCAATGATGTCAAATCAGAATGATGGAAATGTTGCTTGAAATCATTTTGAACAGGCAAATGTTTTCACTTTTTTCATAGCTTCCCCAATTATCACTCAACAGTTAATTTTTTCCTGAAACATACCTCCCCTTTTGCCACAGTCCTACTAGCATCACTGCTGAGTCTATTACAGTGGTAACATCCTCTCCCCTGTATCCATAGATCTTGTATGAATGGTTTCGCTCATCTGTGGGAACTTCCTCATGCACCCTCAATGTTTAGCAGAAGGCTTTCAGTGGATTCTCTGGCCTTCCTAATGTATTTTAAAGGCATTGTAACATCACTTTTTAATTTTTTTTTAACAGAGGCAAAGGGAGTGTAGTTCTGGAAAGCAGGAGCATGTCTGGTATCTGCTGTTTCAGCTATCCATTGGAAGATATGGAACAAAACCCACACAGATACTGGGGTATGCCTGAATTATTTATTCTACTACTTCATCAGAGCCTATTCTGGCTTAGCAAAGATCCTAGTCATCACCAATATAATGTTGTTTCATTTTTTCCTGTTTTAACAGCCCTGTTTTCGAGTGGGTGTATTTTGCTCAAGGACAAAACTGTCAATGTGTTTCATCAGAAAAATTCTAGGTATTTCTCTATTGTTATACAATAATTATATTGTAGAGCATAACATTATTATAATAGATTTTCAACTATATTTTTTCTAACGCACTCTCTCGCAGGAGAATGATAACCTTTCATCAGACCGAGCTGTTTCAGAGTGCCCTAACAGGCTTGTTGGCTGGTGAACAAAATCTAATGTTTCCATGAAAACAGCATTACAATAACATCTTCCATCTGTAGTAAGTGCACAACTACAAAAACCTGGCACCTTTCCATGGTTGTACATTTACCTCGGAACGAAAGAAACAAATTGTCTTTGTTCTTTGAGGCTTGGAATGTCCATGTGGCAATGCCAACAACTGTATAGTTTATAAGGGGCAAGGGACGGAGAGCAACATAGGCAAGGAGGAAGTGCTATTGGTACACCCTGCTGTAATACAGAACTAGTAATTCTATAGGAAAAACAGCAAAGGTGTGTGGGGGGGAGGTTAAAGTGGGTAACAGGATGAAGCCGGATTAAGGATGCATCCTGTGGATATTTCCTAGCCAGCGCTGTTTAGCCAAAAGGAAAGTGGGAGTTGTTCCTCCAAGCAATTCCCATCCTCTTTGCTCAACCTGCACACCGAGAGTACATCAGAGACATTCAAGGGAATTACAGATGAAACAATAGCTTGGTTCTTGCCAAAATTACGTCATCTCACACAAGGAAGAAGGAAAAAGACACTCACTGAAACTATGCCAAGAGTTTTGTTTTGATTCCAAAAGAGGAACACAGCCCTTTTCTCAAGAATGAAGCTGACACATTCCAAAGCACTTCTTGTACTTGCAAAAGTTCCAGTTTTGCAGGCGACATAGTTTTAAAATGTCATTTTACACCCTAGACACACATTTTTTTAAATCATCGGTTTTATTAATGCTACAGCATAGCTAGAGGAGGGTGTAGGTAGAGGGGGTAGAATGAACTTTATGGCTCTGATTTGCTTCCCCTTACCTGGAATGGCTCCAAAGGTGTGAGGCTCTCTCCAAGACTGACTGCTGCACCTCTTCTAGCTGCACCACTACATTAATCTAAACAGAACACTGCATTTAAATGCATCTAAATGCCAACTCAGATATCTTTATTTTGCATGGAGGTATTTAGGGTGCATGGCAAGGTTTGCACTTCTTTAATCCCTGTCTTAGAGTTCAGTGAGATGAGCTTCCTGCTACACCTCCTTTCTTGGCAGTGTGAGATCTGTCCACTTTTTGATTTGAAGACTGGATTAAGGGCCGGTCAAAGTTAATATCATACCCTTATAATTTTATCAGAATTTGTGCTGCACTCACTGACACGTGGCCATCTCAGTGCATATACAGGATGTAAGCTTGCAATCTTGTCATTCAATGATTCTTTTTAAAGTCCCCATTGCAGCAAAACCAGGCACTTGGATGGAAAATCAGGGGTGCATTCACGTTGGCTTTTGACAGTCAAAAGCAATACCTTTAAGCAGAAACTGGGAAAGACATCACTGGTTCTGGGGACATAAAGAGATACAGTGTGCTGATAAACCGGCCTTAGGTTTGACACCCCTGAATTGTAAGAAGTCTATCGGATTTTGGATTTTTCCATATTTGGGAAAACTTTCACATACATAATGAGAGAACATGAGGATACGACACACGTCTAAAAACAAAATGTATTTGTTGCATATAAACCTCATACAAATAGCCTGAAAATAATTTTTGAAAATAATTTTGTATGCGAAACTAAGCTTATGCATGAAATATATGATTTTATTTCTTTAGACAAAAACATAAAAACTAAAAGTCATGTTGGCACTCAAAAAAGTTCCTTTTTTTGAAATATTCTGTATTTTGAAACTCCAGATAATTGGTACTGACTCTGTATAATCAGGTCTGGCACAAGGTTTCCTGGCTCCTGAGGAGGTCTGACAAATCACACTGCATTCTCGCACTTAAGTGATGACATACCAGCACCCATTACTACTATCATACCCTACAATCCAGAGTAACTACAGGAAGACATAAGAGGCACATACTCTGGATTGCTGTATGCATTTCCCATAGGTTTCCCATAGATGGCACCATAACTACGGGTGCAATCCAGAGTAACTACGGGGAGTCCTTGCTCCGGTGTAAGAACAATTTGCTCTGGATTGCAATATGAATTTTCCATAGGTTTTCACTAGGTGGTGCAGTAACTACGGGTGCACGTAAAGTCTCTCACGTGCTCCCGTAGTTACTCTGGATTGTAGGGTATGTCAGTGTAAAAGGTTCCCTAGTTACTCTAGATTGTAGCCTTTGTACCCTATAAAATCTTAGGGCACGATGGCTACAGACTGGCTCATGCTTTTTTAATAATTTATTTCAATTATTATTTTTAAAGATACTTCTTGCCACTGACCAGCTTTTAATGTGCATTTGATATTTTTTGATTTATTTTAGTTGTTGTAAAAGGTCCGATAGTTACTCTGGATTGTAGCCATCGCCTCCATATTCAAAAGTGAAGAAGGGGAAAAGTGTGAGGTTAACCAATTAGTGGTGTGCTAGTGATCTTCACCCATTTCTGAGCACTTGACGACTACTTGCATGGAATACATCTTCTCTTGCAAACTGCTGCACAACTTCAAGGACAAGATCTTACTCTTATGAGTATCTAAAAGCAAACATGGACTTGTAGGGTCAGATACAGGAGTAGAGAAACCCTAAATAAAGAGAATTGTGTCAGATTCCTTCACTTGTTTTATTTTGTCTTCCCCACAAAAGATCTCAAACCTTTGTGATTTCATCTCTGAAATATGTTAGCAGTTGCTGCTTTCGCACAATCACATTCACTCAAAACAAGCTGCCTGAATCTGGAATTCACCCCCGACCCGCCCAGGGATAGATACTAAGCAAAATGCCCTAGAAGTCTTAAAAACTTTATTTTTTAGATGTACACACAATTTTTTTAAAAAAGTTCAGTATTCAGCAGCATAAGGCAAAAGATTGCAAGGGTATAAATAATGTATCCTATCTAGGAATAAACAGGATAACATGTGATTCTTGCAAATATTCTGTGTCAACAAGCTTCAGACGGGAAAGGGAAGGACAGGGGAAAGTCATAGCCTCCATTCCTTATTGGTTCAAATACACTCTTCATTACATACAAATGCACTCTGTTTTCTTCTTTTTTTCTTTTATGTCCCTGGCAAGGATTTATGATGCCAAAAAAGCAGACAGCAAAAAAGTCAGAGAAAGCCACTGAATATTAAACCCACTGGGTTTAATATTCAGGGAGAGTCCTCCTCCTTCTGTGCAACCAAAGGAGAACTGCAGCAGGCCAAACTGAGGGCTTTTTATCAAAACAGCATTAAAATGTTGTCGACAAAACCCCTTTCAGACTAAATTTGGCCACCGAACAGTTTGCTCTTTTTCACTCTTTCCAATTTGTACAAAAGGCAAACGGCCGCCACTCCCTGCTACATAAATAGACGTGGAGGTTAGAGAGGCCACTCCCTGCCAAAGCAGTTGTTCCTACTTGCATGTTTTCTAGTACTTTGCTCCACCAAGTACAAAATGTCTCAGATAGCAATCGTTACTCTACTCCTTTGGCATGTCTCCACCAAATCTATTAAACCACTTCCAAAACCAACACCGAAAGCAGCGCCTGAGATGCTTTTAGACTCTGAGGTCAATCCCGCTTGATACCGAACGACACATTACATACACACTCATATGTGCTATGAAAGGGTGATGTGGTTGCATCTACGGAGCAAAGCAGAGCAGTGGAAAGAATCCAACAGTGCACTCCGGATCCTACCCCCTTCCAGCCCTGCTTACCTTTCTCAGAGTTTTATTGGTGAAATTGCTAGCATGGGACAACCACTGCCGATGAGGAGGTTGGGGGAATGTGGAGTAAGGGGAATGTGATGTGGAGTAAAAGGAATATTTACCTCTTGAAGCCTCCTGATTCCTCCCCTGCTGGAAAAAATGCATCCATTTTTTGTATAGATCCTACAGTTAGAACGAGGGGAAAAATAATAGGATTGGCGGATATCCCTGTCCTACTGTCCATGCTTGGGTTAACTACAGATGCTAAATCTAAGAATCTAAATTCTGAACCTTATACATGATAGTCCTATCCATGAAACAAGCTCCATTGTGTTCAATGGGACTTACTCCCAGGAAAGTGTGCTTAGGATTGCAGCCATAATCTACATGCTCTGGACATTTTGACGCAGAGGCTTAAAGAAGTACATGTTTAAAATTTACATTTTGCTGCAGAAACCACCACTTTGCACACAGCAAACACAACCTCTACTTATTACAGCATGGAGAGCCGTACTGGTCTCAGTGATGATTCCACAAGTCGAACCTGCCCTGGTTGGAATATCTAGATCATTTTTTCTCACAATGTAGCAATATGTCAGATCAGAGGACACCATCATGCATGCATCCAGGGACTTGTATATTATTCCAATAAAGAGACACTGTTGCATAAATATCTTCACCAGCAGATTTTGACACTTGGCATATTTATTGGAACCAGAAGCATCCATCCAGCTTCTAATGAGATTCTTGTCCCTGAATAAGCTGTTTATCCTTGTGTTAGACTTTATGTAGAAATCTGTTTTCATTTCACATAGAAAAGTAGAGGCAACTTATTGTAGGAAAAAGAGTAGACCAATTATATTATCATGTCAAAAGTTAGGGTTTACGAAAGGTAGTCCCTTCTGACATAAGATCAGTGTTAAAAATTCTTTATGACAGTCCCTATGAAGCTGAGCTGCAGTGCAGCTGTGATTGACTCTTTTGTAGACCTGCAAAGTGCCCGTTTTCCTTATATACATTTGCAATAAGGGAATAAGAATAATGTATTAGCCCAATCAACAGGGTTGTTGTAAAGAGATGTTATTGGGGTGTGCGAATAGAAAGGCATTTATGCTTGTCATATGTAAGTCATGCCACGTTATCGACTGGTCCCCCTTTTTGGAACCCTGAATGGATTTTTAAAAATCCTAGATTTTCACCAGGTGAGATAAATAATAATGGAATCTAATGGACAGAAATTATTCCTTTGGTATAGACGATAGACTGCATTAAGTCACTAAATGGGGTGAATAAAGGAATCTACAGATTATCTGTTAGAATCTATATAATTCCATTCTTGACATTCCATTGTTTACTTCATTCAGCCGCTAAGGGTGATGTCCTTACTTAGGCCAGAGAAAATGACCCAGTTAAGCTGGCCTAAGGTAAGACATATCCTGAGCTGAGATATCCACAAGCCAAATCTACAGGGATAGTGGGCCTCTAGGTTGACACTTGGGCCAAATCCACAGGACAAGGAAGCCTCTAGGCTGGCCTAATTGCTGCCGAAGAGGCAGCAGCACAAGGGCAGCATGCTCACTGGGCTGTGATAGTTGTGCCATATGCTGAGATGGACTGTTGTGGTTGTGCTGTATCCAGAGGTTGAGAGGCAGGAGTGGTGCTTAGGCTGGGCCTAGGATTTAGAACGTTTTATTTTGCTTCCATTTTTACTCTGACTTATCATTGATCTCATGGGTCCACTCAGATTTATGCCTGCTCCTGAGATGGCCTACGTCAGAGGAACTGTGAGGGGGTATGAAGTTTGCTGATTCTCTGGATCCAGTACAACTTTCTCCTCTGGATTTGGAACAGTTGGGGCAGTGCACCTAGGGCACTCCTCACTGCCCTAACTCTGGATTGCAGCCTAAGTGAACTTATGCCAGCCCAAACCTTCTCTGTTACAGCTAAACTAGCCTATCTTGCATTAGGCTGGTCCAAGTGTCAGATAGGCTACCTTAAGTGCACTTCAGTTTTGCAGCCTAAATGGTGTAAATAATTGGAATCTAATAGATTCCAGTAGATAATTTATTAGATAATATGAATGCAGTATAGCATCTACCAACAACGGAGAAGCAAGAAACCTGGAAGGGGAGTCTTATATATTACCCGTTCTGGAAACTCTCAATTTCAGATGAATAGCAGGAAGCCGACACTGTTGCTTCTTGTAGTGGCAGCACCACTCTTTATGTCACCTAGTTCAGAGGTCAGTGTTTCACCCCTGTGATGGATGGATGTCCTCCTTACAATGGGCATGGGTGGTGGGCCTGGTGACAATTCATCTTCATCCACTATGCAGTTTTTCGGCTATAGCATTTGATAGAACAGAGAAATTCTATAGTAGGTTGTTTCATTGCATTTTGCTGTAAATTACACATTGAATTATACATGATACTATTAATCCTAGGGTGAGCATATGACTTTATTTTTCTGGATTCCTCCTCTTTTATAGCCTTCTATCCTGGTGTCCTCCAAAAAGGCTTCATTATCCTCTATTTTGGCATCATTTTGAAACTCTGCAATGGTGTGCAGTACTCCATCATGTCATATGTTGTTGGATTCATATTGATGAGCAGAATCCAATGCAAAAATCATTTTTGAAATATCTCCTTCCTCTCAAAGGTTATGGCCAAAATCTAAAAATAAAAAATATGCATTGAACTCTATGGGAAAGTGAAAGTGCCCAATACCATGGCTTTACTTGTCAGTAGGCAAACATGCCATTTGTCTGCAAGAAAGGCCAGGCTGAGAGGAATCCCAAGACCTTGTCCTCCTTTTGAGGTTTGGGCATCTGGTCCAGGGTTCCCATACGTCCGGAATCCCCCGGATGTGTCCTCCATTTGGGACCCTTGTCCGGGCCCCTCCGGAAAAGGAGGGGTTCCTGGGGCTTCTTTGCAGCCACCCCTGTAGCAGCGGCAAGGCTTGGCGCCAGCCGCTGCTCTTTCGGGGCAGCCACTCCTCCTTGCAGCCTCCAGCCAGCTGACGAGGCTTCCTGTGGAGGGGGGAGGCCAGGCAGGGGCTGAGCATCCTCTCCCTGCCTGGCCACGCCTCCCCAGGGCTTCCCCGGGAAGCTTGAAAGCACTGAGGAGGTGTGGCTAGGCTGGGAGCAGAAGCTCCGTCCCTGCCTGGTTTCTCTCCTCCTGAGGAAGCCCATCAGCTGGCCGGAGGCTCCCTAGATCAGCCTGAGCCTCCCCAGCACCAGGTAGGAGGGAGACCCCAACAAGCCCTCCCTGGATCCCCTTCTTTGTCCCATCCACACCACAGAAACCCCAAGCACCCTCCCTGGTTCTCCCCTTCCCCCTCACCCTGGGGAGCTGCACTGTTTCTCTGGGGGAGAGGGGGAAATCTTCCCTCCACCAGCCACCCACCACCAGCCTGCCCTGCACCCACTACCCCCAGCCACCCACCTCCAGCCTGCCCTGCACCCACTACCCCCAGCCACCCACCTCCAGCCTGCCCTGCACCCACTACCCCCAGCCACCCACCACCAGCCTGCCCTGCACCCACTACCCCCAGCCACCCACCTCCAGCCTGCCCTGCACCCACTACCTTCAGCCACCCACCTCCAGCCTGCCCTGCACCCACTACCCCCAGCCACCCACCACCAGCCTGCCCTGCACCCACTACCCCCAGCCACCCACCTCCACCCTGCCCTGCACCCACTACCCCCAGCCACCCACCAGCCACCCTCACCACCTGTCACCCCCTCCCCCACAAACCCATTACTTGTTTTCCCCTCACCAAACACCCCTGCATGCACCTGCTACCCCTCCCCCAAGACTATATATATAGCTGTGCATGTGTGCATTATATATATATGTGTGTATTATATATATATGTTTGTGTGTTTGTGTGTGTGTGTATAATACACGTACATGTATATAATACATATATATAATACACATGTATATAAAATACACACACATATATAATACATATATATGTGTATGTGTTTTACATATTATTATGTGTATGTGTATTTACATACATGTATGTATATATATATATTTATATATATAATACACATACATGTATATACAGTATGTATTTTTTATATTTGTGTTATATTCTCTCCTCCTGAGGGGTTTCTGTGGTGTGGGTGGGACAAAGAAGGGGATCCAGGGAGGGCTTGTTGGGGTCTCCCTCCTACCTGGTGCTGGGGAGGCTCAGGCTGATCTAGGGAGCCTCCGGCCAGCTGATGGGCTTCCTCAGGAGGAGAGAAATATAATTATATATATATATATATATATATATATATATATATATATATATATATATATATATATATATATATATATATATGTATGTATGTGTGTATATATATATATGTATGTATGTGTGTATATATATATATATATATATATATATATATATATATGTATGTATGTATGTATGTATGTATGTATTTTATATATGTGTGCATTATATATGGATGTGTGTGTGTGTGTGTTTGTGTGTATTTATCTGTGGGAAGAAGGAGGAGGAGAGGAAGAGAAAGGGGGATGATTGAAAAGACCTCTCCTGCTACAGAGAGGGGGTTGGACTAGATGACCTACTGGGTCCCTTCAAACTCTGCAAACTGGTTTGGTGCAGTGTTTGATGCAAACTCTGCTATGTTTGGTGCAAAGTCTGCATCTGGTTCTTTGATTGCAAAGGATGGTGCAAAAGTCTGTGGTCCTTTGCACAGATGTTTCCTGTGGGTTGGACTAGTGCAAATGTCTGTGTCTGGTTGATTGCAAAGGATGGTACAAAAGCCATAAGGCAAAATCCAGAGTAACTATGGGAAATCCTTGCTCCGGTGTAAGAACAACTTACTCTGGATTCCAATATGAATTTCCTGTAGGTTTTCATTAGGTGGTGGGGTAACTATGGGTGCATGTAAAGTCTCTTATGTGCTCCTGTAGTTACTCTGGATTTGGGGGTTAGTGTCTGGGCATTAAAAGAAACACAAGTGTCAATTCTCACCCAATTCATTCAAACCTGGACAAAACCTACATGAAGCTGAATGCCTCATTTGGCAAAGTTGTTTGGAAAACTCACCCAACCAGACTGGACGGGGGGAGCAGAGAGTTCATCATTTTTCAATTTAAAAAGAAGTAATATAGTGTAATATATTAAGTACAGGAAAGCAATACCAGTGTTTTAAGCGTATTTTTAGTGGTTTTAGCTTAGTTTAACATGTCCTCCATTTTGTCCTCCATTTTTCGGGTAGCGGGTAGGAATTTTGGCCTTCGATCAGGAATTTAGGCCTTGCCGTTCAGGGATTTTGTGTTTGGCATCTGGTCACCCTGATCTGGTCACCCTGTTATTCCTTAAAATAAACACCACTATTTTAACTGTTTTGGCCAGTAGTGGTGTTACATCTCCTGTGCAGGGCATCCAGTGCAGTCCAAACCCTAGTGATGACTTTCCCCTCTTGAAAGACCAGAAAAACCTGAGGACAGAGAGATTCATGTAAATGAGATCTGTCAAAATATTTCGTTCCAGCAAGATGCCACAAAAATATCTCAAAACAGCTAGAAGTGAGTGTCTAACCTCACCGAGTAACTGAATAGGTTGAAGTTTTATCCACCAGTCAGAGATCAACTGCTTGGTTTAATTAAACATACATCAATACACGGAGACAGAAAGGCACAGATATTCCTTCTGGCTGTGTAGGTATAGAGTATTGATGGAAAGTATTATTCTCAAAGATATGGAACAAGGAAGACCACATTGCTCGGGGATAAAATTCAAAATGCCTGGAGTCAACAATGATAAATGAGTGAATTTGATACCAGCGAGGACTTCCTGAAGCTTGGCCTTTCATAAACTCAGCAATTTGGATTTATGGCTAATCAAGATGTTCAGAATAATGTATGAAATTTTTTAAATATGTCTTTTTTTGTGGGGTGCTTTTCCTCCCAGGAAACTGCAATGAAATTTAAGCAGCACTTGCTGAATTTGTCAGCCACTATGCAGTTTCTTAAGATGCAGGCACCAATCATGGACAGATAGGACAGTCTTGGTTAAAAGCAGCTGTGTTAGGATGCAGTCTTGTGCACACTTTCCTGGGAGTAACTCCCATTAGTTACTCCCATTAGGGCTCCTTTCTTAGTAGACATTCTTAGGATGGGGCTCTTAGTAATTCCCAACAAGGTAGCTCATTTTCAAAAATACTTAGCATTGCACCGCTATATAATCAACCCCCTAAGAATCCATAGATGGAAATCACTGTCATAAAATGTGATACAGGCTTAGGTGGCTTTAATTAAAAGAAGATAAAGTCAATTCATGGAGCATATTAATTTCTATTTCTATGGAGCTTCAAGCTATGATGGTGCTCTATTCAAATCAATGAACCTGGAGGCACTTCTAGGTAATGAGTTTAGGACAGAAATTTTATGTAACATAGAAAAATTCCTCGAACAGAAGGGTCTGTGCCAAGTTTGCACATGGGAATGAAGATGCTCAGGCTTTAGAAACGTTCTGCATAGACAGCAAAGCTACTAAGTATTAGTAACTACAGAGCTATTAGGTGGCATCCCAGCTTCAGAGGGTCCTGGATGAAGCTGACTATCTAGATCCCTTCTAATCTGGTTTCAGGCTGGGGTTTGGGACAGAGCCTGCCTTGGTCGCCTTGGTGGATGACCTACGCCGGGGAATGGACAGGGGGAGTGCGTCCCTGTTGGTCCTGCTGGACCTCTCGGCGGCCTTCAACACCATCAACCATGGTGTCCTTCTGGGTCGGTTGGCTGGGTTGGGGATTGGAGGCACTGTTTTGCAGTGGTTCCGCTGCTTCCTGGCTGACCAGTCCCAGAAGGTGGTGCTGGGGGATGCTTGCTCGGCACCCTGGCCTCTTTGGTGCGGGGTGCCACAAGGTTCCATTCTATCCCCCATGCTATTTAACATCTACATGAAGCCGCTGGGAGAGGTCATCCGGAGGTTTGGAGTGAGGTGTCATCAGTACGCTGATGACACCCAGCTCTATCTCTCCTTTCCTTCTGATTCCAAGGAGGCAGTTGAAGTCCTGAATCATTGTCTGGAGGCAGTGGGGGACTGGATGAGGGTGAACAAGCTGAGATTAAATCCTGATAAGACAGAGGTTCTCCTGGTCCGGAAGTCCTCAACTCGGGTATTGGAATATCAACCTGTTCTGGAAGGGGTTGCACTCCCTCTGAAGGAGCAGGTTTGCAGCTTGGGGGTTCTCCTGGATTTGCAGCTGCTCCTGGAGTCCCAAGTGGCGGCTGTGGCCAGGGGAGCCTTTGCTCAGCTTCAGCTGATCCGCCAGCTGCAACCATACCTGAGTCGTTCGGATCTGGCCACGGTGACCCATGCCCTAGTGACATCGAGAGTGACATCGAGACTAGATTATTGTAATGCGCTCTACGTGGGGCTGCCTCTGAAGATGGTCCGGAAGCTGCAATTAGTCCAGAATGTGGTGGCCCATGTGGTTGCTGGGGCTCGTCGGTTCGACTCTGTCGGGCCACTGCTTCAGCGACTACACTGGCTGCCCATTCGTTTCGGGGCTGAATTCAAAGTGCTGGTCCTGACCTTTAAAGTCCTAAACGGCTCGGGTCCTGGGTACCTGAGGGACCATCTTCTTCTGTACAATCCGACCCGTCACCTAAGGTCATCTGAGGGGCCCCTACTGACTGTGCCGCCACTAAAAGATGTGAGAGGTGTGGCGGCCAGAGATAGGGCCTTCTCAGTGGTGGCACCCTGGCTTTGGAACTCCCTCCCCATAGAACTTAGGAAAGCTCCCTCAATACAGAGCTTCAGGCGGAGCCTTAAAACCTTTTATTTTAAAAAAGTGTTTTAAACGGGGCAGAGGGTGGGGGGCAGTGTGTTAGTGTTTTATTTTATTGTTTTAACAAATGTCTTTTAGCTTGTTTTTAATTGTTACCAGTCTTTATTATTCTAATTGTATTTTAATTGTATTTTAATGATGTTTTAATTTGTATTTGTTAGCAATTTTAATGATGTTTTATTTTTCAGTGTTAGCCGCCTTGGGCTCCCCCTTATGGGGGAGGAAAGGCGGGGTATAAATTGAGTAAAAAAAAAAATTAAAAAAATTAGTACCATTGTTGTACTAGATACTACAGAGCTATAGATTTAACTACAGAGCTAGTAGTTAAGCTGTGGCTTGACTGTACGGTTGGTATTAAGTTTTTTTTTCCTTCACTTAGCTCCAATTCAGAGAAAAGTGAAAACACTCTTCTTCAAGGTGGGGTTCCTATATTTTCTTTGGCAACCATGTGGACTAGAAATGTGCTTTGTAAAAACTGAAACCAGAGATTCTCAGAATGCCAGTTTCTCTGACAGGTACTAGTCTCCACAATGGCACATTATTTCGGCAGTCACATGAACTTTTGTTCACATTTTTATCATGCTTCTTCGAAGGTACTCAGGATGGTATAGTTGGTTTCTTCACTCTTTTTGTCCCCACAACAACCATGTGAAGCAGATGAGGCTTAGAGAGTGTGATGGGTCCATAGTCACCCAGGAAGTATCATGGCTGAGTGAGAAACTGAACCGAGTTCTTTTCGATCTATGTCCAGCACCAGATCCATTACAACATCTTAGATCTGTCTTGTTTAAGAAACTGCACAATATGTTTCATCTGCTGTGTTTGACTGATCACATTAATACAATATAGTTAAGAAGTTACACCCCTAACATTTTCCTCCAGTCATTAGGGCTGCAATACTAACCTCCACTTAGGCTGGCCTAAACCTTAACATAAGTCCTGTTCTGACCAGGCAGCATAAGACACTTCTGTGCTATTCCTGGGATGGGGTTGAGGGTTGGGCCAATGCATAGACATACGCCAACCTTCCCACACTCTCATGATAGGCCAAGTGAGATAGGCTGGCCTAAGTTCCTTAGGATGGTGCCCCAAGTCACTCATTTCCCTTCTTAAGGCATCAGACACATTTATTTTTTATTTTTAAAACAAATGCATAGTGGATTTCTTTGGAAGAACAGGATCTGACATAGTAACATTTTCTGCTGAATCTACAGGGGGGGAAAAAGGTTTTGACGAAAGCAAACATTGTGGCAGGGGTTGTGGTTTAAAATAACAACATTCCTCTTTTGCTTAATGAGTTGCCATTGACATTTCCTCAAATCTGCAAAAGTGACCGTAGTTTGAGGTTTATTTTATTGCCCAAGTGGCAGTTTTCCTGTCTTGTTGAAAGATGGAGGTGGAGATTAACATTAAAGTATTCATATGAAATTTGATGATAAAATACATGCCATTCACTCTGCTGACAACATGAAAAACCTGAACGCAGTTGAAAATGTCACTCTGTCACAATCACACTTTGACAGTGTCATATGTAGACATTGATTCTAGTGATTCCTTATTGTATTGGCTCAGCTGTACCGTTAATTTATTCAAGGCTCTTTCTGTCCTCATTCATTCACAATTTGCTTATCTATTCCAGCCCAGAATGATGCTTAAACGACAGGTATATGCGGGTGGTGCTAACATGGTAGGCTCCCACCTCTGCATAGGTAGTGGGGTAAGTATGATTTTAAGTAATATTTTAAAATATTGCACACCTGGGAGCAGACATGCTCTGCTGGTTGAGCAGAGGGATGCCAGAAGACTGCTAAACAGGAAGATACTTTGTTGAATTTTGGATGGGAGACCAAAAAGCTGATAAAGCTCTCATGAGACAACATAGCCAGGAATCACTATATACATAAAATTGCTCCTGCTGGAAGACTGAAATATTCATTCATTCATTCATTCATTACCCTTTTACCTGAAGGATTGATACCCAAAGTAGCCTGATTCCAGATGTGATGACCATGCTGTGAAGGATTCCAGCTATATGTGCCTCCCATAGAACAATTACCTACCTCTTAGGGTTGTTGTGAGGACAAAAGGATAAAAAGTCTGTAAGCCACCTTAAAGACATCAGACATAGGGAGCAATCCAGAGCAACTACGGGGAGTCCTTGCTCTGGTGTAAGAACAATTTGCTCGGGATTGCAATATGAATTTCCCATAGGTTTTCACTAGGTGGTGCAGTAACTACGCGTGCACGTAATGTCTCTTCCATGCTCCCATAGTTACTCTGGATTGTAGGGTAAAGACATCAGGAATTACAAAGAGGTAATTACTTAGATCCTACTTCATTACCAAGAGGAGTAATTCTCAACATTTTTCCTTTCACAGCATCTCTGTGGTCTTCCCTTTTTTTGAACATCACTTCTATCTTCCAGGAGTTTCTTCTGGGTTCAGCAACTCTGTAGGACAACTGCCTGTAGCAAGGAATTGTCTGTCCCTCTTTCTCTACTGACTTTAATAATCTATTACTACAGATAGTTCCCCCTAGAAATAGAACCACAGAACACAGAAGAGTTTAGTAATAGTAGTAGTAGTAGTTCGTGCTTTGCATGCAGCGTCTGCAGCACCGAGCACAATACCATAGTCTTTCAAGACTGACGGAAGCCTGCTTGTAGTAGTAGTAGTAGTAGTAGTAGTAGTAGTAGTAGTGATTTCAAGTATTATGCTCTGAACTCCCACACTTGTGGATCATTAGTGACACACCAGTTGAAAATTACCATCCCAGAATATTGTGAGTAAAAGACTCACTGCAGCTGTTCCTACTCCATAAAGAGGAATTTATCTGGCCTCTCTTATAATTGAGATCTCCCAGCACAATAATTGGGCTCATCCATCTCTTGAAAATATGAACACAATTTGCACATTTTTCTCTTGTCATTTGTAGCTGATACATTTCTATGCAAGAACAAAATGCTTATTTCTGGCCATCATCTGCTTGGTGATGTCACTCCCTGCTTAATGATGTCATGTGCAGTCCATAGCAGGCACCATGAATGCTAATTTGGTCCTCTGTATAAGATGGTGTTCCTCATTTATGAATATGCTTGTAAACAAGTGACATAGGGGATTTCTGTACATCGCTTCCTAGAAGTCGTAGAAGGCCCAAACTTTCCCCAGGCATTTGGAAAAGCCCAGCATTATGTGGGAAACATCCACACTATAAGAGGAACTGATTCTGGGCAATGGGAAGGCTTGGAGAAGAAATCACGCCAAGCATTGCAAAGATCCCCATTGTGGCATCTAGTGGGAAACAATCAGTGTGTTGCTTCTCACATTGTACTGGCAATGTGGCAATGCAAGAAGGTGCAGCTTCTGGTCTTCTTCCACAGCTGTCACTTGCAGAGGCACAATATAACAACATCAATAAAAATCTATCCCCTTTTACCCTTTTGCCACCTTCCTCCTCACTGGTTCTCCTTAATTTCCCCTCTCCCATCTTCTCAGCCTGGCCTGTTATCAGTTGACAGTTGGAATGTTGACAGTTGGATCTCCTCAGCCTGCTTGATTGACATGGAACATTGGCCAGAAGATGTGGGCACCCATACACACAAGGTGTTTATGTACAAAGATTTGAGATCTCACTCTTAAGTTACTAGCAGACGTAGCAACTATGCTGATCTGAATCTCAGACTGCAGCAGAGTCACAAGCTTAAATTTAAGTGTAGTTTGATTTGGTGTCAGCTGATGAATTACAGTCTTTGTCAATCCACTAATCCATAGGTTCTTTACACTTGACAACATGGGCTTTGATATTATACACACTTTCCAATGCATTAAGGTTTCATGAGATACAGAGTTTGTGAAAATTACGATATGATCCCCTCCAACTCTAAGCTGCTCTGCAGCAACCGTCTTTACCTGCCAAGATCACCCCACAGTGGGAATACCCATATGTGGCCTCACTGCAGTTGTCATCTGGCACATTAACAATTTGATACTTCCTCGGTTTCAAAAGCAATTTGCATGGGTCGTTCAGAAGGGGAGCTGCTGTCTGAGAAACACAAGCTGAATCACCCCACTGGCTTTTGTTATTTATACATCCTTGAAGGCAAACCACAAAACTGAAGCCAGACAGAGGCCAAACCTTGTTGCTTTCCATTTTGCTTTCCATCATCACCAAGTGGGTATCCCCATGAGGTTTGGCTGGACCACTTTCTATTGCTTTTTTGTTTCCTGGATGTTGTGCAATGTATTGGGGGTATTGGACTTGAGAAAAGTACTGGGGTGCTTTCAAAAAGTCCTGTAGTGTTGCTACTGGGTGTGGGTCATCGTACCAGGTGACATGCACTGAAGGGAGGGTGTCACCAGTTCTTGCCAATTAATAAAAAATCTTGGTATTTCTAAAAAATACAACCACACTATATAATCATTTGACATGCGATTTCATGCAGAATTATTGAAAGGAACCACATTCATGTATCTCTATACTATCAAAACATATAGCCAAAATGCAGCAGGTTGGTACATCACCATGCCCACCACATGGGGCACTGCCCCATCCGCTGCATGGGAGGAGTTCTTCCTATGCCGTCCTATACCAGGTGACGCTAACCATAGTGACACCACTGGCAGAATTACAGCACAATCCTCTGCATGCCTGCTCAGAATTCCCATATTTTGTTCAGTGTAGGGTTCACTCTTAGGAAAATGTGCAAAGAATTTTAGCCTTAGCCCAGTCGCTAAAATAAGAACTCTGGTCTACCCAGCAGGGATGTTGTGAAGAAAATCAGACAGTCAATACTTGTGTGGTGCTCTGAAAATCTTTTGTGATAACGATAGGGCTAGTTGAGACTTTTTGCTGTTGGAGGTGATGAGCCAAATGCTGTCACCCCCTCGACCTGTGTGCAACCCAGCTTTCAGTTTTGTAATTATGAGTACAAGCCTAACGATGTCTACTCAAAAGTAAGTCCCATTATGTTCAGTGGGTCTTACTCTCAGGAAAGGGTCTTTAGGATTGCAGCCTATTTCAGCAAGTTGTTGCTTTTTTATTGAAACAAAACAACCTTGTAGTAAAGAAACCCTGTTATTAGGATCAGAGAACTACTAGGTCACTAGAACTGATAAAGTTCTGTTACGCAAATGCACAGTGGCATAAGTGGGCAGTTTTATGATCACAGCAGTTCGAGGGCATATTTGAGAATCGCAAATGCAAGCAATTATATAGAAGAGACTTCATTTGCTTTTCACACCAAATTCTCTCTGACAGGCAATTCCCTTGACTCATCTTTACAAATATGGCAAATAGCAGCAAAGTTACATAAGCATCTCTCGTTCTTGTCGGATCAAAGTTGTCTTCCCAAATGGGCACATTTGAATATGGAAAGTCTCGTCCGATGGTCCTAATATAACCCGTACCCTCAACTATTATGCTAAACATAACTTCCTAGCGAGATAGAAAGTTTGACAAAGAAAATTTGAAAGCCCCTTCTCAGTGGTGTCAGTAGGGTTGGCATCATCCAGTGCAGGAAGCCAGAGGTCCTATGATTGACCTTCTGTAAAGTGGACAGAATGGCAGTGGGCAAGTTAATCTACCTTCACTCTGATCCCCCTTGGATTTTGGTTACAATTTTGATAGTATAGAGAAGTGGTAAGAGCTGTAAAAAGAAATCAATCAGAGGAACTCCAAACTGCAAACTGATCAGATTCCCCATGCAGGTTGGGACAGGGTGACCATATGACCAGAAAAACCCAGATTTGTCTGGATTTTTAGCCTCCTATCCGGGTGTCCTACATTTTGGCTTTATTTTGAAACTTTGCAATAGTGCACAGTACCTCACCATGCCATATGTCGTTGGATTTGTATTGAAGAGCAGAATCCAATGCAGAAATCAGTTTGGAGATATCTCCTTCTTATCAAACGTTATCGTCAAAAAACCAAAAAACAAAAAATACACTTTTTGGTAATTTTTTTAAGTGGGTAGGAATTTTGGCCCATAGGTTCAGGAATTTTGGCCCTGGGGTTCAGGAATGATCTGGTCACTCTGGGTTGGGACAAACAAAGCCCTGATCTCACGCAGATGAGCACACATACAAATGACACACAAATGTAATTATGTGGGTTGCCTTTGCTGGGGCTGCTTCCCCTTTTCAGCACCAAGAACCCCAAATAATTGAGGAAGTGCTGTAAGGACGTTTGATAGAAAGATCCCAGATTAGCAATGGTTACCATCTGACCTGCATGAAAGCAATGCCTTTGATCTGAACAAGTTATATTTAATTTCACTCTATCATCATTTACCTCCACCTGAGTGGGTTCATAGTATTGTGGCATCACCATTTTTCAATATGTGGTCCTTGATTGTTTAGAAAGTCAGGGAGATCTAAAATGGATAAATGTTAGTACCCATGCAGCAGAATATGGAAACAGTGATAGTATTATAAAATACTAGTAATATAAAAGAGGTAGAATTAAGGATTTTGGAGCACAATCCTAACCATGTCTACTCAAAAATAAGCTCCATTGTGTTCTATGGGCTATACTTCCAGGAAAGTGTCTTTAGAATTGCAGTCTTAGGGCAAAATCCAGAGCAGTTACGGATCCATGTAGTTACATCACCCTCTAATGTTATCTTATGGAAAGTCACCTTAACTGCTCCGGAGCAAAGGGCTTAATTTGACTTTAGGATATGGGCCATAGGCTACAATCCTATCCACTTTTTCCTGGGAGTAAGCAAAACTATAATGGGACTTACTTCTGAGTAGACATGCATATGTCAGATCCCTGAAATCACTGTATTTGAGACAAAAAAGTTATCCAGGAGAATATCTGTTTCAGTCCTAAAATATATACTGTATATTGAATGGAACTGCTTTTCCTGGAAAGAAGGAGCTGCTGGGCAAATGTGTCAGGGATATAGATTTAACCATCACAAAGTAATTCTCTTCATGTCCTTCTGCAAATACAGATTAAAATGGTCAGCCTCCCTCTTTAATCTAGAGCATGTTAGAGCACAGCCTCTGCAAACGTTGCTGCAATTTCCCACCCGCTCTTTCTTTCACATAAATTAATTATATTCAATAACATTTCCACGCTCATTTGATGTGGCAAGTGTCTCATTCAGGCAACGTCAGGCGTCCAAGTCACAAATGGAAGGTGATGAGCTAAACAGGGCTGCTGGTCCCTGAGACAATTTCCTTTCCATCCCTGCAAGCTGGGATTCCAAGCTTATTTTTAGCTTGTTTTCTCCATGGACTGCAACATCCTGTCAAAACCCAAATATGGAACATGGTTGTGACACAGGCACAAAACGAGAGGCCCCCAAAGAGTGAGGACGAAAGCTCGTAAATTGGACCTTATATGTCTTTCAAACAGTGAGCCTGACATACAATCAAATAGATTTTGAATCCTAATTCTAAGGACAGCCCTCCTGGATCAGACCAAGAACATTTCATCTAGTATCCTGGTTCCCACAATGGCTAAGAGTCCAGAAATTGAGAATAAAAACAGTTGCCCTCCTTAATTTTTGCTCCCCAGAAAACCGGTAAGCAGAACAAAATCCTAACTGATTTAGGGTAGTGCAACTCACCCAATCTCCCTGTTCTTGCAGTGGTATGGGGAAGTCAGCGCATCATTGCACACTGGCCTTGGGTAAAGAGCGTTTTGGGTAAAGAGCAAAATTTTCTCAGAAATTTTGGCTTGCGTAAAGAGCACGGTCTTGAGTAAACAACACTTTTGAGGAAGTTTGGAACAGGCTTTCATGGCAAGGTAAGCCACGGGGGGAGCATGAAGGGACTTTCTTGAGCTACAGTGGGGTCCTGGGCAAAGTTTGGAATAGGCTTCCATGGCCAGGGGAACTCATGGGGGATCTGGGGGGAGCAGCCTGAGCCAGGTTTGTATGTGGGATCTGTGTGTGGCAGCGTGGAAGGTGTGCCTTATCAGTGTTCTAGTGCTGCTCCCCGTCAGCAGCTTGGGAATGTTCAAGTTGCACAAAAAGACAAAGATGCCACTGAGCCAATGGATAGCAGAGACTCCATTAGTGAGTGTGAAAGTCATCCCATCCCTGTAACCCTCACACCAGCTATGAAGTTTTTCAAAGGTACAGTATAGTTCAGAACTGTACACTATTTACTTTGTTGCAGTGTTGTGTGTTACTGTATATTACAGTGTTTTGTACTGTGTTATATTACAGTGTTTTGTATTCATTTTTTTAAACAGTTAATATTTTTATATGAATATTTTTTTGGGTTGTGGAACCAATCGTCTGAGTTTCCATTATTTCTTATAGGAAAATCTGCTTCACGTAAAGAGTGTTTCACGTAAGAAGCATGGCTTCAGAATGAATTAAACTTGTTATGTGAGGCATTCATTAAATTTAATGAATTAAACTTGTTACTCCTGCTTACTGGTCAAGAGACACTCTTTCAAGTGGGTGTTCCTCTTTTCTTTAGCAGGGGCAGAGTAACTGGCCCTCCACACCCCAGCAATGTCTGTTCTAGTGGCTTCTGCTGGTGTTCTTTTTTGCATTTTAGATTGTGAGCCCTTTTGGGACAGGGACCCATTAGCTATTAATTAGCTATTAATTTTTTTTCATTTTCTTGTAAAGCGCTTCGTAAACTTCTTAGTTGAAAAGCGGTACATAGGTACTGTAGATAAGGCACCACTGTATATAAATACTATACATAGATAGTTTGCACTGAGAAGCTGGAACTGGCCTGCACTGGTTCTAGCACTGGTTAGGATTGGGCTGTAAGTGACAATGTGGATATCAGAGTGGAAAAGGTGGAGCAGCTGGTGGGAGAAACTGCTGCTTCTACCCTAATGGAAATTCAAATAAAAATGAACCATTGAAGCAAGCAGGAACTTTGTAAGGAATCCATGTAAGAGAAGCCCAGCCCTGGCTCACACCCCAGGAAGAGGGTGCCAAAACGCCTCCTCCCCTCTCCCCCTGTCAATACCACTTTGGCCTTGAACTTGGGGGATCATTGGGGTGGCCTGAACCAAGGCAGTGGGGGGGGGGCAGCCCCACATGCCAAATGGGCTGGTGATGCCACTGCTAGAAGGTTTGAATGCAGATTGTACCCATGGACATTTTCTCATTCAATAGTCTCTCTAATAGGATGCAATCCAGAGTAACTATGAGGAGTCTTTGCTCCGGTATAAGAACAACTTGCTCTGGATTGCAAAATGAATTTCCCATAGGTTTTCACTAAGCAGGCCTCCGTCAGTCTTGAAAGACTATGGTATCATGCTCGGCGCTGCATACGCTGCATGTGAAGCACGAAAGCCTGGGTTGGATTGGTATGGAGGAGAGGCTGTTACCCAAGCAGCAAATCCCCCCTCTCCACGCTACTGAATTAGTCCAATGGAAAGGCAGAGCTGATACGATTGGATCCAGCTGGCGTTGCAGAGCTGGGCTAGGGACAAGAGCTCACCCTGTCTTGTGGGGCCGACCCAGGTCTCGCACCCTGGCCTGCCGGTTAACAGGCACAGTGTCTTAACCACTTGCACCACCCACAGCCTTTGGTTTTCACTAGGTGGTGCAGTAACTGTGGGTACACGTAATGTCTTTTACATGCTCCCGTAGTTACTCTGGATTGTAGGGATAATCAGCTTCCTTACTTCTCTTCCAACTGTTTCCATGACAGTTGCACAGCAGAACGCTTTTGAGAGAAGTCATTCATCCCAGGGGTATTTTTCAGAATCTGCTCCGTTCCATGTAACTGACTTGCTGGTGACCGGCAGTCCAGGCTGGAATTTAGCGCTGAGTCAATTATACAGAAACTGTTCTGAATGCTGTTATTGTTTGATATTATTTTGGTCCGCAGGCTGAGTCCACTAACTAGCCAGTGGGCTAGTTAAGGGGAATGGGTGGAAACAGTCCTCGCCCGTTGCTACAACAGGGAGTTTGATAAGAAGCTCAGGAGATCCATCAATGCCCATTAACTGAGTTGTTTTATCTACACAAGACGATACCTGCTTATTCCATCTACATGTTGTAAGGTTTTGTAAGGGGTGCCTTACAAGGTCCAATCCTAACCAAATTTCCAGAACTGTTGGAGCTGCAATGAAGTAAGAAATGAAACATTCCCTTATTTTGTGGAAACCTCCATGATTCCTTGCCCATGACAGGATGCAGCACCGGCCCTGTTGGCACAGCATCATCAGCAGTGGAAAGTTGGCTAGGATTGGGTTCAGTTGAATTTTCAGTCTAATCAGCTTTCATATATGTACATTGATTTCCCAGGAATAACTTTCCTTTGTTCTGAACCACATGGGACCTATGGTGTCACCAACAGTGGAGGGAGGCCAGACTCCCCACAAGTAGCCCACCCTCCACTTTGCTGCTTGAAGATAATTCCCTTGTAGTCTCTGAAAGTACTTTTCATGTACTCAAAAGTATTTTCCTTATTATTAGCACATAACAGTACCATATAAGAAACAGCTCCTTTGAGCTCACTTCTGTCACTGTTAGAACTGGACATGATAACTTGCAACTCCATTCCAATCAATACAACTTGCTTCTGAGAAAAAATGTCAAAGATCAAAGCTTTAAGTCTATCCTTATTTGTAATTTTTCTCTTCCAGGAATCCACCTTGAGACAAACAGAACTTCCCTGGAAATGCACGTTGCTCTTTTTGTGATCCTGCTACGTTCTTTGTTTCCACCATAGCATGCAATTTGGAAGATTCATGATCAGCTCCTTTCTTCTGATAGATTTTTTAAACTTCAGTAGAGGCTCAAGTGGTTCTACATTAATTGGAGCAGAAATTTTAGGGGAGGTGATTTTGACCCTTCCTCCCAAAGCCAGATTTGCTGGCCCAAATCTGTTAGTCCTGCAGAAGGAAAATTATACACTTGTATTTGCATTTTTCCACTGGGGTTTAACAGTTTTGGGGGGAGCAACTTAAGAGTGTGACAGACTGTGTAGGACACAGGGCAAAATACAGAGTGACAACGGGGAGTCCTTGTTCCAGTGTAAGAACAACTTACTCTGGATTCCAATATGAATTTCTCATAGGTGGTGCAGTAACTACGGGTGCACGTAAAGTCTCTTACGTGCCCCTGTAGTTACTCTTGATTTGGGGAAAAGGAGTTTAACACACTTTCAGTGCTGTGATCGAACTTGAGTATCCCTGGGACTGTTTTGAAATAAAGAAAATATCAGGGGAAATTGGAAAATACAGCATTTTCATTTGGGGATATAAATATTATACGAGTGACATAGCTAGGGAGTATAGGGGTGCGTGGACTGCACTGGGTAACGCACATTGGGGTGACACCACAACTGACCAATTTTTTTTAAAAAACCTTGGTATTTTTTAACAAAGGCATCATTTTTATATATCATTTGATATACAATTTCTAGTAGTAGTATGAATATTCCGTATTTTTTAAAAATACCCTGGAGATTATATTCTATAGGTTTTTTGCATTTTTTTCTTAACACCACAGGATTACAGTGATGAATTTTGCAAAAGGCTGAAGGTTCGAGCATTCAGTTGCACAACTGGAAATTCACTTTTCTGTTTGCCCTCCCTGGCTTTATCCAGCAGTTCCTTCCTGCCCACAACAGAGAAAGTAAAGCAACAATGGAATATGTTAAAAGTATTAGCAGGTCTGCTACAAAATGGTTTTGACATCATTAGTACCAGTAAAAGGCTTTAAAAACCAATTAAGGAAAATCATCTCTAAAAATACTGTGAACTCCTAAAATGGCTTGACACGCTTATGTCATGCCACACATAAATAATCAGGATCTAAAAAGGAAATCCCCTCTTTTAAAATTGCCCTGCGAGCTTTCAGGATGAGGTGCTAGTCACAGAGCTGTCGAAATATAAGCTTATGTTGGGAATAAGACAGCACCAGCTGACTCATGATCTCATTGGGGTTATGGCTGGAAGCAATGAAAGGAAACTTGCATCGTTCAAGACATGTTACAGACAGTCATGTGGCAAAGCAATTAGAATTACCTTTCTAGCAATTATTTGGGGCTTTGTCAGGTTATATGGGGCAATATGGAATCTAAAGAGGAGATTAAAAACTATCATTTCTACAGGGGAGTAATGCAAACAGATTTTAATTACTGGTTAACTGAGGGTTAATCTGAAACATCAATTGAGGATTAATGGCTGTCCACTCTTATTAAAGGGAGTTAGGTAAGCCATATTGGAATGACACCTATATATACAGTGAGGTTGTGTGTGCCCTAGGTGTAGTGTTGTTATGGGGAAAAGACTTGGACACTTCCGTTCTTCTGAGAAAACCATAGAACAATGTTATGCCAAAGCACTGTGAGAAAGAATTGGCATGATCACCCTCCAAGATCCTCTCCTTCCCTACCTTCCTCGCCATCTTTTTACCCTGAACCTTCTGCCTTCTCCTGCAGGTACCAGGAAGCTGCTGTTGTGGAGAACAAGAACATTATGGATGTGCTCCAAAAACATGATTAAGCATTCAGATCAAGAGATCCAAACCTGCATTTGGGCTAGGTGCAGTGGTGGGATTCGAAAAAATAAACAACAGGTTCTATGTCCTAATAACCTAAATTAACAGCAGGTTCTATGTCCCATTAGTAACTGGTTCTCAGAACCAGGCACTCATTAGTAAAGTGTTCTGTAGAACCTGTGAGAACCCCCTGAAGCCCACCACTGGTTTGGTGTATATACTTATACGATGGAAGTATTTGTACCACGATCAGCTGTAGTTTCCTGCCATGTGTGTGCACATAGTGAAAAAGCTTATATTTTCTGCCACGCGATGTGTGAAGCAGCCTTTCATCTCCACAAGTACACTCTGTATCTAGATCAAACCAGTAGAGCCACCATGTGGTGTCTGAGCTGCAAAGTATAATCCAGCGACGATGCCTGCTGGAGCCATTAGCACATGGAACAGGGAGCCAGGAGGTCTGGGTTGTATTACCACTTCCACCTAACCTTGGGTTTCCCTGCTGTGCACTTCAGTGTCCGCATCTGTCAGACCAGGGCAAAGCCTTGGATCTGAAGGGGTGTTGGGGTGATTAAAATGTACTTGAAGGCCTGATGGAACAGGGAGAACAAGCAGTACCTCCAATTCCTTTCCAAAATAGAATATAATGCCCTGCTTTGCTCTTTTGTTAGTAATAGGCTTTTATATGCTGGATAGAGAAGATTATGCTTCTGATATTTGCGTGAACCTTTCGTGCTATTAACAGGAAGATGAGATGGAGCCAGACAAACTGCCAAGTTCCAATAAATCATCACATTCTGTATTGAACGTGCTGGAGTTTCCCTCTTTGGCTTGCCAACCAGGCTCTGATTACACAGTCCTGAGGACAATGTAATAAATATCTACATGCTTCCTAGCTACCCACTAACACATATTTTTTTTTGAGGGTGTAAGTTCTTCTGTTTATTTTACCAGCATGTATATGAAAATTTTCATAAAGTCCCTTGCATAGGGCACAAAGGGATTCTGGCCCAGTAAAACACAGATGTAGCTGCCATACCCCCACCCAACTCAGAACGGTGGAGTATCTAGGGAAAATTGTGCTTGGACGTTATGCCCTACCATCCCACCAAGTAGACTATGTAGAGACTATGTAAGAAGGGGAACTGCATAGAATATGCAGCACCCCCAACACCCCCTTTCAACTGGTTCCCAGGGTATAGGTCCCCTCTTGCCATACCCTAGATCAACCTTTTGCATCTCATGGCACACTCAACAAGGAACTGAAATTGTCAAGGCACACCATCAGTTGTTTTTACCATTGACAAGACAGACCAGACTGTTCAAATCCCCCAATTTTCCTATTAATGAATGTCAATCCCCAAATTCCCATGGCACACCCGAGGACTATCTGTGGCACACCAGTGTGCCACGGCTCACTGGTTGAAAATCACTGCTCTAGATACAAGTTGTCTATGTTCCAAAGCATGAATGTCTTGTTCAACTTGGATGGGGCCAAGCGGCATAGGGATGCAAAAATCCAATGGCTTCACTAGGGTTTGTGTCACATGGTGAGGAAGGCCAGCCCATTAATCCCATGTTGGGACACCTCCCATGCAGTCAGTGGGGCAACATTTTGGAGTGGTGGGTTGCCCTTCAACGGGCTCTATCCAATCTCTTTTAAAATCTACGAGGTATATTTTTTATATATATTTTGGGAAAAAATCTATTATTTTTTGACCCAATCTAAACTTTTTTATAGATTAAAGATATTTCAGCACAATTTCTTTTATTATATTCTGCATGAAATTAGGTATTGATGTTAAATACAACAGGATTGTATTATTCTAAAATATCAAGATTTTAAACTCGTTTGCTAGTAGTAGTATCACTTCCCTGTCACTTCCTTGTGCAAGTCCCCCATTGTGGGTTCATATCTTCCATATGTACAAGTCCCCCATATCTTCCAGCCATATCACCGCTCTGACAACACACATGTGGGAAGCTTCCCACATGCCAGGAAACCTATAAATATGACCAAATCTTGTTCACATTTTCAAGATATGAGAAAGCCCAATTTTCATGTTGGAAGAGCCCAATTATAACATGGGTAAAGATTAATTACTTCTGATGGGGGCACATTTGGCCCATGGGCCCTTAAGTTTAATACCCCTGCTCTAGATGCTCTAGATCAGTGTTTCTCAAAGTAGGGGTCGGGACCCCTTTGGGAGTCGCCTAGAGGTTTCCTGAGGGTCGCCTAAAGACCCCTGATGCAGGGGGCCAAGTCAGGCTTGCCAGACCTCTGGCTGTAGCTGCGCGCACACTGGGGCTGACTGACAGCCTCAGGGCCCAATCCTATGCATGCCTACTCTGAAATACATCCCATTATAGTCAGGGGGGCCTTTACTCCCATGTAAATGTGGATAGGATTGCAGCCTCAGGGCCCAATCCTATGCATGCCTACTCTGAAATAAATCCCATTGTGTTCAGTGTGTGCATAGAACACACATTTCATTTGTAACAATGAAAATACATCCTTCATATTCGATATTTACATTACAATTCATAAAGTAGCAATGAAAATAATTTTATGGTGGGGGTCCCCACAACATGAGGAACTTATAAAGGGGTCACGGCGTTAGGAAGATTGAGAACCACTGCTCTAGATGCATCCTGCTCTAGATGCTACTTTCTCTAAGCCAGGAGCCTATTGCTAGAGATACACAATAATTTTTTAACAAGAGTTCAAAGTGGTATGGGAATTAACAGAGACTGTAGTGGGGGGGGGTGCATGTGTATCATGGAGTTTAACCACTCTTCTTAGCCTAATCACTTTGACTGCACAGTGACACCAAAACATTACAAAATATATTTTTACAGTAAGAAGCAAGTGGAGGGTATGCTTTCAAGTGGTTGGTTCTGCCTGATTTCAAACCCTCTGAAAATATATGCTCTCACTTTCACCTCGTGCAAACGAGGAATAACAGCAAACAGATTGCCCGTGTAATTACATTTTACCACTTCCTCTATAAATGATAATAGAGTTCAGTGACTGAGGTGTTCCGGTTTTACAAGACATTTGTCTAGTATTTTCCTTTTTAATGCAGTTGCATTAGAGCAGTGTTTGTCACAGCATTGCTATTAAGCAGCATCGATTCTGATTACTGTCATATACTGCGCACAAATGGAGCTTTCCAATATCTCAGAGAGATGAACAATGGAAGAAGTGGCAGGACTGGCCAAATCAGAGGAACTTCAGATATTTGAACAAACAAATAAAGAGAAAGCACTACTCTCTTGCAATTGCTCTTCCCCTGACTTGTTTAGAATGTAAAAACTGTTCTGTATTGGGTGTGATCTGAAGCTCATGATTTTTTGGGCATACCCCCAATAACTATGGGAGTAACTATGGGAGCATTTAAGAGACTTTACTGCACCACCAAGTGAAAACCTATGGGAAATTCATATTGGAATCCAGAGTAAGTTGTGCTTACACTGGAGCAAGGACTCCCCGTAGTTACTCTGGATTTTGCCCAAAGTCTAGAGCAGTGATTTTCAACCTCTTTCATTTCATGGCACATCAACAAGGCACTAAAATGGTTGAGCCATACAATTAGTCTTTTGACAATTGGCAAGGCACACCATGCTGTTGGTGCTATTGGTTCCATCCCATAATGGCACTACCAATAAATTATGTTTATTTAATGCCAAACACTCATGGAATACTTTTGGACCTCTCACGGCTCACTAGAGGTTTAGAAACTGTGGGTCAAATGTTTGGTGGATTGTGACACTGATAAGGAGAGTTGACAATTTACCCCTCGACTATGTACATCAAGGGCTAAGCAACTTGCCATAGGTAGGGAGCACTGCTGCCCATTTACCACTGTTGGAAAGAGATCCATGGGGTTTGACATAAGTGGAATCTATAGTTTAATGATCCTTGTCCAGTTCCAGACCTATATCCAACGATCATCCATTCCTTTCTTCCTATCAATCATTCAATCAATCAACATTATTTATATTACTGTTATATAACAGTATATAATAGTGCATGGTGGGATCAGGGCCAGATTAGGTTTGATGAGGCCCTAAGCTATTGAAGGCATGGGGCCCTTTATACGTCCAGCTGTATTTGTATTTGGTTTGAAATTCCTGCCATGGTGGGCTTTAGCTGGCTTGCCATATGAACTGAGAAGCCATAGTCATAATAGGAACTTTACTACCAAGAAGCTCAGTTCTGCTTCACTCTAGTATGATCCAGTATAATGCATGTCCAATAATAGTATGATCCAGTATTATGTTTTTTGGGACCTATGTTCATCAGAGTGGGACTTACACATCAAAGACGACTGAGGCATGTTCACCAGTGGTGGGCTCCAGCAGGTTTTCACCAATTCTATAGAACCGGTTGTTAACGAGAGATATGACATATAAAGTTTAAAAATGGCCATTTAGAAGTAGCTGCCAGATGGTCATAGAACCGGTTGTTAATTTCTTTGAATACCATCACTGATGTTCACCTTCTTACGAATCAACTCACATGTATGGCTCGGTTTCACTTTCCATAGTGCTGAATACATTTTCTTTGTCAGCCATCTGCTTCTCGGATTCATGACTCATCAAACATCTGGTCATGACCAATTGGTGAGTCATGACCCACAGTTTGGGAATGGCTGTTTTAATGGAATCAGGATGGTGGCACATGTTGATGTGCCAAAAGTTGATGTGCCAAAAGTGACGATGACATCAAAAGTAGATGAAAAAAGAAACTCTCCCTGAAAGAAAACAGAAAGGAAATTATTTTTAATTCATTGCCAGCAGAGTTGCATGATTCTTAAAAATAAAACACTGTTCATCTATATAGAAATTGTATTTATATTTTCTTCTCAGTTTTCCAATGGAGTGCAAATTGTGGGCGTGTGTACAAGATCTTTTGCCATTATTCTAAAATTATATAGAATTTATATATAAGTTTCTTTCTTGAATTTAAATGAAGCAGAACCACAAAGGGCAGCAAAATATCAAAATAACATCAAAATCAACTGAGAGAATCTTCCCATCCAAGAATTTAAGGAATTCCCCACAATTCCAGATGGAAGGAAGGTAGGAAGGAAAGAAGTTATTTTCCTTTGAATTTCCATTTTCATGCCTTCTTGTAGAGATACATAAGAGTGTCTGATTGACTCTAAGATAAGAAAAAATAGCAATGAATTCAACTGGAGGGTAGGCTTCCTTTCAAGCAGACCTGTCAAGAGATAGAAAGACAGGTTAGAGTAATTCCTTGCTCTGTGTCTCAAATGACTTGTGGAAAAAAAAATCTGGCATACCTGAAG
Source organism: Cryptoblepharus egeriae (assembly GCA_030015325.1). Taxonomy (NCBI): domain Eukaryota; kingdom Metazoa; phylum Chordata; class Lepidosauria; order Squamata; family Scincidae; genus Cryptoblepharus; species Cryptoblepharus egeriae. The sequence continues at coordinate 12,286,238 of JAREYC010000004.1, forward strand.
CAAGGACTCTATTCATTTGAAGTAAAGTGATGGAGAATGTTATGCGTTGCATTCTGCAGTTAGGGGGTAAGTGTGCATTGGGGGTGTGGAAAGATTGAAACCAATGTGTAAGGCCTGACAGTAAAAACCTAGATCAAATTCATCTTCTGTGTTTGATTTTCCAGTCTGTACACACATTCAAAGGACCATGGCATGTCAGCCCAATCCAGCTTGAATTCCCTGCTGTGATACATTTGTGCCAGTACTGGCAACCCATGGGGGATTTTTGGCTACTGGATGTCTTTTTGGAGTAAAGGGACACTTGTCTCCTTCTACCTGGGCACAGCACCTGCAAGAGGAATTTGGAACTGTGCCAGCAATATCTGCATTAATCTGTGCACATCATACTTTAGAAGATAACAGCCGCTGCTGGATACAGCCAAAGACCAATCTAGTCCATACTTGATGGTACAGTATGTGGTATGTGACTGTATTAGGGGAAATGTTACATATCTATACTTTTAACAGGCTGCTTTGTACACACTTTAAGCAGTTACAGTCAATGGGGCTTACTCCCCCAGGTTAACTGTGGATAGGACTGCGGGATTTCAGCCTTTGGGATATTTGAGATTATTTTTAAACAATACCTAATTGAGAATCTTTATACTCACAAGCAACTGCTTGTGAGGATTAAGAGGCTTCTTATTAATTTTAAACAAATTTTAAACTCATAGTAAACTTTTAGTTTATTCTCTTATTTTTGGTATTTTCAATTCCAATTCTAATTCAATTTCTTTTTTAATCATATTATTTGTTAGTATTGCTGGTGTTATGTATCTAGCATTTTTTATATATTTTAACTGATTTTCCATTTACACACAGAACACAAAAAATATCAAACCAAGGGAAAAAAAAACCGATTATGACAATTACAGCTGCTGCATAGCATAAGATGTAAAAATGATTGCCAATGGTGTTGAGTTTTCATGCCAAAGAGTTTTTTTTATTGATGTATTTATTTAGAGAAGGGAAGTATTAAAAACTTTTTCTTACAGGATAATGTCCCTTCCAGCATCAACTGGAAATTGATTGTGACACCAGTTCCAGGTTTATGACATCACTTCCAGTGTGTCTCAGCAGACTGTCATTCTAAAAAGTGGGCCCCGTATCTACTTTTTAGATAGTGAATCATTTGAGAACCACTGGGAACCCAAGCCTTCTTGGGTCTTCCCAGACGTAAGTTCCATTATAGTCAATAGAGGTTACTCCCAGAAAAAATAAGAATAGGATTGCAGCCTGGGTTAATCTATTTAAAGCAGACTACTTCGCAACGGATGGAGGGAAGACAGGGTGATCATATGACCAGATTTTTCCAGATTTTGCCTCTTTTTTAGCCTTCTGTCCAGGTGTCCTCCAAAAGGGCTTCAATGTCCTCTATTTTGGCTTCATTTTGGAATTTTGCAGTGGTGTGCAGTACCCCATCATGTTATATGTCATTGGGTTCATGTTGATGAGCAGAATCCAATGCAAAAATCACTTTTGAAATTTCTCCTTCCTATTAAAAGTTATGACCAAAAAAACTAAATATCAAAATTATGCATTGAGCTCAATGGGAAAGTGAAAGTGCCCAATATCATGGCTTTTTCTCGTGAGTAGGCAAACTTGCCGTTGTCTTCTGGAAAGGCCAGGCTGAGAGGAATCCAAGACCTTGTCCTCCTTTCTAGATTCAAGCATCTGGTCACCCTGAGGGCATGTGGTCACCCTGAGTTTCTGACGTTTTTGTGCAAATGGACCATGAACCAAGGTATAGAAATTGGACTGACAATTGGAAAAAATGATGTGAAGGAAGAGCTGGTAACATGCTGATAGTCAAAATGGCAAATGCGGTTTTTAATTCTAGTTTCAGTGGAAGCAGAGCATTAACCAAGCTCCATGGGAATTTAAGGCTCTTGGTGAGAAAGGCTTCCACCTCATTAAGGCAGCGAACACGATTCCATATTCGTAAACTAACATTGCTTTAGCATTAGGGTTTCAACAGCTGCACTGAGCTATCCAGGCTATTTTAGGAACATCTGACTGAGACATAGGGAAGGAATAAAGCCATCACCTTCATGAGATTTATCACACTATTACCAGTTCCACGTTTCCACCAAGTGTTAACAAACAGCTAAGTAGAAGCAAATATCCCTATCGTTGCAATGGCTTGGCCAAAGACAAGACGCTTCACATAAACCAAGGATGTTTTCCCCTTCAAACGGTTCCATGATGCCAATAGAATCTGTGCTTGGAGCATTTTCCCAACAGAGTTTGTCTTGGCAGCAAAGAAGTGAACATGGTCAGCACTCAAGTGGGCTCCGCTACCGCCATGTGGTCTCTGGCCAACAGGGTGTGGGAAGTTTGTCTTCATGACCAGTGAATCATACTTTTCCTAGTGGTTTGGCTAAGGCAGGCAGCATTGGCCCTCTAAAATAATACTGTCCCAAAAACTGTATCTTCTAGTAACATGTTCAATAATCAACAATATCACTGATGAGGAGGAGGAGTGATAGTTTGTATACAACATATACAACAATTTTCACCAAATACATGACAAAGTCTGCAATCCTATCCATACTTTCCTGGGAGCAAGTTGCATTGAAAACAATAGGATTTACGTCTGTGTAGACATGCGTAGGAATGTGCCTAAAAGCAACATGTTTGCATGGGTGTATACATATCTAGTTTTGGGGGCATACATATCTAGTTTGGGGGCATAGCCAACTTTATGCCAATTCAAGCAGCTTCCTCATGATGGAGCTGATATTATAAGGAAGCTATTATATAAGGAAGCTGATATTATAAGGAAGCTGATATTATAAGGAAGGAATCAGCATAAGAAGTGGCCATGTTGTACCCAAAACTAGAGACAGTGGGACAGATCTGATACTATTTTAGATTCAGCACTTCAAATATACCCCCAAAACAGAACTAACTTTTACAATAACGCCAGTGAGATCTTTAAAATATCCGCATCCCCAAGGTGGATATAATGTCACATTCATATATTACCAGGTGACAGTTCCAGTCCTATTTTTTGTGGCTCTTGAAAAGAGAGACCATCATGTGTGGTCAACATGAGTGACATATGTTGGGTTAGATTCTACCTCTGTGGGCTCCGTAAATACATCTGGTGGGACAGTGCCAGAGAAAAGATGCCAAGTTGGACTGAACTGGTACGCAGCTTTTATGCTATCTGAGGAATTTACAGTCTTGGTTTGAGACATTATCCATATTGTTTTGAGGAAGATGTTGTGAATTCTTCCAAAAGGTCACCAGGTACGAGCACATACTGATTAGTTAAATACCATTTTCAGATAAATTAAAAGCAGTTAATTAAAAGGACATAACACATTTTGCTTTTCCTCCTCAAGTTTCCATTTTCTGCTTAATCAGAGTAGAGGAAATCTCTCGCGTCCCCCTACCCCACTTATGTCATATTGATTTAACCTTATCATGCCCATGTGGAAATTCTCCGAAATTGTTCAGTTTTTCTTATTTTTCTAGTGGAAGTTATACTTATAATTTGACAAGCTCTGGTGACTTTTCTCTAATAATGAGACTGTTCTAAGTCTGAAATAATGAATTCTTAGAATGTTTATTTTTCCTGTAAAATCAACATTTTACCACCTGGTACCAGGTGGAAAATTTTCCAACAATGCAGTTACATTCAAATTCTATTTGCATGTAGCTGTGACTTTATGGCAAGGGCATCAAAGAAGATGGATTACTGGGCCCACCTGCTTATCTGCAGTGATTACCATCTCTGGAAACAGGAAAAACATCAGGTTTTTTTACCATCACCTGTGCCCATTTGGACATTTTTCCAAATATTTCCAAATACTGGAATACTTCCGAATACTGGAAGTATTGGCACATATAATGAATATATGTTGGCAAGGCATCAAAGAAGATGGATTACTGGGCCCACCTGCTTATCTGCAGTGATTACCATCTCTGGGAACAGGAAAAACACCAGGTTCTTTCTTTTACCAACACCTGTGCCCAATCCAGAAAATTTTCTGGATGGGCCAAGGTGTTGGTAAAAGAACCTGGGCATGCTAGGGTTAAAAGAAAATAACAGGTACATAACGCCAAAGGATTTTAAAAAGATGATTATGAAAATATGACCTGAAGAACTGCATGAATTGGCAGGGATTTATTTCTGATATGTTTTGGGTTACTATCATCAAGAGGATCTATCCTTTGCCTGAGAAGCAGAGATACTAGTTGTGGGTTTTGATTTACTACTGCCTCCTCAGACATTATGGGACAGGTCCATGACCCTTTGATCTATATATTTAAATGTTTCACTCTTCTAAAACTGGTTTAAACCTGGAGCACTTCTTCCTAACCTCTGCCATCTCTGGGAAGTTTGGATGTTTGGAGGATGCATCAAGGAGATGTTGTGCTGGGGGAATGTTGCATGGGGGGGATGGTGCACATGAGGATGGCAGGCTAGAGGATGCATGCGGGGAGGGGGGGTTAAGGGACCACCACAGTACAGTGGTGCATAGTTGTCCCTGCTTTGCAACGATGCCCAGTAGGAATGCCAAACACTCACTGCTCCCCAGCACTGCCCCTGAAGCCCAGTGCCTGTCGGTGCCCAGTGGTGTTCATTAGTCATCACTACTCATCATAACTCATCACTACTCATCATTACTCATCACTGCATGCTGCCCGGTGCTCACCGGTGCCCAGCCATGCCCAGACCTACAAATATTCTTAAAATTTTATTCCTGCAATAGTGGGTAAATTTCACTAGTTAATTCATAAGTTTGGATGTTTCTCAGACTGCCTTGATTAATAAGGCAATATACCAGCAGTTTACTAGAGCTGCAACTATGTTTGAATTCTAGATTGGGGTAGCCAACCCCCAGCATGGGTGCCGAGCTTGGCACATGGAACAGTTCTCAGCAGAATGCCAAGGCGTCCTTGGCAGCCACAGTCAGGAGGTGCCATTGCTGCCCCAATTGTCAGTAGGTGGCTGCTATCACTATTGCCAGTGCTTAGAATGGCACCATCCCTTTCCACTCTCACTCTGCCCTGCCACCATCCAAATGGAAGGGTTAGATGAGTGCTTACTTAGAACCCAATCCTGCACTTCACTACTCAGAAATTAGACTTTTGCCATCAGTGGAGTTTACTCCCAGGAAGGGGAAAATATGGCAGGCATCAGCAATAAAAACACACAATAAAGTCAGTGTAATAGTGAGGTTAGCAATGAGGAAGCTGTTCTCAACTAAAAGGGGATGGAGCTCCAAAGTATGGGCACCACCACCATGAAAGCCCTATTTCTGGTCACCGTCAATGTTTCTGGCTTTAAGCCAGTTGGACCAGCTGTTCCCAACTGGATCCTGGACTTATGTGGTACTGTGCTATGGTGCTCTACTATAGTCAGATTCTGTATTAAATTATATATTAAAACATGCTTAGATCCATTTGGTCCATTAACTTGCATGCACTTTTTAAGTGCACATCTTAACTGCTTCCCATTCTAGTATTGAGATACAAAGCCTATAATAAATTTTATTTCAATCTCTAAGACTCGTTGGCTATGAACCTGGCACCCTGCAATAAAATAAAATAAGAAGTTCCCATTTACTGCTAAAGCTGACCCTGCCAATCTTATACATGTTTCTTTGGAAAAGAGCCCAATAATTTAAATACGGCTTTCTTCCTAGGAGAAGTGCTTAGTATGACAGCCTCTTTCTGCATTCTTCACCATATCTGTAACAACTATCACCATAGTGCCCTTGGTTAAAATTCATGAACCATACATTATGAGTTTATGAATCCTTATTGTCATGTGAAAGCAAAGAAGATATGTGATGAGCCTAAGGGCCTTCTGACAATGAGCCTTCCCTTCCTGCTGCCATGAGTTTTTTAAACCATATGAATAATTCATTTGAAGAGCTAGTCGATTTGGTCCGATCAGATCTATATTAACTATGGGATTGTATGATTTACATGTTGTTATCAATTGCTTTTTAAAAGAGGGCAGCTTTTTTTAAAGCAGTAATGAATACTCATTGAAAGCTAAATATGGAACCACCGCAATTAATTCCCTTGTTGGTTATTTTCCACTTGCACACCTGAACAAATTGCCTTCTTATCACACCTGCTGTAATATTCAGCTCGGCCTGCTTATACACATTGTTAAATCTATTGTTTGCGGAAAACCGATGGGAGCTTTCAAGCAATAGGCTAGTGCAGAATGTAAATGTTCTCCCATGTTTTACTGCACAAATGTGTTTTTGATCCACGCTATCAGATGGAAATCTCAAGCCCAGTTGCTAATTGCACAGTGATGCTTTTTTGTCTCAATAATTAATTTCACTGGTGCTAAACTGCAAATTGAAAACAATAATAATAATAATTCCCTAGTTGGTGCTCATTTCCTCATATGGTGCCCATAGAACAGATGGTTTTATTTTAAAAAAATATCTTACAGACCAATCTCGCTCCTAGGCATCAACTCATAAGAAGCAATGCAGGCTCTGCTGTGGTTCTATCTATGTTAACTAGCACATAAAGGCCGACCTAAATTCACCTGGCTTATCTTTCTATGATGATGTGGGAAGGTGGGTGTATACCTGTGCACTGGCCTAACCTCCTAAGCGATGGGTCAGAAATGCCTTACTTTTTGCTTTTTGTGACACCCCCAGCCCCCGAAATGCCTTTTGTGACATCTCCAGATCAGCACAGGATTTATGCTGGGGATTAGGCCAGCCTAAGTGGAGGTTAGAATTGCAGCCAAAGTCCTTTAAATTCAGTGTGATTAGTTACGTCTGAGAAACCTGCTTTGGAATAGGTTGCAAAAGTCCTAGCACTTTCATGTCCAGATGTGGTTATTCCAAGGTTTGCATATTGCAACTGTGCTACAATGTGATTAGCCTCTTGCAGGATTTGAGCCCCCTACCAGCAGCATGATGTGCCTTGTCAATGGTCAAACAACTGGATGAAAATCACTGATCTCAGGTATGTCAGGCAGAGTACGTTGCTTGGGAGATCACCACTGAGACACATTTTCCCAGCAGACTGTTTGCTACCAATGGTGGGAGCAGTAGCCACATTTGAAGCACCTCTGCCATTCCCTCCTCCAAACCTGAAACTGATGTCATGTTATCATGACATCACAAAGTGGTGTGATGTCACAATGCCCCAGATGGCACTATACCTGGTTATGCTGCTGGTTGGAATATTATACCCCTACTTTGAATGGGAGTTGTGATCTACAGCTGTTTGGGTGGGAAGCTTCAACCAGTATGATAGCAATCCATCTCTATGTGTTGACTTATCACAAAGAGGTCTGATTTAGAGTCATGAATCTCTGTCCTTACAGTAGAGATGCACATAGGGCAAAATCCATAGCAGTTACTGGTCCACGCAGTTACATCACCCTCTAGTGTTATTTTATGGGAAGTCATCTTAACTGCTCCAGAGCAAGGGGCTTAATTTCACTTTAGGATATAGACCATAATGTCATATGATAGTGATGCACATAATTTCTATCTCTTTCTCTACCTTTGTAACTAAAACTCAAAAGTGTAGCAAAAGAAAATACAATGCTCACGCTCCCTCTATATTACTCTGGAATAGCAAAATTAGTTAGCACACACACCCCTACTATTTATAGCAGTGCATAGCACTGAGGACTACAACTCAAATCAAGCAATATGAATTGTGAATTTTGTTGCCTGAAGTGGTAAAATTAAAGTATTATAAAAAGGATATTTGGCATGTTGATCTCATATATCTCTTGCCCAAAGGGCAGGTGTGAGATTGTATGTAGCACCTTAGCCCCCTTTCCCTCCTGACCTACCGTATTACTTTCAGGTGCTACTGTGTCAGCTAAAATGGAAATTGCAAAATCCATTACCCTTTCCCTGTCGGGATTCTAGCCTTCATGTTCTCCATAAATATAATTGTATCTTCCTTATTTCCAATTGCCTCATTTCTGTGTTTTTCCAAATTGCTCATGCACTTCTCAGATTTAAATTTTTTAATATCATTTACAAATGGTAAAAATGGGAAGCTTAACATCCCTGTGCAGGTGGCTTTCCCAAACATTTTCCAAAAAAGTCCCAAATTTTCTTTGTATATACCAGATATATCAGCTTGGATATGAAGAACTGATCCCACCCTGTTCTGTGAGCTTTCCCTGTTTCACTGCCATCAACTTTCTTGGCTCACTAAAGCACTATGGAACTTCACTGCATGCCACATCTGTCTCATGCACCTTGTATTTGCAATCCTTGTGAGAGCTATGTGCTTGCAGGCAACAATGAATCAAATATCCTACACTTTATTAGCATAATTAACAGTCCAATCCACCACATTTGTCTGTATGACAATATGGGAGGGTAAGGGTACATTTGTTTCTATGCCTTAATACAAACTTCTGCAGGCCCATTTGGTCAACTTGGACCTGCACCAGCTTTATAGCTGGAGCAAGTCCACTTTGGTATGCAGGAAAGTGGATCACTTCGGGAAAAGTTAAGAATTTGGCATGTATTGCTGCTGCCACACTCACCCCCTACAGGTCCTGATCTACCCTCCGCTCTGTGCCCCTTACCATCCTATCTGCTCCATTTCACCACCACCCTCATGCTGTTCCACCCACTGCATACCTTTACCTGCTCCCAAAGGTTTTCGGCCTTTGCCTGGCATGCAGGAGGTCACTCTGGCCACTCCGCCAGTTGTCAGACACTGTGCACTATTGAAGGCTCATTTGCAACTATCACAAATCATTATCTCTACTACGTAGGCAGCAGGCATGGTCTAGTTGTTGAGCGAAGGGCTGCCAGAAGACTGCTAAGCAGGAACTGATTGGGTTAAATTTTGGATGGGAGACCAAGAACCTTATAAAGAGATAACATGAGATAACAGAAGCAGGAATGTCTGTTTACAGCTTGGCCCACATGAAAATGCTCCTGCTGGACGCTTGGAAGGCTTTCACTGATGTGATGACCACACTATGATGGATTCAATCTGGAAGAGAAGAGTTCTACAAGCTGTCCATAGAACAATTACCTCGCAGGGTTGTTGTAAGAACACAAGGATAAAGGCTATGTAAGCCACTTTGGACATTTACTTTCATGTGGGAAAAGTGGGGTATAAATTCCTTAAATAAATTAATTTAATTGAATACTCAGGAGCAACAAAATAATTTCCAGAGTTGTGGCCCGGTGGGGGTTATTTTCCAAGATTCATACGCAATCATCATTTGCCTCCCCTGTGGCTAGCGAATACTGAGAATGAGAAATAAGGCACTTCAAGTCAGGAAATTCCGAATCTTTCCTTAGGCTTGTTGAATATCCTGTATATGCTATGACATACATTAAAAATAAACAGTAAGGCAATAAGGTTTACATTGAATTACAGAGAATTCTGAACGAAGCCAAGTTACAGCTTGACTTGGAAAATGAACTTTTGGAACTTCCTGGTTTTGAGTATGTGATTTCCTACACTTAAGAGCCTGTCAACGTTCATTTTATTTTTATTTTTATTTTACATTTAGGCTCCCTTAGGTATTATAAAATAGTGGGAAAGTGTGGCCTATTCATCGGGCATGGTTATGCAATACTTAGCTAGATTTACACATTTCTTTCAAGAGAATGGTGCGCTTCTCAGTAATGTTTGTCTCAACCTTATATGTTTATGTCCCCCTTATGACCTCCAGAGTACTTTTTAGTTCAAAGCTAAGTTTTCCCCACATGGAAACTGGACCTTTGTGATAGCAGGATAAATGGCCATACTGCAGTCATATTAGAACTGGCACCAGAAAGAAGAGGTGCTAGAAGGAGGTTGTAGCCACCTTGGGGTGACAGCAGGATGACCAGATTGCAACCCTGAAAAAGAGAACAAGGTCCCCCCCCAATTTCTGAAATACAAGCAAAAATTCCTGACATGTTAAAAATTCCTGTAGGTCAAATGTAGGACAAATGTTAAATGCTAAAAACACTCATATTGCTTTCCTGCACTTAATTTCAACATTATGGGCAAAATACAGAGTAACTATGGGGAGTCCTTGCTCCAGTGTAAGAACAACTTACTCTCAATGCCAACATGGATTTCCCATAGGTTTTCACTAGGTGGTGCAGTAACTACAGGTGCACATAAAGTCTCTTACGTGTTCCTGTAGTTACTCTGGATTTGGGGGTATATTACTTATTTTTAAATTGAAAACCTGTTCGCAAGACCTCTTTCCACCAACCAAGCATAGTACATATAAATGACTGAAAGCGGACATGATCACCACAGTCACTATTGTCCCCCCAATCCATGTTCCCAGGTCCCAAATACATGAAAATGGCTCAAAGCACTCTCTCTCTCACACACACAAACATACACGCAACATGCACTTACACACACACATACACCATGCATTTACACACATGTGCGTGCACACAAACACACCCCATACACTCTCTGTTCACACACACAACACATCACAACACACACACACAAACTATGTTTCTGGGGATGGTGGGAGAAGGTGCTCCTCAGCGGGCCAGAAGCCGTTGAAGAGCAGGGAGGTTGTCTTAAGGGTTCCTGGTGCTCCTTCTGCTCGGCTCCCCAAGCCTGGCTGCCCCTTCTTTCCTGGGTTCCTGTGGGGGGGGGGGGGGAGTGAGTGGAGGGAAGGGCTCTTCCCTTCCTCTTGTGGGGAAGAGAAGGAAGAGGGGGGGACATATATCCACCCAAGGCTGCATATCCACTACGAAGATACACGTCCTTCCATATTTTAAAGTTATGCTTGTTTCTGGCAGGCCAATTCCTATTCACCCAATCCCTCCCCTCACCCCAGAAATCTAGACAGCACACAAGGTTCATCCTTCATTTTATCTGCACAAAAACCCTGTGAGGAAGGTTAGCTGAGAGTATCCCAAAGAACTTCCAAGCCTACTGGGGATTTGAACCCCTGTTTCCCTTCTTCTAAACTGACACGACTCACCCAGTGTTTCCCAAACTATGGTTCAGGATCCTTTGGTAGGTTGCAACTTGTTTTTAGTGAATCACCAAAGGATAATAGAAAGATCAGATAAATATTGTAACTGCCTCAAGCCCTGAGGCTGTTCAGAAATCAGATAGTGTAGCTGGTAATTACCCTATAAAGAGTACGACTCTTGATATTTGCAAGCAAATGTAACTATAGGGAGATAAATTTTTGAGGGTCTTTTTTTTTGTTATTATATATAGTTTCTTTCTAGATCTCCATGTGGTAAACCAAGGTGGGTCCCTATAGAGTATCATTTTTAAAAGTGCATTTCAGTGCTAAAACATTTGGGAACCACTGCATTATCTTATTCTGTTTCTCAAATCCGGATGGTCTACTCATCACCAAACCACAATTTAATCTTCTGTAGCTATGTCATATGCTCCACCTGATGACCTGATGTTATTTATTGGGGGCAATCTTGATTTCTTGGTACTCACCTTTGATAAACTACTGCACCATTTTTTCCTTTTGTTAAGCTGCTGGTGTGAATTTTTTATTAGCCATTATTCAAGATTCCATGTTCTCTCCAAGGTCTCTGGAAATTTTATATCTGAGTGGGTGGACAAATGCACCTTGTCTCTAGTGCAGTGTTTCTCAAAGTGGGGGTCGGGACCCCTTTGGGGGTCACCTAGAGGTTTCCTGGGGTCAACTAAAGACCCCTGGTGCAGGGGGCCAGGTCAGGCTTGCCAGACCTCCGGCTGTAGCTGCGCGCACACTGGAGCTGACTGACAGCTTCAGGGCCCAATCCTATGCATGCCTACTCTGAAATACATCCCATTATAAGGGGGGCCTTTACTCCCATGTAAATGTGGATAGGATTGCAGCCTCAGGGCCCAATCCTATGCATGCCTACTCTGAAATAAATCCCGTTGTGTTCAATGTGTGCATAGAACATAGATTTCATTTGTAACAATGAAAATACATCCTGTATATCGGATATTTACATTACGATTCATAACAGTAGCAAAATTACAGTTATAAAGTAGCAACGAAAATAATTTTATGGTTGGGGGTCCCCACAACATGAGGAACTTATAAAGGGGTCACGGTGTTAGGAAGATTGAGAACCACTGCTCTAGTGCATACATGTGCATAACCTCACAAACACCAAATGGCCATTCAATGCACACACTGCCATTTCACACATTTCCTGCACTATCCCACAGCTGTTGGAATATATTCAGAATTGCTTGTGATGTAGCGTGCAATGGTGTTTTTCTAGTACTGTTATGTCTTTAAGGAATGCACACCCCTCCCTGGCTTTTAATCAGTGAAGGAGAGGCTACCGCAGAATAAATGAATCCCGCATGTGGCAGAGAGAGTAGCACCCCTCGTGTGTGCTCAGGCAGGAATCCCTGGTATGATAATAGAGATTTGAAAGCATGACCCTGTTTTCATCTGCAAAACGTTGGAGGATTTGCTATAAAATACTAAGTGGCAGAAGCACCAGAAACACAACAGGGCTATCGTAAAGCAAAGCCGCTTCATCCCAGCAACCTGGTCTGCATGGAATGTAAGGGGGCCTCTTCTCACCCTTCCATGCTCCCACTTTTGAATCCTGTTTTACTTTAATGCGCCATGAGGAAGACAACCCGATAACGTTCACATCCACATCAAACGCCACACATTGTTGGCTTCCCTCCAGCTCCAGTCCAGAGCAAACATGTCTGGAGGTTTGCCAGACATATTTCTGTTGTGTTTTTTCTGTTCTGATAAAAACAGGCCTCATTGTCTGTACGTCGCGGCTGCGCCTGGAGTACTTAAGAGGATTCCTATCTTTGTGGGAAAGAAACTGGGTTGGGAAAAGGAAGCATGTCACTGAGCACGACTGACAGGTAGGCTCAGCTAGAGCTCTGCCTGTGGAATGCATACCAGAAGGGGGTAGTTCTTTCTCCCCTACCCCACTTGGATTTGTTTTGCTAGTTGTTGGCTGTATCCCAAGCATTCACTCACTTCTTTCGAACCATGTCCTGGTGAACCACTGCAAAGGTGTGCAAAATTTTTGGCAGAAAACTAAACTGTGTTGTCATTATTATGCATCAAGGTACCATTAGGCCTACAGAGAACTGCAACGCCTTTTAAACTAGCCATCAGCCTTTAACTTTGGTGAAGACTGTGCATAGAACAAAATTGCCTCACATTTTGTGTCTGCACTTGGAGCTAAATAAACTTCTTATTCTTAATGGGGGTCATAATTCCATGGTAGAGCACATGCCTTGGTATGTAGAATGACCCTAGATTTTCCAATATGGCTGTTCCAAATGCCATAATTACTACAAAGGCAGTATAGACAATCCTAAACTCGACAACCGAGTGGTCTGAATTAGAATACAAAACTTTCAACCAGGCCTGACCCAGCCATGAGGCTCCTGGAAACAGCTATTGGGTAGCATGTGTAGGGCACATGCACAAACCACATTCTAGTGCAGCAATTTGCAATTGGTGTGCACTATACGACACATTGATTTGCTGCTGGAATTTGGAGCACAGTGGATTAAAACAGCTGGAAAGCTCTTTTGGGTTCTGCAGCTCTGTTTCTAGCTATTTTCTTATTATTGGTAGTAAGGAATTGTCTGTCCGTTTTAGGCAGAAACAGTAGACTTAGGGCACAATCCAGAGTAACTATGGGGAATCCTTGCTCTGGTGTAAGAACAATTTGTTCTGGATTGCAATATGAATTTCCCATAGGTTTTCACTAGATTGTGCAGTAACTACGGGTACATGTAATGTCTCTTATGTGCTCCCATAGTTACTCTGGATTGTAGGGTTAGAAACAGAGCCGCAGAAGCCGGAAGAGTCTCTCAAAAGTCAGAAGTGACATTGCAAGAGGCAAAGATGAAAGAGATTTGTGTGCAGAAGAAAATGTTGAAAGGAAGGAAGGAAGGAAGGAAGGAAGGAAGTTAGTTAGTTAGTTAGTTCTGTGTGAATTGGGTGCTTCTGCCTCTCACTAAAGTGTTCACACAAGGGCAGCAGCATTAATGGTTGGAGGACAATTCAGGTTCTCTTTTACGTTGGAAAACAGTATGTAAACATGGTTGGTTGACTGATTGATTGATCAGTTGATTGATTGATCAATCGATTAATTGATTGATTGATTAATTTATCTGTTTCTCCCAGATCAGGCCTATTATCTATCCAGTGTTCCGTAGTAATATCTTTCTTTTTACAATTTGTTTCAGAGTTCTGAGAATAAAACATTGGAAAAATCTGCCCAAAGGGGCAAAGCGTTCTACAAGCACCCATAAACTTTGTTTTTTCAGGTGCTATTCCTGGACCCATTTTCATTAGCTCCAAAATTGTTTAATAGCCATTCACTAACCCCAGGGAACCCTTGTGGTGCAAGAACAAGGGAGATTTATTTGATAAAAACTGTCATTTGCCTTGTCAATGGCATTTGAAAGAATGCTCCCCCTGGGCCATACTGCAGGTTCCTGGTGGTGAAACACAAAATTATACATAGTGATTGAAAAGGAAGTGTGAAATTTTGTTTTAAAATGCTAATTCCCAATGTATGCAGGAGTGTGTCTGGGGGCATGACTGTAACAGAAACATTCCAGGCCTTTCTGTTGAATGTTGAACTTTCAGTGGAATAAAACACATTTGTAATTCATTTTACTAACAGAGTAATGAGTCAAAACCTGCAGTCCATGTTCTACTCAATTACTCAAGAAGATACGAACCAGATCCCACTTTCTAACATTATGACCTAAGTGCGGAAGGCCCTAAAATGCCTGAGAAGTCCTTGTCTTTTATATAAAAGTATATAAAATATAAAAGTATAAGGGTAAAATATAACAGTATATTTAAATGTACTAAATTGTGCATTTGATGTGCAATGTTAATCCACCAATCACTTTACGTTGAAGACATTGGGGTACCTGCCATTTGGTTAAAATTTTGGTGTGTGATGCCCAGCAAATTAGATGGTTGTTGAATGGAAATGTTGCATCTTGCAATATTGAAACATTGACAGATAAGAGTCCTGCTGAATCATGCCAAAAGCCACCTTCCTATATCTCACAGTGGCCCATCAGATGTCTAAGAACACACAAGACAACAGCTACCAAGATACCTGCAGTCCCACACCTTGTTTTCATTCCCTTGTATCTGGTATTCTAAGGTATCTTGTTTGTAAAACCAGCAAGTTGCATATATCCATCACATATAAACTGTGATGGACTTTTCTTCCATAAATCTGTCCAACCCACTTTTATAGGCATCTAAGCCAAACACCATCAACAGATCCTGTGGGAAGGATTTCCACACCTGAACTACTCATTGAGGCTGAAATCCTAACCTCCAGTTAGACCAGAACAAGACCTGTCACAAGTCCCATGCTGACCTGGGAGTGTCACAGAAGTGTAATTCTGTGCCACTCCTGGGGAGGTTAGGCCAGTGCACGGATATGTGTTAATCTCCCCACACCACCATGGAAACAGGAAGACAGGTGAGTTATGTTGGCCTAAATTAGTTAGGATTGCAGGATGAGTAAAATATTTTTTTCTTCTATCTGATATCCTTTGTGTGTATGTATCCTTTAGGATGAACCCTGATAAAGGCAGGGTGACCAGATGCCCAAACTTCAAAAGGAGGACAAAGTCTTGGATTCCTCTCAGCCTGGCCTTTCCAGCAGACAATGGCACTTTTGCCTACTCATGCGTAAAGCCACGATACTGGGCACTTTCACTTTCCCATAGAGCTCAATGCATATTTTTATTTTAATTTTTTGGCCATATCCTTTGATAGGAAGGAGATATTTCAAAACTGATTGTTGCATTGGATTCTGATCTTCAATACAAATCCAACGACATATGACATGATGGGGTACTGGACACCGTTGCAAAGTTCCAAAATGAAGCCAAAATGGAGAACAATAAAGCCCTTTTGGAGAACACCTGGGCAGAAGATTAAAAAAGAGGACAAATACAGAAATGTCCATTCATATGGACACCCTGGATAAAGGTCCTTTGTGACTGCAACTTTCTCCCACTTGCAGTCATGCTCATCTTTTGTACAGGAAAAAGTGTTGACATGAGCAAAGCTCATCTGTCTTGGCCTTGTTCTGACAGTTGAACTGCAACTCTGAAAGAATGACAGAAGATCTTTAAGGGTCAAACTCCACATTGTGACAAATTCATCACATGGAATCTATAGGGATTTGGTAGTTTTTAATGATTTGCATGCAAGAGGTTCCAAAACGGGAAAAATTATGGCAGGGTATAGGAGAGCTGTAGCATTTTATCCTTGCAGTGTCCTTTGTCCAGATCCAATCACATACTCCCACCTCTACAGATTATGGCTGCAATCCTAAACATGCTTTTCTGGGAGTAAGACCCAGTCAACAAAATGGGGCTTACTTCATAGTAGACATGGTTAGGCTTGTGCTCTATATTTCTTTTCTTTGAGTAAACACACATAATAAGGCACATTAGTCCAAATTTAAAATGAAAATATATTAAACGACAACACAAAAGAAAAAGTCTATCCAATGTTTAGATAAGAGTTTCAAATACTGTACAGTTCCTAAAAACTAAGTATAGTATGTATATCCTTTTTACAAAAAATGTCATCCATCCCAGAAAATTCATTGATAAATATCCTTCAGATGCATAATCCACAATTATACTGCTGTTGAACTAAAACAGTCATGAACAGTTCTAAAAATAAAGGCACAAACTGAACAAAATCTGATTTCAGACAGTAATCAAGCCTCCCATTCCTTATAGATCATAATCTTGTTGATTTATTGTATTTTACACTTACCAAAGCCAAAGTTCAGATGCAAAAATGCATTTTTTTCCCCAACATGAGCTGTCACAATTTTATTTTTATTGAGGGAAAAAAAGCAAATAGGAATTGGGATCCAAGCCATAATGGAGGTAAGGTAAAGGCTGCTACATCTTGTCTGTTTTGTGATCCTCTATGCGCTGTTTATGACCTCCTCTGAAAATAGGATGAGGCTATGCATTTACCCCAGACAGATGCAAATAAAGAGCTGGACAAAAGTGCTGGATTAAAGGGCCACTTAATTATTAACATTATTAAATAAACAGGGACTGCTTTAACCATAGCCGTGCGGTCTAAGGGGATGCAGCTCTCCGCATAGTTCCCCATGCAGATGTTAAAGGTGGTTAAGGGCGTTCCCAGCCTGGCTCAGGGCCTTCCTTGAACAGAGTTCAAGGATGCCCGTCTTTGCCAACCCAAAGGTCAAGGTAGCCGGATGCGCAGCCGCCAGAGGACCGGCCAGACACTAGGTAAGGGGTTTCCCATCCAGGTAAGGGGGCTCGTCAGACCATACCCCTGGAGCCAGACAAGCATCACAGGGAGGCTTCCTCACCCCCAAACCCTTACTACCTAACGCTTCTCACCAAGGCCTATCCTGCCTACTCTGCACGACTCCTGCCAAAGTGACCGGGTTTAAAAGCCAGTTAGGTGTTTTAACTCTCTCCCCTTGTACAGCTCAGGGTAGGCGAAAAAGAATGCCACCACAAGCCAATCAGGTGACATCCAAAAAATTCCTACCCGGCCCCAAAGCGACCAGCTAATCCTAAGCTGCACTACAGGGAGGGAGGGTGGGGGAACAGTCCAGGAAGCAAGCCCAGGAACAGTCAGGCACCGCCCCCCCCAGTCCCTTCTGCAGCCAATGGCTCCAATGCATTTTGCCCGGGCTCTTCTGCAGTCTGCTGAGGTGCACCAGCTTCATTCTTAGTACGTGTACTTTGATCCTAACAGATTATTGCCTGTACTTTTGCTAGGAATTCACCTAGTTCTTTGAAAGAAATCATGTCAACTAAATGGTATATAACCTATACAATGCAAATATGACCCTAGGAAATTTGGGATCCTGGAATATTATCTATATATATAAAATTGAAAAGTCACTCACTCACTGACTCATCAACGCCCAGCCAAAACCGCCGGGCCTAGAGAGTGAAATTTGGGGAGGGGGGTGCCTTCCATGATGAAGGCACCCCCTAAGAACCAGTTTTTTAAAATTCCAACCGGAGGGGGGTGAAAAAGGACACGACACGTTTTCCTCCCTATACTTTATATTGAAGAATTCTGGACTGATTCAAGCCCTGCCCCAACCCCTGGACCTAGAAACATGAAGTTTGGGGAGGGGTTCCTTATGTGACATGTGAAATGAACCAAAGTTGAGAAATTTAATCCATAAGAGGGTAAAAGGGGTGCAACCTGTTTTTGTCCTATACTTAACATTGAAGACTGACTGATCACCATCCAGCCAATTCAGTGCCCAGTTGCTGATGCACTGGGAGATGGTGCACATAGGGGGTGTTGTGCATGGGGAGGGTGTTGCGCATGGGGGTGTTGTGCATCGGGGAGGTGTTTTGCATTGGGGGTGTTGTGTATGGGGGTGTTGCGTGATGGGGGCATTGCATAAGGATGGTATTTTACTCTCACAATGTGGGTACATTTCACTAGTTGTTAATAATTGTAGGGAGACTATCCAAAGTCTGAACTCTGGTATCTATTACACAATAACATGAGGGCAATAGCTATTCTGTTATGTGGTATTATATCCGATTTCACCCCAGTTCAGCTAAGAAAACATACATACAAGCTTCCATACATGTGTCAAGATCAGGAAATATGGGCATAAATCCCATTCGATGGGTTGCATAAGGAAATATAGGTGCTATTCAAGTGCACTGCAATGTTGTAAGATGCAATTTTGAGAATGCATGGAATCATCTACCTTCTGTTGGATCAATATCTTTAAAACAAGACTAGAGTTTGATTAGAGTGATAATAACAAATTCTTTTCTTCCTCTGTATTTTATCTGATTGACATGTTTTAAAGTATGTCCCTGGGTACTGTCAATACAATTATCTATTTTGCATGAACACAAAAGTCTGCAAAACTATCAGTGCGGCTCACAATATACCCAAATAAAAAATCAATAAAATGCTATTTTGGATTCAAAATGACATTTCAGATTTAACACTTGTAGACAGCGAATTAAGGCCAGCAAATCAGGAGCAGATAAAACAATTTCAGAATAAAAAATTCAGTTAATCCTGCTTTCCTTAGAGAAACACAGAGAGACAGTTCTTGCCTTACTGAGATACAGCATTTTCTCACTTTTTCTCCCTAACTAATAATGCTCAACAATGTTTTAACTGTCAGGATATTATTAGAACCGTAGATACCACTGGTAAACTCATAATTTTACTAGAGTATTTTTGAGCAGTGCTTCAATGCCAGTTGGCAAGATTCCATCCAAAATTATATTTTTACTGAAAAAAAAACTACAGAAAAAAGGGATCACAAAACAGGCAGTTCAGATTAGAAAATGCAATCTTTATATACATACTTCTGATGCTTCATTTCTGGTTTGTCATCAGTGTAGCATTTGCACTCAGAAGCATTCAAAAGCTACATTAAACTAAGAGCCAGTATATTAATTCCAGGACTGTAGGTCTCTGTCAGTCTTAAAAGAATATGGTAATATGCTCAGCGCTGCATATGCTGCATGCGAAGCACGAAAGCCTGGGTTGGATTGATATGGACTATAGGCTGTTACCCAAGCAGCAAATCCCCCCTCGCCACACCACTGAATTAGTCCAATGGAAAGGCAGAGCAGATACGATTGGATCCAGCTGGCGTTGCAGAGCTGGGCTAAGGACAGGAGCTCACCCTGTCTTGTGGGGCCGACCTGGATCTCAAACCCCGGCCTGCTGGTTAACAGGCAAACCCTACAATCCAGAGTAACTACGGGAGCACGTAAGAGACATATATGTTGACGTAGTTATGGCACCAGCTAGTGAAAACCTATGAGAAATTCATATTGTAATCCAGAGTAAATTGTTCTTACTTCGGAACAAGGACTCCCCATAGTTATTCTGGATTGTGCCCACAGTGTCTTAGCCACTTGCGCCACTCACAGCCCAGGTGGCTGTGGACTAGGACCAGATGACTATTAAAACTGCCCAGCAGATGAAATCTAACCATGTCCCAGTAGGCAAATATCCCATCTTTGTCTCTGGAAATAATTTTCCTTTGGGACTCTTGACTGAATCAGGTTTAAGGGGCTGGGAGATAGAAACATTTGCAATTTTGATTTATCCAATAGGATGTCAGCCTTGAAACCAGCCCTCATGGTGTGTTTGTTAATTGCTAAAGGCAGTTGGGCTAGGAAAGGTTATTACCTCCTATTAAGGTGGTGATGTTTCTTGATGTTCACCATTGACTTGAGCATTTAATCAAGCTGTCACTTGGCAAGTCATGTTTTGGATTTGGAGAATCAATAGGGCTGTGACAATTCTCTGGGGCAACATGGCTTTTTCCTGATGTGGGCTTAGCAAACCCACCCTCAGGCAACGTGGATTGAACGGATGCATCCAAAAGGAATTGCTTTGTAACACGCAAATAATTTTTATGATATGCCAATTACTGCATTTGTAATGTATCAATTAGTAATTAAAAATCCAGTAACAAAAAAATCTGTCCATAATGTAAACATGTGAATTACGTTCAATCACCCATATTGTTTGTGTCAGTGATGCTTTGCTGATTTTTTTAGACTTATCGGCAGTGTGCCCTTGTACCTGCACATCCAGACCTTGTGTCTAATTGTGTCAAATTCCTTTTTTTCCCTAAACTAATAGGAAACTAACAGAAATAGCCCATTTTTTAACCTTTCCAGCCCCGTCCATCCTCTTGCATTGACCAAAGCTAAGGACATTCATTATTCTTGGTGTGATAAAAACAGTTCCTGTTATGAAAAAATGCCTTGTCCGAACTGTTTTCTAAAAATAGTTGTGCCTTGTAACCAATAATTGTAATTAATAAGTGCTTTCTTATGGATGGTATGAGTTCTGTCCTAAAACGGTTATAGACAGCCTGTTTCAATATCTTGATAGGTCCAAATGACCCAGGCCCAATTCCCAGTGGTTCTCAACCTTCCTAATGCTGTGACCCTTTAATACAGTTCCTTATGTTGTGGGGACCCCCAGCCATAAAATTTTTTTGTTGCTCCTTCATAACTGTAATTTTGCTACTGTTATGAATCGTAATGTGAATATCTGATAAGCAGGATGCATTTTCATTGTTACAAATTGAACATAATTAAAGCATAGTGATTAATTCACAAAATAATATTTAATTATTACAAATAAAAAAGATGCAAAATACGGTACTTTGCAAGGCCCCCTACACCAGAGGTCTTTAGGCGACCCCCATGAAAGGGTCAGGCGACCCCCAAAGGGGTTCTGACCCCCAGTTTGAGAAATACTGCCTTAGCCTAATCTGGCCCTCATACCAAGGCCAGCCTATCCAAGCTGGAAAAACAATAGAAGGCCAGGCACAAAACATCCAGGCTGAAACAATAAAGGCGGAATGTAGTAATGATACATGTTTTATGCAACCAAGCAATGCAGTGCGCAGTCTCAAAAGAGCTGAGGACACATTGTAAGTTTGCTTTCCGGCCTGCCCATTCACTGCTTGTCATCATCCCCTGAATCCCACACTTGCACAAAAATCTAGCAAACCAGGGTCCATGCTTTGCCCTTAGTCATTTACATCCCTACTTCTTGCCATTTGTACCCTCCTCTACTAAAAATGTCCTATAAAAACGTTTGCACAGCATTTGTTCTCTGTTCACCTTGCCTAGTGGTGGTGGAACCCGTGTGTACACATGTAATAAAGCTAGCTTTGTAGTTTTCTGCCATGTTGGTTGCCTCTCTGAAGAACCTTTGTAGAACCCAAAGGTCGTAGGTTCGAGTTGAACTTTCAGTTGAAAAGCAGTATATGAATACTACAGATAGAGTCCCACCCCATTCGGGTACACCGTCATGATTTTTACCTTATTTCTGTCTGATACGATAAACCAGCCTGGAGCAAGACTCTCTTCTGTTACAAGTACTGAATTTTAATTCAATGCACAAACATATTAGTGTCTCTCATTGGTGTTTAATAATATGTTGTTGTCTGTGGGATTTAATCTATTTACACACAGAGAGACAAGGTAGACTCACACCCAAAGAAAGACACAGGCACAGAAAGAAACACAGGAGGATGACCTCCTGTTTCCAGTTTTGTTTCCCATTCCATTGGAAATTGAGCTGTCAATTTAGAGTCCAATAACTTCCATTTGCATCAGTATGTCACACTCTTGCCTTGGGTAAAGTTGTGCGGTGTGCTTTCAGTCACATGACATCACGCATGCATGTAAGATGCACTGAAGATCCTTCACATGTTGCACCACTTTTGCCAATCAGAATGAAAATAGTTTGATATGGACAAGTTTATTATGAAATAGTTTATCATGAAAATACCAAAGGACATATAAAGGACATATAAAGTTTGATGAAATAGTTTATCATAGAAATACCAAAGTTTCATTTTCATGCATGTTTCACCCACAATAAATGGAGTGGAGTGGGTGGAATGGGGGAGATAGGGAAGGGGTGGGCGAATTAGGCATTAGGCAGGTCTGGTGGAGACCCCAATGCACGCCCTTCCTGGACCTGAATTTTCCTGCTTGGGTCAGTGCATACTTGCATCAACAATATTGCTAGCACAGATCCATGTTGACCCATAGCAGGAGCAAATGTTCCCTTATCTCACCCCATTGGAGTGATATGGAAGCAGGACATATCAACTGAAGCTTCTGAATCATCAGAGACAGCCCCAACAGTACTCAGTACCAATCCCTACAGTACTCAGGCAACACTCATAATTCACATTGCTCTGAACATATATGAACCAGAAGCTATGGTTGCTTGTATACAATTTCTGTGAAAAAGCAGCCCAGTTAAGAGTGTAAAAACCGAACAAAGCAGGCCTCCGTCAGTCTTGAAAGACTATGGTATCATGCTCGGTGCTGCATACGCTGCATCCAAGCACGAAAGCCTGGGTTAGATTGTTATGGAGGATAGGCTGTTACCCAAGCAGCAAATCCCCCCTCTCCACACCACTGAATTAGTCCAATGGAAAGGCAGAGCCAATACGATTGGATCCAGCTGGCATCGCAGAGCTGGGCTAAGGACAGGAGCTCACCCAGAGGGTGTAAGAACAGACTTGCTAGCTTAAATCTAACACATTTGCAGTAACATTTATATGAATAATCTTCAGTATGTGATATTTAGAGATTTCTATAAATGATTTTTTTTACATTTACCAGTTTTTCCAGTCCTGATGTTCACAAATAAATGCATATCTGCGACAGTACATTGAGGACTGGGTTTTACAATATCATTCCAGGGTTCGAGACCCAGGTTGGCCCCACAAGACAGGGTGAGCTCCTGTCCTTAGCCCAGCTCTACAACACCAGCTGGATCTAATTGTATTGGCTCTGCCTTTCCATTGGACTAATTCAGTGGCTTGGAGAGGGGGGATTTGCTGCTTGGGTAACAGCATGTCCTCCATAACAATCTAACCCAGGTTTTCGTGCTTTGCATGCAGCGTATGCAGCGCCGAGCACGATACCATAGTCTTTCAAGACTGACGGAGGCCAGCTTCATTAAGCAAACCACCTATTAACAAAATAGAACAGTAATTGAGATGCCAGGATGACAGCGCCGGCAATTCTCCATCATCTGTGTTGTCACTGTAAGGTGTGCCTGAGGAGCTGTTAGATATTTAAGGACTTTTTTCTCCTTCCCTAAGGAGAAGGTGAGCATCTGCTTGTAAAAAAAATTATTAGAGTGTGGGTAAAAAAGTGGCTAGGTGGGTACTCTAAAAATGGTGAGCAGAACTGAACAAAAATTCTTGGCAATCACTCTGCATCAAGGTTACAAAGCCATGGTGAAAATTGTCTTGCTTTCTGCCTTCCTCTTAAGCGTCACCAGCCTGAGCATTTAACAGCCAGCAGTTTTTCGTCACCAGTTTTAAACAGCTGTGACTTTTATGACTTTGACCTTTTGCAGTGACTTTGATATTATGGAAATCTTTTTTTTTTTTGTTTTTGGACTTAAGACACTACCAGAAGGCCCCCCTCTGGACTTCACTTACAAGAGCATAAAACATTTTTATTTTAACTACACTTGAAACTTGGGATAGAATTTGACACTGGGAGTTTCGGTCAAAGTGAGCTGCACAAGAAGATGGGCTGTTTCTATTAGTTTCCTATTAGTTTAGGAAGAAACAAAATAGGAATTTGAGCCTGGATATTATATATCCTATCCAACCTTGTAATGCAAGGTTGAGATGCATTACAGGCATTACTGTGGTTAAAGATGGCTATGAGCTCAATCCTATGCATGTCGTCTCAGAAGGGAGTTCCATCAGAGTCAACGGACTCTGGGGCTTATCCTAGGAAAAAGATTAGAGGATTGGATAAGATCCAGTCAGGATCTAACAGCTGATTAGATCAGCTTTTGTTTTGTTTTGTTCAGGAACTAACAGCTACAAAGTCAATGGTAAAGTTAAATCAGGGATCAGAGCAGATTTTATTTTTCTAGTTATGTTCATACTCATTGCAAACCATTTTCCCACCAACTCACCATGCACACCCAGTCTTGAACACCACTGGATATGCATGCGTAGCAATCAGATTGTGGGTTTGTGCATATCATCTAAAATATAAGGTCCAGACGATATAATTTATTTCCCAGATACACAGCCCAAGCTGAACTCCCCATATATTGATGAAGCAGCACCAGTCAGCATGTTGTATCCTGCAGGGAAGTTTCAGCAAATTGAGGCCACCTCAAGGTAATGGAACATTTGCAATCCTAAAGATACTTTCCTGGGAGTAATATCTATTGAACACAATGCGGCTTACTTTTGAGTAGACATGATTAGGATTGTGCTTTAAGTGTCTGTATTTGTATCTAGATGTGTATGTATGGGATGATGGTGAAATTAATTCTCTCTTATGCTTATGTGCACCCACATCCACCCACTCGCACACACACACACACACACACAAGTCACAACTCAAGAAAAGCTACAGCTGCTTGGAAGATCTTAACTATGCCCTGAGGAACAAAAATCAGCACTTGAAAACTGTCTTGGGTGCATATGGGTATATCAGTTTAATGCTAGTTAAACATTTCCCCAAGGGTGCTAGGAGTACTGGTGGTAGGAGTAATGAATATCCATACCCTATATTTATGCAAGATCTCTTTTTCTCGAATATAGTGACCAGGATTTTCTGAGAAGTCTGTAGTGTTCTGAACATTGTGAAGCCCAAGGTTTTAAAAAAATGGTTTGTGCTCAGTCTTATTGATCAAATGTAATGAAAATACAGGCTTTCTAAAAGCACAATCCTTACCATGTCTACACAAAAGTAAGCCCTATTTCCTTACTCCCAGGAAAGTGTCTTTAGGATTGCAGCTAAGTCTAAAAGGACTAATCTTGGTTGCTGGTGGTGGTGGTTTCTCCATGTGCGTGTTTTAAAGAACAGCCCCTTGCTCATCATTGTTGTTTTTTCCCTTCACATTATGCCTTAATTGCAATGACCTTTCCCAGTATATTGCTAAAATACTGAAATCACAAGCCAGAATTAATGCCTTTTATGTTTAAATTAGGTTTGTAGAAGGTTACCGTTTGAACTGTACGTTTGGATAAATACCAAAGGCCAGCATCCTGGTTATTGTGGTTCAGATCCTGACGTCTGTAGAATTACTCTAGATTAACATTATCATTAATTAAATTTCCATTTGGCCCCAAGTCTCTTTTGAAAAGGCATGTGATCCCTGCAAGCACAGAAGGAATGCTTTAGAAAAAAAATAATTAGCTTTATAACGATAATGCGGCCCTAATCATGAAATCATCTGTCTCACAAGTTTAGCAGTTCAGTCTGATCAAACTCAGATACTAAGATGTAATTTAAGCATGTGGTTTCCACCCAGGAGCATAATGGAAGCCATAAAAAATATAATATTTCCATATTTTATGAAGAAAAATAATTAGAATTGGAATATTGATAAAGCTCTGTTGACTGTCTCCAAGCATCGCTCAGCAGTTAATGGCAGTCTGCTATGGATGTGCTAAGAGAGAGAGACACATATGCACAAGATATATTTTTTATTTAAAGGACCTGCCCAATTTATATGCTTTCAAGGCTTCTCAGTAGATGCGATTGGCTCCGTTCTTTTTCATGTTCCACCTCACAGCCCCTGTGGAGTGTTAATCTTTTTTGAGGTTACTGCTCACTAGCATCAATTCATCCAACAGCAGTAAATCCCCATAATATATGACAAATGCATCTCAGGGAGAATTCATTATTGGGCGCCAATCTGACATCATAGGACAGTGATGAGTTAGGGGCATATTTCCCCCCCTAGAACAGACATAAGGCTACCGAATCTGACTTCAGGATAATTGAATGCCTTATCTCAAGCTCTGTCTCCTAAATTGATACTTTACAGATGGCTACTGAACTGTTCCTCCAGAGCCACAAATCTAAATTATATCCTCACACGCAGGAGAGGTTTAGGGGCCTCTGCCTTACAATTCCATGACAAATAAAGAGTTTAGAATCTCTTGGGACCATGATCCACTATCTTAATTATTCCTTTTCCTTATCAACACAAGTATAAAGTTTGCAAACAATACAGGAAAAACCTGGACATACAATTTCTGTTGCCCTACCATTTCCAGCAACTCACTCCCTTCAGTTGCAGGTGAATTCTACAGTTAACGTTAATTTTATCGTGCCTTGTGCCTTGGAATCAGGGGTGGCTTAGCGGGGAAAATCAGCCTGCGGCCCCCCAAACTGTCACCAGTGAAGAAGGGCTTATGCTGGAATGGAAAGCAACCCAAGCATAGCGTCTATACCCACTTGGAAGAAGTGGAATGGGAGACCAGATCTACTATAAATCTAGGATCCCAGTAGAGGCTGAAGCTCAGGTCTCTCCACACAACCCCACTTGGCAGCAGACCAAATTGTCACTAGTGGGGAAGGGCATCTGCTGGAGTGGGACTGGGAAGCAAATTTACTAAAAAATGTGGGTTTGTATCACAACAGGAACATGAGTGTGGAACTAGCTATGAATTGTTGAGCGTATATTTACTGAGCAAGTTTTTTTCCAGGCCTGTAATTGCATGAGATTATGTTTACATATCAACGATTCAACCCTTTGATAGGACTGATAATGCAGTTTGGCCTTTGATCATCCGTAAAGCAGGACTAACGACAACAAATGCCATGACTCATCATAACAGTCTTCTGTGACTTCAAAGAGAGAGAGAGGGAGAGAGAGAGAATGTAATCTTCTGACAGTGTCTCAACAAAATTGTGCTTGTGTGTGTTCGGGGAGAAAAAATTTTTGGAAGATATTTGTGTTGTACGAACTATACAGTGTTGGCATCAGCAGCAGTCAGGATCTGGACAGAAATATGAAATCAGAAGATGACAAAGGGTGCAATCCAGAGTAACTATGGGGAGTTCTTGCTCCGGTGTAAGAACAATTTACTCTGGATTGCAATATAATTTCCCATAGATTTTCACTAGGTGGTGCAGTAACTACGAGTGCACGTAATGTCTCTTGCGTGCTCCTGTAGTTACTCTGGATTGTAGGGTAAGTCTAAATATTACCAGGGCATTAAATTTAAAACCATTTATATGAAACTGCTGGATACCAAAACAGTTTATTGATCTCTTGGCTCACTATAGCCCTATGGGTGCAATCCTAATCTAGGCTAGCACAATTCATCAGTTGTCCCATTTCCGTAGTAATGTAGGGGGGCAAGCAAATGTCTGTGCACTGACCTAACCCTCCCCAAGGAATGGCGCAGAAATGTCTGACAGCAGTTTTGTGACAATCTCAGACCAGCATGGGACTTGTGTTGAGGTTTAAGATGGCCTAAGTGGAGCACAGGCTATCAACCTATAGTTTCAGAAAGGGTCCGGTCAGCTCTACTTGGAGATGCCAAGGACTGAACCTGGGACATGCTGCTTGCCTTGATCTCCAAAGATAATTTGTTTTCAGCTCTTCAATGTTGGGTGCCACAGAGCCTACCTGTATGGACAGCAGGTTAGGCAGTACATTTGAACCATACTGATTCCAATGATTGGCCACAGGGTTTCAGATTAGAGTCCTTTCTGACTCAAACTGATCAGGAGACCTCAGAATTAAACTTGATCTCCACTGTGAATATTTCATTTACATGCACAATCTGAGATGATTTATCTTGGTTGATGAGGAACACTCAAGGTGATGTTACTAGATATCCATTTTATCTCTGAGATTAACTTGGGGGTCTAAAGAAAGGCTGCAATCCTAAAGACACTTTCCTGGGAGTAAGTCCCATTGAACACAATGGGGCTTACTTTTGAGTAGACCTGGTTAGGATTGTGCTCATAGTCTCTTTGCTCTCTTGGAGACCTCTTCCCTACTCCAAAGGCCTTCTAACGTTCTTAAATATCACTTTCTGTTTTCTCCTGAAAGACAGATATGGTATTTCAAGGCCCCTCACGGTTTTAGGAAGTGTTTGTTCAGGATCAAGGTGAGGTGGATGGCATTGGCAGTAGATAGTGGAGTGGTGGTGCCCCTCCAGTACATTGCTTGGGGCATATGCAATCCTTATCTGCCCCCAGGTGTACCTGGTCCAAGTATACCACTGCTTGCACCTACACTATCTATATAGCATGCATAAGTTTAAGGAGAGAAAAGAGGGGGAATTTCTTCAGAAAGAAGGGATAGGATATCAATATATGCTGGTGCCACAGGAATCAATACCCTCCATCTCCAGAACTACCCCTGCCCTCCATCTGCCTTGTCCCCAAACTCCAGTCTTCCCCTTCTCACCCATGGCACTCTATGGCTGCTGAATTTATGGTCTACTCTTAGTCCAGCCTAAGTTCCACAGAGAAAAAGTGCTTTGGGATATAATCCTAAACACACTATCCTGGGAATAGTCCCCACTGAATACAATAAGACTTCCTTCTGAGAAAGAGTACTTCTTCCTTCTGAGGTTTAGGATTGCACTGTTGTGAACATGATGTTCACACTGTTGCTTTAATAACAATATGCTTTTCCTTTTTCACAAAAGACCAGTAGGATTAAGCAGGTTTTTTTTGTGGGGGGTGAGGGAGTTGTAGGCTGATTTTCTCATTGTATCTCATCTCATGTTCTAGTTTTGGAGTAAAAAAGGATCCAATCTTGCAAACTTTACAACATATATTTTAAAAAAGGTTTATTACAAGTCAGTCCTCCAGATGTAAAATTATGGCCTCATCATGCAATCAGAAAACAATATTTCAGGGAAATAAATCCTGACCAAATAATAATAATAATAGTAATCCTCACTATACTCATGAGTCAGGGCACAAAACTGTGCCAAGGTAATTTATTAAAAGTCATGGCATACTATTTAAACATATTTTTTACATTGTAAAACACTGAAAATATACCACACTCTCGTCATTATAGGAAATGCCTTGACTGTTTTCCTTTGGGGATTACATGGTTCAGCAATTGTGTTTATAATACAGGAAGAGAACATTCGGAGAGGTTTATTAACCTAGTGAATTTCTGCCTGTCCCTGGAGCCTGGGAGATGAATAATTGGCTCTGCCTGGATTTATTTCACATACACTTAAGGAAGAGAGCAAAAAGATCAGAAACTGTTTTATGATTTTGATGATAGGTCACAACAACAAACCAGATGTATGTTACAGTGAAGGAATTATTCAGAGCATCACAAAATACAAATCTGTGAACAAAATAAATATCAATCTAATCCTACTGGGTTCTTATGGCAGTGAATCCTGCAATCTGTTGCCATAAGTCCTAAGCAATGCTCCAAAGCTGTACTACCATTTTGTGCTTTGGAGCTCCAAGTGTCAAACCCAGAGGCTCAGACTCCAGTGACTCCAAGATGCCCTACAGAAGGAGGCTAGGTGGGAAAGGTTTGTATGATTCATTGGGGGATTGCAATGGAGTCTGGACTAATTTTAAACACTGCATTTAAAAGATTGAGACAGCAATCCTAACCGCCAGTTTAACTGGCATAAGGCCCCAGCATAAGTCTCACAGGGGTGTCATGCAGTGCCATAAGGCACTTCTGTCCCGCTACATAAACCATAAGGCTGCAATCCTAATCTCCAGTTAGGCCAGTTTAAGCCCTGGCATAAGTCCTGTGCTGACCTGGGAGTGTCACAAAAATGCCATGAGACACTTCTTTGTCACTCCTGGGTGAGGATTCGCCAGTGCATAGATATGTGCTTGCCTCCCTACAGCACCACAGTAATGTGAAGACCAATGAGTAGTGCTGGCCTAGGTTAGGATTGCACACTAATTTCACATTACCTAGAACATTATCTAATTTCATATTGTTCCAATATATTGTGATCAAAAGTCACAAAATATTATGGAACGCAATAATTTGTACCTTCCTTTCTGAGTATGATCTCCTCTTGAGACCACACATTCAAGCAGAGGAAGTGAGAATTCATCCGCCTGAGCCACTTCAGCATCATTACTAAGTTCACAATTGGAGAGTTCAAATGCAGCATCAACAATTAATAAAAGACCCTTGTAATGGTGGTTTCCTGCCAGATTCTGCAACCCTGACTACAAAGCACAATCCCGACAGGAAGGGCAAAAGCAAAACAGATACCAGCATGAAGTCTTGGAGTGCGTGGCAGACAACGGTGACGCAGAGTTCACTAGCACACATGGTGCATAACCGGAGATCTGATCCCACACATGCACAGCATCTGCACCCCACCATTAAAAAAACAACAAAAACAGCTGTTTTCCAAGGAACAAGATGAGCTGGGGTAAGTTGTCAGCATGTGATGGATCAATGCATAGTGACCCACTATGCCTGTTTCCCAAATGGGACATGTATCTGCACCCAGATTTTCTCCAGAAGAGGGAGAAGTTTAGCTTTATTGGCTCTCACTCTCAGGTCACAATCCCTACCAGTTCAGGCCAGTGCAAATCATTCATCTCCCCATTCCTCCTGTGCACAATCATACACCAACATCCCCTGCCATCATAGGAAGATATGCCAGGTGAGTTAGGCTGGACTAAATTTGTTAGGACTGTGCTGTTAGGGAGTAAATATCCCTAAAAATTTGAGTACCACTGTTCTAGTCAATCACAATGAGTTCAGTGGTGACGGACATATCCCAGTCAGTTCAGAAGGCTGCAGTCCTATAAACCAGTTTTCACCCACTGCATCACAGCATGGTGGTGTGCTGTGAATGGCCTGTAGGTGTGCTATCAGAGTTTGGGGAGAGCCATTTATCAAAAGAGCAGTTGTGGGATGTGAGACTTTCACCGTCAACATGGTGTGCCTTGTCAATGGTCAAAACTGGTGGTGTGCCTTGTCAAATTTAGCGCCTTGTCAGTGTGCCGCTGATGATAAAGTTTGAAAATTGCTGCTCTACGGTTACCAAATGTTGCAATGAATCCTGATGGGACTTAAGTAGACATTTTTAAAATGGTGTCATTAGACACCTATTGGGGGGATATTCTGAGATGTCCACTGAAGTGCTCCAAACAGAACCACTCAGATTCATAACAAACAGGGCTAGGCCTATGAAGAGCCCTAGATTAGACCAAAGGCCATTACAGTAGCTAAACACATTGGATCCCCTCAGGAGTCCACAAGCTGCGTATGCATGCCTACAACTTCTCCCACAGATGCTCTCCTTCCCAAAGTTGCTTCTTTGAACCCACAACAGGGTGACCATATGACCGGAAAAACTTGGATTTGTCTGGAATTTAAAGCCTCCTGTCCAGGTATCCTACATTTTGGTTACATTGTCCTACATTTTGGCTTCATTTTTGAAGTTTGCGATGGTGCACAGTACACCATGTCGTATGTTCTTGGATTCATATTGAAGAGCAGAATCCAATGTTTTGAGATATCTCCTTCCTATCAAACATTATGGCCCCCCTCCCAAAAAAATATAAAAACAAAAAATATATTCTTGGCAATTTTTTTAAGCGGGTAGGAATTTGGGCCTTTGGGTTCAGGAATTTTTGGTTTGGCATCTGGTCACCCTGACCCACAACCATTGTCAAATTTTCCTGTCGGTTCATCTGTCGATGGCATTTGACGTGCTTTTGGGGAGATATTTTTGTGTCGGTTAAAAAAAGAACTCTCTCTGGCCTCGCTCTGCCGCAAGCTGTGTTGCATTCCAGAGGCGGCTTCGATACAAAAAAAGAACAAAAGGAACATTTCCGTGATTACACCCAAGTAAAATGTCGCTTCCTTGCCAGGGCACAAAAACGTCTTGTTTTGCTAATTCACTGTTGAGTGTCGCAAGGAAACAGCTGAATCACTCCCCACCCCTCCACCTCACTATAGGACCAGGCTGGTGTTCCCCGTCCCAAACACGCCACATCCCTTATCATGCCACATCTGTTTCCTTTTTTCCACAGGTTTGTTTACCACCGAGTGGCTTCCCTACAAAGGAAAATGTTTCACTATCTTATTCATTCATGAGAAAGTGACACCTCCCAGCTGCGGCTATTTTAAATGTCCCTTTTTAAGGGCTAATATGTTTTAAGGGTATATGTTTTTTCCCCTCCTCCTGATTCACTTCCTATCCCCTCCGAGAATCAGAACATACCGTACATTCTCCCAGACAATGCTGTTTATAGTGGCAGCTGGTTCCAAGCGCAAGCCTTTCAATGGTCTGTATGTGACATTTGGAAACACAGCACCGGACGCGCACTCCTTTCCCCACTTCAGCGCTAACCCAATTTTTAATAAGCCGTTAACCGCTTTCACATTGCTGATTGGAGATCTTTGAAAATAGCTGCTGTTTTCAGAAGTTAATTACGCTCACAAAATAAGTGAGAGTTGGAGATGCTCACTGGGGGTTGCGGGGGATTCAGATGTGATGTCTGTTTCCATGGAAATTCCTGGCCTACGCAGACCTCTCTGCGGAGCATATGGAAGCTACCGGTACCCGCTTGCTACAATTCCCTGATAAAAGAAGCACATTGTGTGCATAAGCTGAGCATGACGGGTGAGAGGGAGTGCATTGAACCTGGGATCACAGCCAAAAAGTGGGCAAAGGAAGGAAAATTTCCTGGGATCTCATAAAATTCTTGTGTTACAATTGGACAGATACCTGAGGATACTGCAATACATTCGGGGCAAACCCCGGTTTAAAAAAAGAAACCCCCAAACAACCCAGAATTGGGTTTCTCAATAGTAAAAACAGCTATTAGTAAAAACAGTAAATGGCAGAGTTTGGTCATTATATAGTAGGATCCTCTTTTTTTTAATAAGCATTTTAAACGTGAATCCCACTACCCACTGGAACCACTTGAACCGCTAGAACTACTGTTTTTCCACTGTATGGTGTGAAGCCTAGCATCACATTTTTGTTTAGGTGTATGTATTTTTATTAATCATAGGACAAAATCCATAGCAGTTTCGGGTCCACGCAGTTACGTCACCCTCTAGTGTTATGGAAAGTCATCTTAACTGCTCCGGAGCAAGGGGCTTAATTTCACTTTAGGATATAGGCAATAATCTGTTGAAAATAAGATCCAGTGTAGTAGTAAGAGGGTTCCCCCACAAAAAAAAATTGAACCCAAAAGAAACTTTGTACCCAGTGATCAAATTCCTCAAAGGTCCCACTTGAGAATTCTAACTTGCCAGTATTTTTTGAATGCAGATGTTGATTCCTCTTATTGTAGACAGTCTTGTCAATAGTTTTATCGTGTAATCTGGCATTTAATACAATACTTTGTTGAATGGTGATAACATTTGGAGCGAATTATTTCCCTTTTTAAACTGCTCCAGGGGGACTGATGTGGCTCAGGGTTAAAGACACTGTACATGTATACCTGAAGGTTGGCAGGTTGGTGGCTCGAGACCCGAGTGTCACACAATGGAGTGAGCTCCCATCATTCATCCCAGCTCCTACCACACAATACCACAAACACTAAAGATCTAGCTTTTTTCTTTATATATTGCTCCAGATCCTGCTAAGAGGCTGCTCCTCCTAACTCATCAAAATCTGTTTGATGTTGCTCAATGGTCTTGCTGTGATATCAGCTATGGCATAGGATTGCACTACCAATGAGTTATGCTGAAATTAAGGCTGCAATCCTAGACATTTTCATGGGAGTAAGACTCCTAGAACACAGTGGGGCTTACTTTTGTGTAAACATGGTTAGGATTGTGTTCTGAAACACGTAATAACCATACAAATTCATGTTATGCCTTTACATAAAGAATCCACAACCTTTGTTTGACATTTACTGAAAAAGACAGGAGTCCATGTACATTTGGGGCAATATATTGCGTGCTTATTAATGGAATGTTCCTCACTTATTGATCCCTATATATTTTCAACTAAATCAATTATTGAGTGCAGCAGAAGTTTTAAATATTTAATTAAAAGTCTTGTATCAATAAAAATGATTCTCTAGGTCACCAAATACAAAAGTCTGCACAGTGTATATCAATTATTGAACAGCCTTTAAAAAAAGTGGGGCTCCAATAAATGGAATTCAAGGTCACTGACAGGGGCTGGGAAAAAAGAATTCATTTACATTTTGAATTTGAATAAATTTACCATTTTAAACTGCTGGAGGCTGGTATATAAATAAGTACCTTTTAGGTGGAACTTACATGAATCAGTATATGAATAAGAAGTGGTTTTTGCAAAGATGGTTTTTGCAAAGATGGTAGAACTTATATGAATCAGTATATGAATAAGAAGTGGTTTTTGCAAAGATGGGAGTACTGCAAAGAAGGGGGTACTCACCATGAAGATATTATAAGGGTGGGGGTACTCACCATGAAGACATTATTTGTACTCATAGGTGTGTAATCACATTGGTGCCAGTCAGTGATGGGATTCAAAGAAATTAACAACCGGTTCTATGCTCATCTGGCATCCACTTTTAAATGGCTATTTTTAAATTTTATATGTCCTATCTCACATTAACAACCAGTTCTGTAGAGTAGGTGCAAGCCTGCTGGAGCCCACCACTGATGCCAGTATTCAATATTTATATAACTACTTATATGAATACCAAAGGGTGAATGAATTTTACAGAGGGATGATTTTCAGACTAATTCATAAGTGACCTTTAAGGCTACTCAGAGATCTTCAAATGCGTTCGGGAGGCAGCGTGCAGCCTCCCCAGACTTCAGTGATGGAGGCAAGGAGAGCAAAGCATGCCAGCTGTAGGGAAGACGATCTCCTAGCATTGCATCTGACCCACAGCCAAGTTTTGGGCACCCCACCTTGAGATCAACATGGAGGAGGGTTGAACAACATTGTGACAAATTCTGATTCTACACCAAAATGACAACAAAAATTGAGGCAAAATTGGATCAACTGAAAAAAATGATGCTAAAGTCGGTAGTTCTGGAAGTCCACTTGCCCAGCAGTATGTATTCAGAGAGGAAATCTGGGTGGATTATCACCTTGCATTCTTGCCCATGGCTCAAGAGGAACAGTGAAGAAAATGCTTCTGAGTAAGTTAAAGTCATTAGCTTTTGAATTAGTCAAATTAGCACATTTTCTCTTGTGTAGTAATGTAAAATATTGTCCTGTTATATAGTAAGAAAAAAGGACCATTTTCTTTGAAGCAGAGTTGACTGACAGAGCCAGTGCCATGATCTCTCCAGACATGCACATTGGGATGGGAGCTCCCTGAGTCCAGTGCACATGCCCAGAGCTCTGGGCATGCAGTGTGGGCACTGGTGCTCAGGCAGCGTGGCTCCTGGCCTAATGTGCTTGTTTGAAGATCCAGGCATGTTCACTGTGCATTGCACCATCAGTTGGCACTCAGTGCTGAAAAGGTTCACCATCACTGCCCTAGGACAAGCCCAGCAGCTAATTTGGGGTAACTGGGACCTGTTCCATTTCAATCACTAGCATAGGCCTGCATATCTTTGAACAGGTGGATCCGGATCAGGAAAGGGGTATATTCTGACACCACCCAACCTTCCCCCTCCCAGGCCCAATCCACCCATTCAAACCCATTTCCTCCCCATTGTACCTCTTCCCACACTCCCCCACCTTCTGCTCTGGGCTTACCTGCTCCTGGTCCTCCTGATGTCCACCACCACACACCAGAAGGATCTGTCCTTCCCACCGGATGCTGGCACTGTTGCAAAGTACTTTACGCTGCATCAGTGGAACATGCGTTCTAGCAGCAACAGCGCTACTTAGGATTAGGGTAGAAGATTTACAGCATTATATATCTGTCAATAGCAATTTTACATTCAGCATGCCATGAAATGCATGTGCAAATGATGCCATTGTACACATGATACTATTTTACACATGTGAGGTTTTTTAAGCATCAAAAATATGCAAGGTTGCAGAGGTGTGATAAAAATGTTTGATTTAGCCCCAAGACCAAAGAGGTTGCCCACTCATTCACTAGATGATCAGGATAAATGAGTATTTTATGGCTAACGTTAGCACAAGAAATACCATCCCTAATGAGAATTGGTTCACTGCTAATAATTGATGACTGATTTGCCCATTAACTGTACAATAAACATTAGCCTTACATTACTAACAAGAATGAATGCACTTTAGCCAAACCATTAAACATAGCTTGCTTGCTTTATTTTGCTAGTTAAATATTCACAATTTCAATTACAATCATCTAAAACTGACATTTGTTTTAGACGAAGGGACGGCAGCCAACATGTAGCACTTTCTATTCGTTTATGAGTTCATTTCTAAAGATTATATTGCACTGATCCATTACTGTCGCCTGGAATTTATAAACAGAGCTGTGCCTGGACTCCATAAAATGCTCTTTTAGGGTAATCATAACTGCGAGAGAATTTGCCACCCATTCTTTTTCTTTGTCGTGATGGAATTGGTATGCACACCCGGGAGATCGAAAATTAGAAAGCTCTCTCATATTTTGTACAGGCATTCAAGTATCACCTGTCTATTTTCCAGGCTGTTCCCCCTACACTCGGATATAATCATACAGGAAATTTCTGCAATGTCAGTTTGGAACTTTAGTGTTAAACTAGCTATTAAGGAAAAAGGATTTAAGCATGGATAGGTGGATAGGTGAAATTGTCAAGGTACTAAAGTTGTCACAGCACACCATCAGTTGTTTGACAGTTGACAAGGCACACCACACTGCTGGCCATCCCTGGACCATTCATGGCACATCAATGCGCCATTGCACAGTGTTGTCCGTAACATTGTTGTCTTAATCAGACCACTGTACTGTGAAAACACTGCTTCCTTCTCTTTATGCAGATCCAATTCCCTGGTTTCTGAAGCCCAAAAACCAGAAGTTGGGCTTTTCAATACCTAACAACAAGTATATATATAAGTATATGTATATAAGAACATATAAAGAGCTCTGTTGGATCAGGCATGTAAGAGACTTTATGTGCACCCGTAGTTACTGCACCACCTAGTGAAAACCTACGGGAAATTCATATTGTAATCCAGAGTAACTTGTTCTTACACTGGAGCAAGGACTCCCCGTAGTTACTCTGGATTTTGTCCCAAGTGAAATGTCGTGCATGCTTAGCAAAAACTATACAAATGTAATATATTATTAAAAACTGTGACTGTTTAATCCTCACCAGCTTCAGCTCCTGAAGAAATGTTGTCAATGAACATATTCTTTCTGGCCCCTTCTCCATTGGAACATAATTTATTCAATCATGGAATAATATGTAATCATAATATAAAATCTATGTAGGCATATATAAAATGCAAATGATAGTTTTAACAGAATATATGGACATATTTTCCAAGAAGCTAGGAAATTCTGATTCCCCTCCCTTGGCTCTCAGGCTTCCTTTTAAACTCTGGATCCAGGTATAATGTTCCCCTTGCACTCCCTCTACCATGGAACCTAATAGAATCAGAAAATTATAATTCCTAAGAAATTTTAAGCCCACTCCTTTGGGTCATGGGTTCCCTCTTTGGATATAATTTTCCCCTTGCAAACCCCCTGCCCTTCATGGGCTTGGCTACCTAGAAAAGTGGGTCCCCAACAACCAGTAGCATATCTAGAGGCATCACACAATCTTTCAATAACATTATGAGAATGACATGTAAAGTGTTTTTTGTTGCCCTACAGAAATCCCTAAATCCATACCATCTATCCGTGGTAAGTAAGAATATCAAAGAGAGTTCCAGACTTCCAAACAAGACGAAGCTGATGAGTACATTTACCACTAAGCAAACATTTACAATTAACTTTACAATCTTGTTAATTTCTGATAGGGCACAAGAGGCTATATAAAATATACAATACTCCAGTATTTGAAGGCTCACCCTTCTGAAGTGCAATTTAATAGATGATCTGTACATGCAACAGTGTTTTCCCCCTTTATTCCAGGAAAACAAAAATCAAATGTCCGTGGTTAAAGACCAAAGTCAGAATTCCAAGTCAAGATAATAATTCAAGAATAAATTGGGATTTCCAGAAATCACCTATAGTTCCCAGCATAATCTCTGCTCTATAGGAAATCACAGCCTCAAAACTATGAAGCTAGCAAACGGCAAGTGTAAAAAAAAGCTCTTGTGATCAGAGGGGTGGGGGAAACAAAACCATGCTCTGATTTTATAGTGTCTGACAAATGACACATCCATTACACTGAGAAATGGACTACAGTTTAACTGGGCATGTTTCTGCTGGAAAGGAAAAAAAGGGGACTCAAAACACAGATTGTATTGTTGTGGGGGAAGACAGTGGAGATGAATTGTTCCAGAACTTCACGACTGACGAAGAATCTGAAAGACATGCCATTAAAAATAAAGGAGGGGGAGGGAAAGAACTATAACCTTTCTGTAGGGGACTTTTGGGAACATAAAATTACTTCACCGCTGTCAATGCTGCTAAAGATTGAATGCTATTGAAAGGACTGCCTTGAAAGGCCATTAGGAATCATGGAAGAAGTTCGTGGCATCAGCTAGAATTCAGGTAGCTGAGAAGTGGGATCCCACCACTAGTGGCATAGCTGTAGGGTGTGCAAAGCACTATTTTGCAGGGAGCCCCTCCAAAGCATACAAGGGGTCACTCCTCTTTGGACCTGTTCCAGGTGATGGGAGCAAATAGAAGCATAAACCCAGCTCTGAAAGGGAATCAATGCAGATCAAATGCCTGGTAATTCCTACAACAGATGTCTTCCCCAGGAGCTTGAAAGGTTTCTGGCAGGCTTGTGATCCAAACTTGAATACATAGAGGTGGTCATAATGTAACTGATGCTGCAATCCTATCCACACCTAGAAGTCAGCTTCATTGAGCATAATGGGAATATGCATAGGATGAGGTTGTCTCCAGCTGGGTGCTATACATGCAGCTGTCATAATCTATGTGGTTGCAGTTGTCTTTTATGAGTCCTCATGATTGCACAAATTGTAGTGACCTCCTCTGGGGAAGGGACCATAGCTCAATGGAAGAGCATGTGCTTTGTAGACAGGAGGACCACGTATCTGGTATCTCTGGATAACCCTGGCATTGGCAAATATCCCTTCTGGCAGATGATTTTGCACTAGTCCTTGTTGGCATTTTCATAAGTGACATTGGGTGCAATCCAGAGCAAATTCAGCCTGCTCTGCCCTAACTATTCTGTATCCAGAACATAAAGTTATGCTGCATCCAGAGAGTCAGGAAGCCCGGGCTGCCCTAACTGCTCCAGAGCATGCTAAGTAATTGACACATGGGGGGACTTGCTCCTGAGGAGACACCCCTCAGATCACACTGAACAAGGAACAGCTGTGGTGATTGCCTTATAAGAAAGCCCAGAAGTTCCTGACAACCAGTTACAGCTGCAGTTCCTCTAGTGGAGGGTGGATGTTTGGAGTGGCCTGCTGTATCCCCAGGTTAGTGGGCTGCCGTAGTTGTTCCATATCCTGAGGTTGAGAGGCAGGGGTTGCAGCTAGGCTGGCCAAGAACTCAGATTTTTGGGCAGTACTGCCATTCTTACTCAGGCCTTATCATGGACCCCTATGGGTCTACTCATTACTATACCTGCTCCTGAGGTGGTATAGCTCTGAGGGCTGGAAGAGGGCATTTCTGCCTTGAAAACAGGCTCTTGGTACAGAGTAACTGCTCTGCCCTAGGCAATGCTAAACATGCCCTCAACATGCCTCTCCTGAACTGCTTAGGGCAGAGCAGTTAGGGCAGAGCAGGTCCACCTCTCTTAGGGAACCCTGTGTTCCCTTGCTCTGCTCTAAGCCTCTTCCAGAGTAACGGGTGGAGCATCTTGCAGTTGCTCCACCCAAGTGATAGATAGGGCACCCTAAGGCCTCTTATGTGCAAGGAATAGTTGCTCTGGATTGGGCTGATAGGCACTGTTAGCCACACATTCCTATTTGCTTGCTCCTCATACATAAATATGCAGACAACCACAGGTGGGCTGCTAATGATCTGACATGGGCAAAAGAAGAATGAAAAATATGTCATGCATTGGATCACATGGCTACTTAAAATGACTACTTAAAATCCATAAGGATCACGCATGTAATCCATATGGATTTTACGTGGTCATTGCATAGCAAATTCCTTTCAAAAACCTAAGATAGTCTAAGCAGATTCCTAAGACAACCAGATATTTACAGATTATCAGAACATTCTGCACAACAGAAACTGCCCCCAAACGTATCCAAGAGATCAATCTATGACTTCACTGTAATGGAGACATCATTGGCTGTTTTCAGTTATGTTGACCTTTAACAAAGTAAACATTTTAGAAATCAGATTTGTTTGATATTCTTGGTTAATGAGTTCTTTGACCCCAAAATGCATCAAATTAGCATTTCTTTAAACGCTGTCCAGCATCGCAGAAAATGAAATGTTCTTTGTTTTTAAGAACACCCACATCCAAAAATCAATATTAGGTGCCCAAGTCACTATGAATTTGATTTCCTTTGAAATATAGATTAAACATGTTGGAACATGTTGGAATTCTAAAATTAGTTTATTTATTTGTTAATAAATAAATATTAATATGCAGCTTATTTATAGAGACTGCTTTCATGGCTCTGATGCACATCCCACAGTTACATGTGCAGCCAATTAACTTCTTTGAGATGGGGAAAAAGCTGAATGCACAACTGATCACTGGTGGATATAAGTGATACATTTTATATGCCATAAATTCTCAAACCTATGTTCCATCAGGAGATTGGATGGACCTGGCCTTTCTGTTCAGCTTTTGTAACAGGAGTGAATCAGTAGAGATGTTCAGTTTCTTAAATTTAATTTTGTAAATTTTGTTTTAAACGCTCCCTTTTTAATTCAGTGTTATTCTTTCTTGATTGCATTTGATTATTGCTTCGTTTTATATTTATTGTGAATGACTTGGGTAGTCTTGATGGGCAGGAAAGGTAGAATGGAAATCTTTTAAAATATCATCACCACCATCATCGTAATCATCATCATTGTAACCATCATCATCACTTTATATAGTGCCATTCATTTGTAAGATGTTTCACACAAAATGAGAAGCCCTACAATCCAGAGTAACTACGGGAGCACATAAGAGACATTACGTGCACCCGTAATTACTGCACCACGTAGTGAAAACCTATGGGAAATTCATAGTGTAATCCAGAGTAAATTGTTCTTACACCGGAGCAAGGACGCCCCGTAGTTCCTCTGGATTGCGCCCTAAGTTCTTATCCAGAAAAGCTCACACCTTTTAAAAAAGCGGGGGGTGCCAGGGGGACGAGAGAGATAAACAGGCACTTTGGAGAATATTTTGCAACAACTTTTTGGTGTGCCATATCAAAGTGATTGAAAATCACTGTAATAGAACAAGGAACTCTTGCATGATTTTTGGAGTTGCTGTGCCATTATTTTAATGGGCTCCTATTTGAAAAGCAATTTTATTTAAGGGAAAACAATCAGAGAAGAATAATAACAATGGGGTTGGTGAGACTTCTAATAGAAAAGAACACATCTTCATTTTCTTCTTGCATTTTAGTCCTGCATTTATGTAATAAAATACTATGGATTTTCTCATTTTCTAGCACCTGAGTAAATGCCACTTAACCCACTTGCACTGGTCAAATGTTTTCTTCTTCCACAGAATGTTTGCTAATACCATTCCAATTAAGCAATGGTGTTGCTTTTTGCTTGGGTTAAGTAGACCACAGGGAGATATCCCTGGCTTGATTTCATGTGATTAGATGGTAGCACAAAGTAGTTAACAGGAAATAAGGATCTAACAGATTAGGGTTAAGACAAAAGGGACACCTTTTTTTGTGTGTGCCTCATTTCCCCGCTAATCAATTCAGCTCATTTCCAGTCAAAATAAATTAAGTTCTGGGTCCCGATAAGGCATATAATTATGGTTCAAGACCTTTTGAACTATAAGCATAACAGATTGCCATAAAATAGAGCAGGATTCCCAGCAGTGTCTATTTCATGCCTCCATCTTGTTTCATCGAACACATGGTGTTACTTAAAATTCCATTTGGTTCTCAGAGGCCATGCATGCCATAACAACTGCTTTGCAGTCACTATAATGCACGTGGTGCACATATATGTTGCAGGCTACAACCCTGCCCAAGGATGGAATGAAAATAATAGCATTCCAAACAGAAGGGTTCTGAATCGGCGGTGCTGCAGGGATACACAGAATAGTGTGGGTTCAACATGTTTCTCTATCCTTTTCTATCCATGTTGCATTTCCCTGTGGGGTATGGTTCGAATCTGGTCTTTGACACACCCTCTAAGACACTCCAGATTCTAACACATTTGGCTGCCCATGAAACAAAACCTTATGGAGCTGGTGGCCATGCCTGTTGCCAACAGCATCCTCAGAAGACACTGTAAATGAATGGACCTGTGAGAATTAAAAATAAATAAAATTTAAAATAAAAATATTTTTTCTTGTGGCAGCTAATATGTATGGCCCATTCATTTTAGGAGAAAAGTGATGAGACAACTGATTAAAGTCCCAAACCTAACCTTACCCAGTGCTGTTGCCAAGTCATTGTGCTGGCACTGGGTGCTGTAAATGTGCATGGTGCACCGATGCTGGACCCATGCCAGTCATGCGCTGAGCCCAACACCAGCGAGAGGAGAATGTGCTGCTGCTAGCTTCACCCATCTTAAATCTCACAGAGACTAGCAACCCAAGTCCATCATGAACCTTAAAGTGGATGAGTGCACATGTTTATACCAGACTTTCCAGGGAGAGATGCATATTTAGTGATAAAGCCAGCATAATTTCCAGAGGGGTAACCATGTTTATATTAAACTGTCTATTGCTCCTGCTTAACAAATTGATTCCCCTGCTTTTGACTTGATTCCCTGCTTTATGAACCAGTTCCTAATTATGAACCCTGAGCCTTTACATTTTTCTTATTTTTTCACTTCTAATTTTTGTGGCAAGCATTTGTAAGCGGGAGGGATGGGCTCCAAAATCATACAGTATTGCGCTCCTCTCCATGTGCTAAAGTCATATCTTTAAGATTTCATGATACTCTGTTGTTATGAGTAAAAGTCTCGTTGTAAGTGAGCCTACATATGCATCACAGAGATTGCAATTCTAACCTCTGATTGGGCCAACATAAGTTCTGACACAAGTCCCGTGCTGGCCTGGGATGATCACAACAGTGCTGTAGGATACTCCTGGGAAGGTTAGGCCACTGCACAAACATGCACTGGTCATGCTGGCCAAAACTGGTTAGGATTGCACCCTGAAATAATAACATTTGGGTCAACAGTCTTCTTCCATTTGCCTTCTGCAGTATGCCCACACAGGGGTTCTGCATTTTTCCCCTGCAAAGCACCCTGTGCATGGGTGCTTAACAGGTGGTAACTCAACTGTTGCAGTTATTCCAAGTAGAGATAACATCTCCTGTTGACTTTATGCCTACAGTGCAACAATTTTAAAAAGCACAGGAATGAGGGAGGGTGACATAAAGAAAGGGTCGTCCAGGATTTTGTAGTTTGTTTGGCTTTTTTTAAAGACACCAACAGCATTCGATGCCCTTTTTCTGCAATTAAAATCGGATTAAGAATCCATGCTTCAAACTGCTTCAAAGGAATGAGTCAATCACATTGATTAACCAATCCTCTTTGCATCCCTGATTGGTGAACGGAGTATCTAGGATCTACCAAGAAGGATGGAAGGAGGACCTATCTCTTGCTTTCATGAAATAATTTTAGGTGTCATTGGCTTTAAAGATGGGGAAAAAAGATATTGGTACTTAATAATACAGAGGAATAAAACGGAGGAATAAATAATAAAACAGAGGAAACAAACGTGTTATAATTGATCATCGGTAATAATTTTTTTAAAAAATACTTGACCTTCTGTTCCATGCTGTGACTAATCAATAGCTCAGGAAGGATTCTGATTTTATGTTCTCCTCCCTAAATAGCTACACTGGGCAAGAGGCAATCTTTTAGTGGGTGTTCCTCTTTTATTTAGCAGAGGAAGAATAACATCTTTTGCATTTTAGATTGTGAGCCTTTTTGGGACAGGGACCCATTAGCCATTAATTGTTTCATTTTCTTTGTAAA
This sequence comes from Cryptoblepharus egeriae, assembly GCA_030015325.1. Lineage (NCBI taxonomy): Eukaryota > Metazoa > Chordata > Lepidosauria > Squamata > Scincidae > Cryptoblepharus > Cryptoblepharus egeriae. Next base: position 12,330,638 of record JAREYC010000004.1, read on the forward strand.
CTGCTTTGTGAACTTTTTCATTGAAAAGCGGTAGACAGACAGACAGACAGACAGACAGACAGACAGACAGACAGAAAGAAAGAAAGAAAGAAAGAAAGAAAGAAAGAAAGAAAGAAAGAAAGAAAGAAAGAAAGAAAGAAAGAAAGAAAGAAATGATGGGGGAAAGTATGTACTTTTGAAAGCACTTCTGCTATAATTCCATTTTCTTTCCCGTGCTCAAATCATAGAATCATAGTGTTGGAAGGGAACCAGTAGGTCATCTAGTCGAACCCTGTGTCTGTAGCAGGAATCAGATTGTCTCCTTTTGTTGTGCTAAAAAGGTGCTGGATAGTACTATCCAGTGGCATAGCTAGAGGGGGCAATGCCATCAGTCTTGGTGGGAGGCATGCAGGAGACTCCTCTTCTTCAGAGCCATTCCAGGCAAAAGGAGCAAAATAGAGTCTTGGCATGCAGAATTTCCAAGTTTGTTTTTTGTGTGCTCTAAAAAATCCTCTCATCTACCCTGATCCTCTTACCAGTGTTTGTTTAATCATGTTTGTTTAATCTGGCTTCCCAACGCAGAAGTAAAGGGAAATTATAGAATCACTAATTACTTCTAGTGGTGCTTCCAACAACTGGACCATGCAAAGTGGTACAAAAGGGGACAACATTATGAAATGCTGAACTAAATCAAATGGACACCAAGAATAAATTCTTGACAGTAAGTGTGGTTTGGCAGTACAATTGATTACCCAGGGAGGTGGTGGAGTCTCCCTTACAGGAGATTAAATAGAGACGCAACAGACACCTACTGGAGATGCCATCAAGGATTTTCTGCTCCACGCGGGGGCTGGACTAGATGATGTTTTGGGTACCTTCCAATTCGATGAGTTATATGAAAACTCTGTTTTGCCACTACACCTGAATCTTTTCCTCCATGTACAGGACAGTCATTTTCTGTATCCAATGGGATTTAATCTGCTTTGAATGTACTATATGTGTGTATAGGATTACGCTGGTCTAAGCCTCAAGGATATGCCCAGGGCTTGTATCTCATTATGTCACACTTGTTGTGCCACTGTTTCTATTTGACAGGTTTGGCACCTGAACCATTTATGCTGTAATCTCAGTATTTCTATACAAATGTCCAGAGTGGATTTATTTCTACTTTAACTTCAGTCCCAGTGTACATTTTGTATCTTAAGTCCATTTCTATTTTCTGTTATCAACAGTTGCGTGCTGCTTCATGCCCTAGGCAAGGAGTGTGCAGCTGCAGATCTTCTGGGTTACTCAGGTACAACAAAACATCAGTGGAGCATTCTGTACTCAATTTATGCTTATGTAACAGAGACCAAAATCTGATTTTTGCCCCAGAACTGTCTCGAAAAAGAGTGCAGTGTAAATAACTGCACAGGAATTAACAGTGTACTTTTGAAACTTCAGATTTAAACTGACCTGGCTTACGTTATTTACACTCAAACAAAACATTAAGAGAAATATGTTGCCACATCAGTGGCATAGCTAAGGGAGTGCAGGGGGTAGCAATTGCACCAGCAACAAGATTTAGGGGAGCAATAAGCTGAGCTTGGCACTAGTGACCAAAATTGTGAAAATCTTGGTATGTGTAAATAAAACATGATATCTTATTAAAAAATAATATCTCTTTATGTTATACCATTATGTACCATTGGGCAAGGTACATTAATGGCTATCTCACAACAGAATGAGAATTCTAATAATAATTCTGATCCATGAAAATGAGAGTTTACTCAGACTAACAGGTATGAGTGGTTCGGTGGTTCAAGACCTTGTACAGTACTTGTCAACCTGAAGGTTGGCAGGTGGATGGTTCAAGACCTGAGTACTGCAAGATGGAGTGAGCTCCCATTACTTGTCCAGCTCCTGCCAACATAGCAGTTCAAAACCATGTAAACAAAAGTAGATTTGCATTTACTTTTTAAGCGGGAAAGCAACAGCATTCCATGCACCTTTGGCGTTTAATCATGCCAGCTGCATGACCAGAGAGACATTGGGTGCAATCCAGAATAACTACAGGATGTCCTTGCTCCAGTTTAAGAACAATTTACTCTGGATTGCAATATGGATTTCCCATAGGTTTTCACTAGGTGGTGCCATAACTATGGGGGCACATAATGTCTCTTACGTGCTCCCGTAGTTACTCTGGATTGTAGGGATCATCAGACATCACTGACTCTTTGGCCTTTTAACAGGGATGAGCACCAGCTTCTTGGTGCTACTAGTAGTGCTACTTCATGGTCACAACTAGTAGGGCAACCTGCAGGACATCTTTACCTTTTCTTATTCTTCAAAAATATCAAGATTTCACAATTTACCAATTGTGATTTCAAAATTTCAAAGATTTCAATTTTTTGCAATCACCCACCTCTACTGAATGCATCATCCCATGTGTTCCACATCCCCACTGCACCCGTATAGCAACATCACCATTTCCAAGATCCTTATGTGGGGATTATGGCCCTCTGGCTAGATCATATGTGCTATTTTTAACAAATCCTAAAACAAGAGGCTGAGCAGTACAGCCCTAATTGTGAATACTAAAATAAGTTGTTGTTTTCCTCCAGATTTAATTCATCATGAATATAAAGGGCAATTGCTCATGATATGACCTCTGCATTTTTTCCACTGTTGCTGTCAGTGTTTGGGCTGTCATGCAATTTCATTGAGCACTAATATTCCAGAAGTTCAATCTCAGGCAGGGGCAGGGCTCTGATGTTTGAAATTCCAGGCATTTTTCTCATTGTCGAGAACATTATTTATGGTGGAACAGATCATTAGGCATAAGCAGTGAAAACAAACACTTGCTCCTTGCATAATGTGAATGACAGAATAAGGAGGGATCCAATGTGATGCTCTTAAAGTATGTTCAATTTTGCATTAATGTGTAATCAGAACAAGTTCAGGGATACATTACAGCTTGCAGGCTTTGAAAATGTTTGCAGCATATACTGTATAAGTGTACACTTGAAACGCTTCCTGTTTTGTTATATTTTTTTCCTTTCATGGCATTAATCTCAGTTGAAACTAGTAAAGAGGCCTGGGAAGGTTAAAGCAATCATAAGCTCATTAATTTGAAAAGCCCTGAGCAGGGAATGAATGGACCTCAACCGACTCTTGCTGAGTTTCATAGAGATCAAATCACTTGACCTTCCTGACCATCGGCAGCCAACTGCAGGACCGAACAGTTGTCTCTTCGGTGGTACAGCACATGCATTCTCTGCACTAAGGTCACAGGTTCAACCTCTGGCACTTCTGATTAAAATGAATTATATATAGCAAGGCTAAAAAAAAGTTTCAGCTGAAAAATCTTGAGAACCATTGCCTGTCCAAGAAGACAATATGAGACAGGTAGCTCAGCCCTACCGCCACGATACTGTAGCCCCAGTAAAATCTACACTGCAATGCAAAGGAGAATTGAGGAGACAGGGTGGTCTTGCAGTGAGAAGGGGACATTAGCTCCGGATGCCCCGTAGATCAATTCAAATGTGCACCAGAGATATTTCTGGCATGAGACTATGTTTATCCATGTTGGTGCATCAGGCTCAGGAAGGGGGAAAGCATACATCATACAGTACTGCTGTAGGTCCTACACCTTCTTGTACCTAATCTACCCACCTTTTCGCCATTGCTGTCGTTCCCCACCTCATTATTTACACAGCATTTTGTTGGTCTAAACATTTAGACCAACTAACCCCCAAACCCAGAGTAACTACGGGAGCACGTAAGAAACTTTACGTGCACCTGTAGTTACTGTACCAGCTAGTGAAAACCTATGGGAAATTCATATTGCAATCCAGAGTAAGTTGTTCTTATACCAGAGCAAGGACCCCCCCATAGTTACTGTGGATTTTGCCCTAAACCAGTGTTTAGAACTCTCTGTCACAGGATTAGTGATGGCATCTAGGCTCAACGTTAAGGGATTCCTAGAGGATCACAGGGTTACAAGCCTGTATATGTGTACATGGATAGAGGTAGATGCGGACAACCTCAAAATTCCAGATGCAGAAGAGGGCACCTGGATGCAGGTGTCTTATGTGCTCCCAGAGGCATCTCCGTCCTTACCTTTCACCAATTTGATATCCCCTGCGTACATCCTATCCCCACTGGTGGGCACAGGAACTGTCACAAAGTGCCTTGGGAGACTTTTGTGTTGGCTAGTGCTGGCAGAGCACACACCCAACAAGGTATGCACAGGATTAGGCCACAGTATTTTGACTCCTTGAAAGGCAGATCCATGCACACATTTTATCTAAGTTCAGGTAACAACACATGCATATGGGATTTTGTTATTTTACTATGGCTTGCACAGAAATAAAAATGTGCCAAAGTGGCAGAAACTGTCACAACAAGACTGCATGCTTAATGAGATTCAAGGAAGTCCCAAGTGTGTGTGTGTGTGTGTGTGTGTGTGTGTGTGTGTGTGTTTGCCTGTCTGTCTGTTACAGTGCACACTTGTGGACTACCTTATTTCCTTCAGTATTTACAGCAATTCTCTATGTGCATTCCTTGCCACCTGCAGATTGTGAAGGTTGTATGTTGTTGTTGTTTTTTTGCATACAGTATGTTTTTTTCCAAATATTTGTAACTGACCCCCTGCAAGGATTCAGTTCCGAAAGTATGAGATATAAATAATATAGAAGTATGTCTCAACGAATAAACATTAAATGAAAGCACATCAATGTGTCTGTCAATGTGTGTGACTTATGACACTTTTACAACACCCCCAGCCCAGCATAGGTCTTGTGCTAGCCTAACCAAGGATTAGAATTGTGCTGAAAGTGGCTGGGTTTTTCTTAAGTGTTTCTGAATGGGGTAAATGTAAATTAAATTATAAATATCCTGGTTTTTCTTAAGTGTTTCTGAATGAGATAAATTAAATTAAATTATAAATATCCTGGTTTTTTAAATTGAGGATAGGGAAAAATAGGTTGGAAAACCAGTAAACAAAGACCAACACACACCTGGCATATCCTTACGGAACAACAAGGCGAGTCCAAGAAAAATTACAAAAATGTGCAACATGGAGGAGTGCCCCACAGCGTTTGCCAAACATATCAACAGAGCATCTGAAACATTTTTCAAAATGCTCGACAACGTGGGGTGGGGAAGGTTTCCACTTGACCACCCGCGCCTCTTTCAAGTGATGGAATTTCTAACATGCCCCACATCCAGATCATCTTGTGACAAGAATGCAAACAACCCAGGTTAAGATTAAAACTGAACCTTTCATAGAAACTGGTTTCCCTAAATCTGATTGTCTGGCCTTTGGGAATTTAGAAAAAAAAATACTTGAAAGTGTGAAGAATGCAAACAGAAGAAAGAAACTGCCTTGCTGGATCAAAACAAAAGACTGTGTGTTTCGAGCATAAAGCAGCCCACCAGATGTCTCTAGGAAACTCACAAGGAGGAAACAGTCCACTCTTGTTGTTTGTCCCATCATTTGGTCAACAAAGCGTTCTTATAAGAGAAACACAAAAGATTGTGCTGAACATCTGTAATCTTGAATCTTATATGTAATCAATTGAAGACAAAATATACTGAAGACAATATCTGGAATACAATGTATATTGGCTGCAATCCTAAAGACACTTTCCTGAGAGTAAGACCCATTGGAGCTTACTTTTGAGCTTTGAGCTTTGGAGCTTACTTTATATATATATATATATATATATATATATATATAAATTACGGGCTGTGGGTGGCGCAAGTGGCTAAGACACTGCTTGTTAACCAGCAGGACAGGGTTCGAGACCTGGGTCGGCCCCACAAGACAGGGTGAGCTCCTGTCCTTAGCCCAGCTCTGCAACACCAGCCGGATCCAATCGTATTGGCTCTGCCTTTCCATTGGACTAATTCAGTGGTGTGGAGAGGGGGGATTTGCTGCTTGGGTAACAGCCTATCCTCTATAATAATCTAACCCAGGATTTCGTGCTTCGCATGCAGCATATGCAGGGCCAAGCACGATACCATAGTCTTCCAAGACTGACGGAGGCCTGCTTGCTTTTATCAATCAATTGAATATAGGCAATATACAGTTCATATTGGGTTCAATGGTGTAGTAAACCATATTAATGTTTGCTGATAAGTTTACTGATCTATATTATCCATATTATTACCAGTTTAAAAGTGGCTTGTCATAGAATTTTTTCCAAGAACAAGACTTCTCACAAATCTGGTGGCACAAGTGGTTAAGACACAATCCCCCAAATCCAGAGTAACTACGGGAGCACATAAGAGACTTTATGTGCTCCGTAGTTACTGCACCACCTAGTGAAAACCTATGGGAAATTCAAATTGGAATCCAGAGTAAGTTGTTCTTACACAAGAGCAAGGACTCCCCATAGTTACTCAGGTCAGGGTTTGAGACCTGGGTTCCCACAAGACGAGGATATCCTGCTACAGGCAGGGGGTTGGACTAGATGATCCACTTGGTCCCTTTCATGATTCTATGATCAGCCTGGTTAGGGGAAGTTTGCTCCAATTAACCCTTTTGGCTTTTTATTCAGGAGACTGACTTTTTATCAAAAGACTTGGTTAGCCCACAAAAAAGCAAAATGTAACCAGCAGCACATGTACATATGTGTAAGGCCACACTTCTTCCTACTTGTCGCCTTCCATCTGGGTTATTTTTTTTCTGGAATGAGCCATCCTTTTGCTTGACATGTCTATGAGGAATAATGAAGTGGTTTGGAAATTCAAGCAATAAAAGCCTGGCTTCCCCAGAATCTCAGAGACAAGAGGCTATACAAATTATCCCCTTGATTTCACTAACATTCCTTTACCAGATCTTTAACCATTTTCCATGTGGAAAAGACACATTTTTCTAGATTACTCTGAACTGCTTCAAAAGTGGGCTTAGCATTTCCAAACGAAGACAATACATTTAAATCTTCATTCCCTCTCAATCAAATGCTTAGATAAGCCTGGTTTTATGATGACTCCACACTGGCAGCATGCCATCAATCATCTGATTAACATTTATCCAAGCTCTCTAAAGGGAAAAAAAGTCTCCAGACTCCCTGTCATGCGTCAGTTACAAACAGTAGTGGCATTTCAATGGTTACAGTAAAAATAACTTTACCACTGTCCCAATTCCTAAGAAGACTATGTAATAGCCCTCACTTCAAAACAAGCTATGGAAATAAGTGTTTCGTTAACTTGGATCAGAGAAAGCTTATTTTGAAATTAAGCTTTCAAAATATGTTCCTTTTAAGGAACTAATAGACAGCAAAAACTGTGAAATTAAAGAAGAAATGGAAGAATTTCCAACAATAACTTGAACTTCCAGACTAAAATAAACCAGAAGGGAAAACAGGAAGACCCATACAACATCTTTATAGCTATAAGGCCTGCTACCCAAATTATATATAGTTTTGGAGGAAGGCCAGGTTTGGACAAATCCAGGTTTATCTTTCACCCGCTATCTTTGGCTGACAATAGTTTTAAGTTTCCAGGTATGGGTATCTTTAGTATTTTTCTAAATAGTTTCTGTTTCTGTGATCTCTGTATTTTTATTTAATTCAAGATGCCTCAATATTCTGAAAGGCAGACCAAATTATTGAAAATAAACAGATGAAATAAATTTGGCAATGATCTGCTTTTCTGTAGTCAAAACTGACTTTTTCCAGGTGTGGATGAAAATTAAGTTATTTAGGATGAAAGTTATAAGGATGAAAATTAAGTCCTATAACTTTTTGTGTTCCAAAATATTGTCCTCTGTGATTTGTCTGGAAATGAATCAATTTGGGGAAGGGTTGTTCCCCCAATTTCCACAGTGTTTGTGGTTAGATCAGATCCATCTGTGAAATTCACCTTCCTTCCTCCATCTGGAATCTACTGTCCCCACTGAGTTTTGAGACCCAGATGCTGAAAGTGTTTTGGCTGCAATCCTAACCACAATTTCCTAGGAGCATGTACTATTCAAAACAATGGGACTTCCTTCTGAGTAGATATTCTTAGGATTGCACTGATTGCGGCCACAAAAGCATGTTATTAGTGGAGGTTTGCATCAGTGGTGGATCCAATCATAGTGCAAAAACCTCCAGAATTACTAAGATACCTTGGGGCACAATCTAACCCACCTTGGGCTAGTGCACATCATTTGTGCTGACCTGCAAGTATCACAAAAGTCCCATAAAGCACATTAGTCCCACTTTGAGGGGAGATCCACCTCCCCACACTGACGCAGATCACTGGGAAGGGTAAATTTGCTTCAACAGTTTAACCCACATGGGGGAGGGGGCTGGGAAGGGCAGAGAGGAGGCAAGAGAGGGGTATTCCAGGGTGGGAAGAGGGCAGGCAATGGATGTTCTTGGGGGTGGGTGATGGCTCCAGGATTCAGCACTTGTGCCAGTTTTCAACCCTGTTCCTGGGCAGCCCAAGGAAGTCCTGGGCTGCCTTAATTTGTGCTGCTGGTTGAGGGGTACAGTCCCAAGTAACCCCACTGGGAGTGCAGTAGCTCTCCCCAGAGCAAGGGGTAAAGTGTCCAAAAACAGTGCAGGCACACTTGTTTGCATGTTCCAGAGCAGGTTAGGATTGCACTGCCTGAGTTTCAATCTACTTGGTCTTCAATACTCTTGGTAGCTGAGACACCTGTGGATGGTTTTCTCTTTGTCTTTGATAGATATTCATTGACAATGCAGCCCTTACCCTTGGTTAGGCTGGCACAAGTCCCAGCACAAGCTATGGCACAAGTCCCGTGCTGGCCTTGGTGTTGCAAGGGGTGTCATAAACGTTCTGTGGGGATGTTGCAAAAGTGCCATAAGAAGGTGTTTGTCCAGTGCACATAAATGCACTAGCCTCCCCATGCCACCATGGAAACAGGGAGTTGGTTAGGTTAGGATTGTGGTTAGGATTGTGTCCTCAGTTGCATAAAATGGTTAGGATTGTGTCCTCAGTTGCATATGCTTACTAAAGAAGTAGAATGTCTTCTCACTGAAAGTGGACCTCATACCGCTGGTGTTTTTCTTTCTAAACTAACAAATACAACTCAATGAATTCCATGAATTTTTCAAATTTAAAAATAACTTATTATGAAACAGCACTACATTTCAATTTTTTTCCTGTTGTCATAGCTGTTGATTCAGGAGTGTAACAATGGTGGGAAAAGATCCCACCTCAATGGTATTCAAACTTTCTGGCGCCACAACCCACATCAACCTCTGTGGTGGTTCTCAACCTGAAGTTCCCTGTGTGCCATAAAGCTTTACTGAGAACATCTAGAGGCCACTTCTTTGTTGTGCAATGCCAACAACCACTCCATTGGCCTCTGCAAGCCACAGAGTGCTGCCAGAAACAACTTTGAAGTAAACCAGAATTGTGGGCACAAATGGAAGTTGCTTTCCGTAGCTTCATTAAGGCAATCTGTGGTCTTTGGAGGCCTGGCACAACCCAGACGTGGCCTCCAGAAGCTCCCATTTGTGGCATAGTGGGCAGCAACATTTATATGGGAAAAGAATTATCCATGCGTCTGTCTAAATCTCATCTCATGTTGCTTTTCGATGGCATAGTCACGGCTTGTGATAGCACGTCCCACTGATTTATATCTGAAACATTGAGAGGCATAGACCGAGACACAAGAGCTCAGCTGCATCCCACAACTTCTATACGCACATGAGGCATCATCCTGGGCCAACTAATGACTGTTGGGAGGACAATAATCAGTACATTAAAAATTCTCTAATGAGACTTTGATATGGTGCAGCGCAACAGCTCCACAGGATACGAGATTTTCTAGTGGGTCATTGATTTGTTAACTACAGTTTCTTTTTGTGCGCCAGAACATTAATCAGCTTTAATGGCTCCAATGGAAGCATATTAATTAATTGCAGCTCCATTAATAACTCCCTGATTATGTATTTACCTGACCTAGACTGCAGCACACATTTTAGGAACTCTTTAATTAGGTTTTCCATAATAGTGGCTCCAAGGGAGATTATAAATAGTGGGTTTATAGGTACAGCGCACTTTGTTTGAACCAAAGGGAATTCAACAAAATCAGAAAGGTCTGAATCACATACCAGCAATATACCAGAGAATGTAAGATGTACATTTTCTTTTAGGCATATGCCAGCTCGCCCTGAAAATTTATGGAAACTTAACTGGAAAACTCAGAAAGCCCAATTTAGCTGATCCCCCTGTAAACCCTTTATCCCCTTTAGCTTCCCTGCAAATCTCCAAGTCAAAAAATTCTTAATCTGGGGCAAGAAAACAGGTTAATACTATAATATCTCTTACTAGGAATTGTGGAAATTGGATGTGAACCCCAAATTCCACTGGGAGCTTGACCTGATTTCAGTGAGAGCCAGGCTAGTCTAGGAGTTTGCATTTTGAGCTCCTCTTCTCAAATATCTTATCACTAGTTTCAGAAGGGCTTGTGAACTTTGAATTGCTGTGATCCAGAGAGTGTTAGGGATCACAGGATATGGTCCAAAGCAGGGATTGCTAAATCTCTTGGCCAAAGGGCACATCAAATACTTGGCACAGTTTCAAGGGTTGGAAAAAATTTAAATAAACTACGGTTGAAACTTAGATTAATGAATAAATGGACTCAGATTTCCAGGATTTCTCCAAGCACCAACACACAGAAATAAAGCACACACTTAAATGAATCCCCATTCCCCCCACACCACCATCACAGCTCCTGGTGTGCTTGGTCAGCTGGGTCAGAGGCTGTTAGGGAATCAGAGATTCCTCACAGCCCTATAAGAGACTCACCATGGGCCAAATCTGGCCACTGGGCTGGGGTTTGGTCTAAAGTTACATAATGCAATCTCCTCGCTGAAGTGAAGGTCAGGTTTATTTATTTACTAGCGAAAAGCATACCCGTGCTGCGGGAGTAAAGTGCACAATATTCCCTCATGTGCAACATTCCCCCATGCACATCAACCCTCCATGAGCATCAGTCCCCCATGCGCAACATCCTCTTTGCGCAACATCCCGAATGCGCATCAACCCCCCATGCACAACATCATTCCCCCCGCCCAACATCATTCCCCCATCATTCCCCATGTGCATCAAACCCCATGCACATCATTTCCCCATGCGCATTATCCCCCATGCACATCATTTCCCCATGCACATCAGTCTCCCACGAGCATCAGTCCCCCATGCGCATCAGTTCCTCATGAGCAACATCCCGCCATGTGCATCGCCCCCATGTGCATTACCCCCATGTGCATCAACCCTCGGTGGCCCTACTAAACTTCCCAAACTCCATCAGCACACCTTCAGATCATTTGTGGTGCACCAGTTTACTTCAGCAGTCACTGAAAATTGCTTGTCTGTTTATGCCTAATGAGATCGAAAAGGGTTCCAAAAGGGTTGGAACTTTTTGCTCCTTGAGTGACTGGTTTCAACCTCTACCCCAGACTGTCTCCAAGGTGTAGAGTTTAGCCAGAGTGGTTGTGACTGGAGATATGTGGGGCAGGGAATAGGATATGGATTTGGTACACACCATTAAATAATCAAAAGTCAGAGTGAGATTTTGTGTCCCTCTGACAAATTGCTAAGGCTTGAATTGCCAAGTTGAACTTGAGATCATAGGTTAAATAATTTTGGCTGCAATCCAGAAGTGCACTTGGGCTACCCTATCTATCACTGGGATGGCCTAATTCCAAGATGGGCAGCCCATTTATTATAGAAAAGGCTGGGGGCAGCCTAAGGCAACATAGACTGCCCCAAGACAGATGGAGCTGGACTGCCCTAGCTAGGCCAGCATAGGAAGTTGAGGAGAAGCATGTTGAGGGCATGTTTAGCATTGCCTAGGGCAGAGCAGTTATTCTGTAGCCACAGCCTGTTTCCAGGGAAGAAATCCCCTCTTCCAGCTCCTCAGAGTTATACCTACCTCGGGAGAAGTTATAAATCTGAGTAGACCCATAGAGGTCCATGGCAAGGCAAAGTAAGACAGTGTTGTCAAAAAAATCTGTATTCTTGGCCAGCCTATCTGCAACCCCTGCCTCTCATCCTCAGGATATGGAACAACTACGGCAGCCCACTAACCTATGGAAATAGCAGGCCACTCCAACAAGCCCCTTGAATCCATTCTATACTGTACTACAGCCTCATGCTGCAGCTGTTAGTGATTGTCAGGGACTCCTTATAAGGCAGGCACCACAGCTGTTCCCTGTTCAGTGTGATCTGACGGGGGTCTCCTCGGGAGCAAGTCCTCCCCAGGTGCCACTGACTTGGTGCCTTCTGAGCTTGCTCTGGAGCAGCTAGGTCAGACCAGGCTTCCTGACTCTCTGGATTCACCATAACTTTCTGCTTTGGATACAGCCTACTTGGGACAGCTCAGTTAGGGCACTCCTCACTTTCCAAACTCTGCACTGCTGCTTGGAACCCCTTTCCAATGGATGGCATGTGAAAGCTTGGAAGTCAACCTAAGGTTGGATCCAGGGTAGTGACACCCAAGGGTGAAATACTCTTTCAGGGTCTATATCCAAAAAACTAGGAAAGTGATCTTGGGATAATTAGAACGTGTTTATGTTAATATTATATTTTTGCCCTTATCCAGTAAATATGACCAGCTATTTTTATCTCATGTACTATATGGGAGCTGCCCAAACAATGTATGTACCTCTATCATAGCTAGAGGGGATGGTGTGTTATGGAGAGCATGCACCACAACACGCTTCATAAGCAGCCTCTCCTATTCACCAGCAGAGCCAATTGGGGTGGCAATGGCAACCCACAAGTGCAAGCTGGAGGGGCTGCCTAAATGTTTGTGTTGTGGTGTCTTCTGTACTTCCATACCCCCCCCCCCCCGGCTATGCTACTGGTATGCACCACCTTTCTCCATAAACTCCCCAAATTTGCATTAAAATACAATAAAATTCCACTAAGAAGACAAAATAAAAATCACAGGAGGAGCATTAAATTGAATCAAATTGAATTGGGAGGTAGGGAAAATTATAGTCCCATGGTCCCCGGCAGGAAATGATGATCCTGAGCATGCTCAGGAGTAAACTAAAGGCAATTAACTGAAACTAATGTTTTTCAAATACTCAGCTGTTTGTGACAGTGTAACTAAGAAACTCTCCAAGGCCTCTTCAATAAATTATTTCGACATAAATTAATTTTCTTTTTTTCTGTATGGAAGAACTGACAGTGAATTAGGGTTGTCTTTATAATAACATAATTCAAACCTCCTAGTCTTGGAAAAAAAATCCTTAATTCAATCAGTGTAAGGCAATCTGTTTAATTGATTCTCTTCCTCCTCGTTTTACAATAGCCAAATCAGTTTTGGATTGGATTAGGCACTAATGGTGTTTTCCCTCATTAAAGCTGTAACTTTGGAAAGCAGGTGGATAATGGCGTTTGTCTTTTGCCCGTGGGAATTATTAAGAGAATGAGTTCACTCCAGAAAGATTCTTTCTCTGCAGATATAAATTGATTTCCAGTACATCAGAGAGATGGTTTTGAAATAGAGGGGGAACAACAGAACTGATAAACTGGGGCATATTTTATGCCTATTGCTATTGTGAATCTTATGTGAGGCACAGATTTATCATGTTAAAATCTAGGTGACTTTATTGCTAGATTCCTGTGAGAGTAACCCTACAATCCAGAGTAATTACGGGAGCACGTAAGAGACACTACGTGTACCCGTAGTTACTGCACCATCTAATGAAAACCTATGGGAAATTCATACTGCAATCCAGAGCAAATTGTTCTTACACCGGAGCAAGGACTCCCCGTAGTTACTCTGGATTGCGCCCTAAGTGTGGTGTAGTGGTAATCCATTCTTAAAGTTACCCTAAGGGCTGTGTTGGTGCAAGTGGTTAAGATACTGTGCCTCGTAACCAGAAAGCCAGGGTTCGAGACCGGGTCCTACAAGATGCAGTGAGTGCCCGCCCTTAGCCCAGCTCCTGCCAACCTAGCAGTTCAAAAGCATGCAAATGCATGTAGATAAATAGGTACCACTTCAGTGGGAAGGTAACAGCTTTCCGTGTGCATGCGTGTCAGATGTCAGACAATGCTAATGCCAATGTCTATGGCTCAAGAAACAAGGATGAGCACCACATCCTACAGTCAGTCAGTATAACCCGCAGGGGATACCTTTACCTTTAAATTTACCTTGATCATGGCACACTTAAAATTGCAGGAAGTCTTTCATAGTGCAATATAATTGTCAATATATGAGATGCTTCCAGTCCTCTGATGTGAATGCTCCTACAAGTGTGCAAATGCTTCACCAGCCCATGTAAGTTGATGGAAGGAGTGGTTCATGGAAGGTACAGGGGTGGTCCAGGGCTGGAAGGAAGGGATGGTCCAGTGGAAGGAGGGAGCGCTATGTGGGATGCTATTCCCTCAATTTCTCACCTTCATTCTTTTAAATAATTATAATTTTATTCCATTATTATTTCAATATTAACCCATATTGTGACTGAATGTGGTATAGCATCTATACCAGTATAATCTGGAGTAGTAATACAGAAGTGAGAAACCTGGAACGAGGTCTTTAAAAGCAATTTTTCCACTGATTTGATGTCCAAGGGTTTTTTTAATCTGCTAGGGGCTCCAGAAAGAAACCCAGTGTATAATAATACAAGAACTGTAATATGAAGGATAATTAAGGCTGCAATCTGAACCCCCAGTTAGGCCATCTTAAGCCCCAGCATATGGCTAAAATCCAGAGTAACTACAGGACCTTTTACCCTGACATAGTTATGGTGCCACCTATGGGAAATTCATAGAACAATCCAGATTATGTGCCTCTTACGTCTTCCCGTAATTACTCTAGATTGTAGGGATAGTCCTTTGCTGATCTAGGGGTGTCACCAAAATGCCATAAGACACTTAGAATCATAGAATCATAGAATCATAGAGTTGGAAGGGACCTAGTAGGTCATCTAGTCCAACCCCCTGCCTGCAGCAGGAAATCCCCCTAGAGCATCTCCAACAGGTGCTCATTGAGCCTCTGCTTGAAGATCCCCAGTGAGGGAGAGTCCACCACCTCCCTTGGGAATCTGTTCCACTGCCGAACCGCCCTCACCGTCAGGAATTTTTTCCGGATTTCCAGCCGGAATCTCCTTTCTTGCAGTTTGTACCCATTGGTTCTAGTTCTGCTTTCAGAAGCAGCTATGAACAAATTGGCCCCTTCCTCCCTATGACAGCCCTTCAGGTATCTGAAGAGGGCAATCATGTCTCCCCTCAGCCTCCTCTTCTCCAGGCTGAACATCCCAAGTTCCCCCAACCTTTCCTCGTAGGGTTTCCCTTCCATCCCACTGATCATTCTTGTCACTCTCCTCTGGACTTGCTCCAGTTTGGTTGCATCTTTCTTAAAGTGAGGTGCCCAGAACTGAACACAGTACTCAAGGTGAGGTCTCACCAATGCTGAATAACTTCTGTGCCACTCCTTGGGTAAGGTCAGGCCAATGCACAAACGTGTGCTTGCCTCCCTACATCATGACGAGAACTGGAAGACTAATGATCTGTTCCTGCTTAGGTTAGGATTGCACCATAAGCAACATAAAAACTTAGAATTTGTGAATTTCCAGACAGTTCCATGTCAGTTCCAGACTGGAAATTATATGGATAATTTGAAAGGTGATATAAATTGAATGAATGGCTTTTATTGCAGAGTTCACACTGTCCCAAATTTGACTGTGTATCCCTACAATCCAGAGTAACTACGGGAGCACGCAAGAGACATTACGTGCACCCGTAGTTACTGCACCACCTAGTGAAAACCTATGGGAAATTCAAATTGCAATCCAGAGTAAATTGTTCTTACACCGGAGCAAGGACTTCCCTTAGTTACTCTGGATTGTGCCCAATGTCTCAGTTATATTAGCACTGATGTGGTCAATACCAATACTTCCAAATTCACAAGTACAGTTCTGAGAAGGAACAACTAGATTCCAGATATTTCTAGAATTTAGCAGCAGTTCTGTAAATTAACTGCCTAAGGAAGGTTATGGATTTTCTTCCATGGAGCCATCAGTCAAGAATGTTTCAGGTAGACAATAACCTGTCTTTGGCAAGATAGATGATCCGTTGCATCCCTACAGAATTGTGTGTTGGGGGTGGGTGGGTTGTAGGTTGATTTTTGACTATTTTTCCAGAGATATTTAGTCATGATATTGGAAGAGAATTTGTGATGAAATGAAAATTTATAATTCACTGTCTGGACATTGCAGTAGCAGTTGACTTAAAATTAAAACTGTATCTGAAGACAGATTTACATTGCGGGTTGTGTTTACGCTTTCACTCACAATTGATGGGCAAATTTAACTGGACAGGCAAAGCTGGACAACTTGAAAAATTATTTCATATCCTGAGCTCTGATGATTAATAAACGTTTGATTCTTTGCCATAAATCACCAGTTTTTATCAGAAAGCCTCAAACAGGCTTTTGCGCTCATGGAACGGGGCATCAATAAAGTATTTTATAGGGCGTGGGAGGAAAAGGGAATACAAAAAGGTGAGGGTGTTAAGACATACCATTAAATGTTGAAGGGGATCGAATGAAGCCATCTGGGTTGTGGATATCTTAAAGAAAACACTAAAGTAAATGAAAATCCTGGGCCACAATACCTAAGGAACCATGTTCAAGATCATCAGCTTAGAATTTCTTTGTAATGGTCGTAGTAAGTCAAGTGTTTGTCATGAGTTCTAAGCCATGTACAAGCTCTCCATATCAAACAATGCAAAAAACATAGCTCATGATATGTTGGAATAGATACTATCGTCTTTAAAGAACCCGTTTTCCTGTTGATCATATCCACAGGTTCAATTTCTGCAGTTTCTAGTATCCTTGGATCACGGTAGATCCCCATCATGCAGATTGGAAAGGTAGCAGGTTCGGGATGCCATACACTTCACATCCATCAATCTCGAAAGACGATGGTATCATGCTAGATGCTGCATGTGAAGCACGAAGGCCTGGGTAGATTGATACGGAGGATAGGCTGTTACCCAAGCAGCAAATCCCCCCTCTCCACACCACTGAAATAGTCCAATGGAAAGGCAGAGCCAATACGATTGGTTTCAGCTGCATTGCAGAGCTGGGCTAAGGACAGGAGCTCACCCTGTCTTGTGGGGACCCACGTCTCGAACCCTGGCCTGCTGGTTAACAGGCACAGTGTCTTAATTTGCGCCTCCCACAGCCCTTGGTTTGGGATGAAGGTCATCCTTAAATATGCTGTTTCCCTCTGTCATTGATGCAAGCATCCACGTCATTGATTTACATCTGTTATTGATGCAAGCAACATCACTTGCTTCACCAGCCATGTTTCCACACGTTCAAATGTTTGTCTTCAGGGACTGATGCTTAACAAAGGCAGTGATTGCCACTCCAGAGAGTTCCATGTTGCCAATCATGGAGTCAACCTCGCTCCACATTTGTCACAGCAAACAGATGCTTGATTGCACCAAAAGTGGGGTTGGGCTGAGCACATGCATCATTAACACCCTTTGGAGAAACACTTGCACATTCATGCTCTGCTGTGGACACTTGCAGAGTGCTATGGGGACAACAGTTCATGGAGAACAAGTGCTAAATAATAGGGAACCGTCCACGGTAAAGAGGGATAAGTTGAGTTATGACACATTCTTTGGGCCTTTCAATGAGTAACACCAATCAAGGCTGACTGATAAAGATATTCCTCTGTACTGCTTTTTGTTGTGCTAGAAGTTGCACATATGAATCCATTTTTGTGTTCATGCTATTCACAGAGCTACAATGTTGTCCTCCTTGATAGACCCATCACTGAGGAAATCAAGGACGACGGGCCTGGGATAAATTGTTCACCAAGCAGATGAACTTGTCCACTCCTAGCTTGGTAGCTTCCCTGATAAGCCGTGGTCAAAGATAGCAACAACAATATCTAGACTCTAATCAGAAGGTCTTAAGTCAAGTGGTTTGGAGTTGCAGCTTGTTGCCAGGCGAAGGATGGGCTTCTAGGATATATACCAGTACAAACCTATAAAAAAGCTTCATTGTCGATGTTGTTCAGTCATTAAATCATGTCTGGCTCTTTGTGACCACGTTGGACTGCAACATGCCAGGCCATGCTATATTCCACTAACTTCCAAAATTTTTCCAAATCAATGTATTTTGCAACCCCTACTGCTCCTTGCCATGACAAAGGGGATTGCATAACTCAACTCTATAAGCAATGCCATCTAGGGACGCCCAAGATAAGTAAGTCATAATGGAGAGCTCAGAGTTAATGTGATCAAGGAAGTGGCAACCCAGTATCTTGCCAAGAAAACTCTATGGACTTCAGTATCAAAAAAGTTTCATACAGGTTACTAGCCTCAAAAGCCAGTGTTACATAGTAATACTGAAGGTTGGAGATAGCTCACCAAATCTGAAGGTTGGAAATAACTCACTAAGGATGCAGTCCAAACATATGCCAACACAACTCATTGGACTTCACATTTCCAAGGTGATGAAGATAGGCTGCGCTAGACTAACCCACCCACCCCCGGAGTGGCGTAGAAGTGCCTTATAGCACTTTTGTGACATTCCCAGGCCAGCACGGGACTTATGCTAGGGCTTATGCTGGCCTAACTGGGGTTTAGGATTGTAGCCTAGGTAAGGGTCCTAATCTCAGGATCCTAAGTCTTAGGGTCCTAAGTTCTAAAGTTTCTGGTCCAAGCTCTCTGAACTCCCTGATTATCTTTGAAGATTGCCTTTGAATATTGATGTGACCATTATTAAAGACATTTTGAACCCTGAATTTGGTCTGAATTATTTAGTCTATGGGGCTAGGTAGACATACAAGTAAACATCTGAAAACAATTTGGAAGGGAAGCAGCAAACAAAATGAAATCATCCCATATTTATTTGAATCTAATGTGCCATAGGATAAAAAAAAAAAGCAGGCCTCCGTCAGTCTTGAAAGACTATGGTATCGTGCTTGGCGCTGCATACGCTGCATGCAAAGCACGAAAGCCTGGGTTAGATTGTTATGGAGGATAGGCTGTTACCCAAGCAGCAAATCCCCCCTCTCCACACCACTGAATTAGTCCAATGGAAAGGCAGAGCCAATACGATTGGATCCAGCTGGCGTTGCAGAGCTGGGCTAAGGACAGGAGCTCACCCTGTCTTGTGGGGCCGACCCAGGTCTCGAACCCTGGCCTGCTGGTTAACAGGCACAGCATCTTAACCGCTTGCGCCACCCGCAGCCCTCATAGGATCCAGGATCCTCATAGGATCCTCATAGGATCTAATGCAACCACTATTTTAAAAAGGTTTTTTATTTTAAAATGTTTACTGGCATTTGTAATGTGCAGCTGCAAAGCAGGTGCAAAGTTTAATTTTACTGCATTCAACAAGTTTATATGATAAAAATATAACAATAGGTTCATGTTATGATGTTTACCTAATTGCGCTACTTTATACAATAATGGGTTTATATTACATTTTTTAAACGAAATATTGACCTATACTTATAATCATAAGTATTATAATACTGAACTTATAATTTACTTGAATCTAATGCACACACCAAGTTTGGAGACTAATGCATCAAATCTAATGCACACACCAAGTTTGGAGACTAAATTCGGCGGAAAAAGATGTGCATTAGATTCAAGTTAATGCAGTATGTTAAATTCACTACCTTATGTGAACCTTGACACTGAGCCATTTTCTGTTTCTTTTCATACATTTGGCTCATTCTTCACAATCATTGTGAGGATATCTCAAGAATGCAAAAAATAAAAAATAAAAAATAAAAACATGCCCGAGGAGCAGAGCAAACATTTTCCATCATCTGGTGTCCTTTCAGGTGAACTGTGAAAACTCTTCCAAAAGTAATTAATTAACCGCAGAGAAGGACGCCTCCAACCTGCAACATCAAAGAAGGATGCTCTGATTATCGGTCACAAATGTACCAGCCACATAATAGCTTCATTTGTTTCCATAATGTATCACGGAAATCATTTTTGTTATGCTGTAGGCTGATTATTCTGTTTCCATTGTTTCTATAAAAGCTCTCACAAACCCTCCAAGGTACCTGAAGATCAAAGACTTCCTAAAGCCCTACACTAGAGAAGAGGGGGGAGAATCTCAGAGCTGGAGTATCGTGTTTGGAATGTGAATTGTGATCACAAGGGGCTTTTCCCTGTTGTTGTTGTTTTTTTCTGTCGTCCATTGAAGATGAACTTGTCACCTATTCCTGTATCTTTCTATTCTTTATTTCATGGCATGCGCAGGTTGCGTAAACATTCTTGAAATGGTTCCCTGTTTTCATTCCTTTGGGAATTCCAGTGGTCACAGCTGCTTATCAGAAAAAGAATGAGATTGGTTTTGACGGCAGGCAAGAGAATGGGGTTAGACCGCATAAAGAGAATGGCGATGCGAATCTGAAGACCGGCAGACGGCACTTTGGGACAAGAGGACACCTGATTTCTAGAAACCTGCGTGGCTTCTTTTGAAACATTTTTAAATGACTTGTGAAGAATATGTGATGCATGTTTCACTGTGTGTGAAACCTGATATCGAGTGCAGAAGTCCCCTGGGAAATGTCACTTGTCTTCCAGAAACTGATTGGGTCATTGTTGAAAACTCCAAAATGTTTCTCTTTACAAAGAACATGGAAATTCATTTCCATCTTTTGGTTTATTTAATTTCTGAGTTTAAATTTGGGTGTAAATTTAAATTTCAAATCCATATATGTGAGAACTTACTGCCCATCCTGAATGTAGGTGCTGTGTAGGAAAAGCCTGAGATATTTGTTCTTATGCTGCTATCAAGCAAGTATAAATAGGGCATTAGGCAAACTAGATGTGTGCAGTGGTGTAGCTAGGGTGGGGCAGAGCAGTCAGTCTTGGAGGGAGCCTCACCATGGCATGCAAGGGTCTCCTTCCCTTTGGAGCCATTCCAGGAGGGGGAGCATAACTGAGCTTCAAGATCTCACCATATATGAGCTGGTGTCCTTCAGATGTTATCTTCGGGCATGACAGTTCTACCCTCTAGATCAGACCTTCACCCATCATATTCTCCTTTAAGGATATAATTCCTTTCCCACTAATCATTCCCATTCACAAAAATGCAAGATATTCATAGTTCATGGTACTCATATAAAGCATGTTATTCGGGGACACTTGCTCCAACTCTGCCTCCGAATAAGCACAATAAACACAGTAGCTGTCTGAAGATGGTATTAATTATTGTGTGTCACACCTGAGAGCCAAAATTATTCCAGAGGAGTTCACTCTGGAGTCAATGTCTCAGTAAGATTGATGGCCACCAATGCAATGTAATTATTAAATTTAAACAGAGACGAGGGAGAGAACGCCAGTATTTACGTACTTACCATCATTTAATCTGGAAGGAAAGCAACAATCCAACTCTCCCTCTCATGATAACATGTAATAATGTTTCAGATGAGCAGAGTTCCAGCTGCCTTATAAGGTCTCTTCTCATCCACGCTAGTCAGCTTGTACTAGACTTTTTTAAACAAGATGATGCAGTTTCTGTGCCTGCTTAATTATATTCCAGTAAGAAACAGCAGTGCCTTGAGTCAGCAGAACTTTGAGAAATCCATCATTAAGCTGTCATTTAGAATGATCTCCCCCAACTTTTAAGAACTGCAAAAGAGAGCTCTTCCACTCCACTATAATTCTCAAAAAAAAAAAAAAAATAATATTAACCATGGATATGGAGGAAATCTGTAGAAATTCTACAGAGGTCGAAGTCTGCCCCAAATAAAAGGTTGGCTTGATCCACAGGATGATATGTTTTGGCTATGCCTCTGATCTGAGTGATGTAATACTGAAATGTGCTATGATTCCTATATGGAAAAGCTCTTGGGAAATCAGGTTTTTGAATGTATGTCTGATGGGCAAGTATCCCTTGATTCAGTTTTCCTTTTCCCGTTAACCCTTAGGTTAGTGATTCTCAATTTTTTTCCCAACTGGTGGCTCCATTCACCTACTGAGCTACCTTCAGTGATGGGCTTCAAAGAAATTAACAACCGGTTCTCTGCCCATCTGGCAGCCACTTTTAAATGGCTATTTTTAAACTTTATATGTCCTATCTCTTGTTAACAACCGGTTCTATAGAGTAGGTGCGAACCTGCTGGAGCCCACCACTGGCTACCTTGTTACTATTTTATGACTGTTTTGTACCTGTTTGTCATGATTCCCCATTAGGAATACAATATGATACATTAGGACTGACACTGGCATACTAGGGAGGATAAGAACGGCAAATGCCCAGGGCTCCTTGCCTGCAGGGGTGGCATCAAGGGTCTCTTTGAGGGTGTACTGGCACCTCTTTGTGAGTATTAGCATTCCTGCAGGTGAGTAGCAGCACCTTTGTGGCCTCCAAGTGAACATGCCTATGATTATAAATAACATCTTCATGGTGAGTACTCCCACCTTTATATAATTTTCATGGTGAGTACCCCCACATTTATTTCTAGAAAAAAGCACTGGGTGGTACCACCATACTCATCATTCCAGAAGCCTTTGGAGGGTCAGAATAGGCTGCATATGGCTTTTGTGGACCTTTAAAGCACACTCCCAGCCTATGGACTCCTCCAGTGGCCTCCAATTGGGGAACATTTCATAGTACTGGCCCAAAGCTCTGCCGGAACCAGAATTGCCAGTGAGGACAGCATGTATTTCCAGAGGATTCCATGGCTCTCTACAGAGCCATGGCTCACAGTTTGGGAATGACTGCAGTAGGCTGAAGGAGTACAAGCCGAGTGAGGGCCCCCCCATCAGTACGCAGCTCTCATGTCACCACAGTTTAATACCAATAGGATTTTCTTCCTTCATTTGAAAATTAGTACCTTGTGATGCTCCGTTGCATAGCCTTACTAGTTTTTTCCAGTCTTTTATAGGTAGAGCAAATGACACAATCATATTTATAGAAATCCATGCACCGCTTATTCAGTCGTAGCAGTGCATTGTGACAATGCTGCCCCGCGATGCTACATTGCGCAAGGACATCGGTCACGCATGGAGAGTGGTTTTAAATGACTCTATTTGCTTTTAAAGCAAAAGAGCATGAGCAGTCACTGAGCAGATGCAGTTCTTGTGCAGCTCTGGCATCGGGTTGACTATAAACACCACAGGGGTCCCTCTGTTACCACATTATGGTCCTAAAGTGATGAACTGTTAATGCTCTTTGAAGTGTTTCATGTGAGCTTGCCAATTAATGCTATTTATGTTGATTGTTCTGCATGGTGGAAATCTTGCCATTGGAAATTTAAAGGAGATAGCCAATTTGACAGCAATTATTTGGGGGAAAAATGCTCTTTGTTGTGTACATCAACCCTAAACCCATGTGCATTTTAAAAGGTACTTTGAGGAAAAGGGAAGCTGCAGCTGGCATCCATGACAATTTCAATTCTGGTATAGACAGCAGCTGGGGGGTTTCACCAGAATACAACAGGGAGGAAGGTTCATCTCCCTACATCTGCACTGCAGTCCTCTTCTTGTTTAGGGTCCTCCACATCTGTTACAATATATGGAATGGTGATGATTTTGTGTATACGTATAGCATCGTGTATGCTGTTGCCCTAAGTCTGTGCAGAAGTTCAGCTTTAATTCATCATTCCAAAATGACAGATCATTTGCGCAAATCATTCTCTGAGAGTTTCAATTCCCAAGTTGAAATTGCTGACCCCAGACAAGTCATGGAGAGCGTACGATTACACGACGGTTGATTTATATGCGGGACGTCCACCAGAAGACTATTATTTCTGTTGTTATTTAAAATATACTCACATAGTTGTGGTCAGATGGAGAAGGAACTGAATGAATATGTCTGCTGAGAAACGTAAGAAGGGATATCACTTTAATATATTGTTTCCTCTCTTGTTACTTAACTGTGTGTTTCCACTTGACAGAAAGGGGAAAAATGTTATTGCTGTTCCATTAAAAGAACCTTCCAAGCCATTACAGTATCTCTGATTATTTGGAGTGGGCATTTTTATAGAATATACTCTGATCATCGACATGATCTGGCAATGCAATAGCAGGCAAAAAAAGCATTGTGCTGCACTGATGTGCAGTCAGTGAAGCCCTGAGATTATTAAGATATTGTTTTGTATTATGTTCAGGTGAAGGAACGGACACTTTATACCAGTGAAGATCCCAAATGAGTAAGCCAGCTGGCACCATATCAACTTGTGAGTTCATCGTATTCTCGAGAAAGCTTTCATCCAGAGATGGATTCCCATGGATTAATTCTGTCTACTTGAGTACAGATGTTTACCCAGAGATGGGAACAGTCGGTGCTACGTAAAGCTGCCTTCACATGTCAGCCGATCGGAACAAAAATTCTGGCAAGAGAAAGTTTCTGCCTCTCACCTCATTCAAAGCCTTCAAACAGAGATTAGGCTGGTAATGCAACCAAAGATTAATTATTGAGGTTGTTGGCACTGGAGTTGTGAAGAAACCCAACTCTGTCACTCTGATCTATTCCTTGAAGTGAACTCTTCATGCAAGTTTTTAATCTTTATTAGAAGATGGAAGGAGGAAGGAATTCAGAGATCAAACACCTTGCCTAAATGCAAGGAACATCCCAGAGTTATCAATATTTTATGGCCTTCTCTTTATCTATGGGTCAGGAATGATATAAGTAAGTGCAAGTTGCCATAGCCTCATATCAGTTGAATGACGGCGCAATTTGGCAAACCAGTTTGGCAAACCATCTGAAACCAGTGGTACAGGGTCAATTTGTGATCACAATAACAGCATTTTCAGCTTCTTACCTCCTGTTAATGTCTTCATCAGAAATTAAATCAAAAGCCTTACGTTACTCAGAATATGATAAAGACAGCACTTGTAAGAAACCCATCAAGGACCATATTGAAAGAAAGGTACAGACTTAAAAAAGTGAGTGTGCTTGTATTTTGAATTGTCTGGGTTACTAGCAGCCCAATCTTAAGGGCTTACCACCAGTGCTCTGCTGCCTCTTGGTGCCACAAATATGCCATAAAGCGCATGGAGGTGTGGTGAAATGAAGGAGCAGGGTGGGACTGTCATGGCTCAGCTCTGCCAGTTCTTGAACATCTGTAAGCTGCCTTCTGGCACTATGTGAATTCTGTGCCAGTTCTATAGCTACCACAGAAATGAGGAGCCCCATTGCAGGGCTATTCTATTTCCTTGGGGGAAGAAGACGAAATTTCAGGTTGAACCCTGGCATCCTTGAGGTTTTGTTCCAGAAACCTCCAAAAAAGCAGATAATGATGTTATACATGTAGTAGCCTAGTAGTGCTGCATTAGCCTGCAGTACTCAGGATACCATAGCTGCCATTTTGGAATTGTATCCTGGTTTAGCACAGGTGCTGGTGGAACCTTAGGATTGGGCTGCCCATCATTACTGACATTGTTAATATAATGGATTGTCTCATATTAGAAATTTAACTTACAGATCTGGTGTGATCATAAATATGCTATTTAGATTCCCTGTTTGACTATAAAAACGTTATTGTAATGTATCCATACACCATGAACTACTTTGGAATTTGATATAGAATCAGAATTCCTAATGGTCAAATTATTCCTCCTCCCTTTTCTTTGGAAAGTCACCATCCCATATTTTAGAGTGCAGAAATTCAGCAAAACAGTGTAACAGTGAGGAGTCCCATTCATTCAGGAGGCTTTGTCTGAAGTTGTGGAATTGAACCCATAGATGGTGGCAACTCTAAAAAGGGCTAGAGTTGTTATGTCCCAGTTCCCAAATCTGTCTCTTAAATTATACCATGTGAAAATGATGTTCAGTAATTATAGAAATTGGAAGTACTGAATGATAGACCTGCTTTGCATAATTTCCCACCTGTGCTTCATTTCTACCTTGGCATGATCTGATGCCTTCATTTTTTCCCCCTCATACCCCCAAATCCAGAGTAACTACAGGAGCACATAAGAGACTTACCCTACAATCCAGAGTAACTACGGGAGCATGTAAGAGACATTACGTGTACCTGTAGTTACTGCACCACCTAGTGAAAACCTATGGGAAATTCATATTGCAATCCAGAGCAAATTGTTCTTACACCGGAGCAAGGACTCACCGTAGTTACTCTGGATTGTGCCCTAAGTTACTGCACCACCTAGTGAAAACCTATAGTAGACGTCAGTAGCGAAGGTTCACAGACCTGTTCTCTCATTAAGAGGGCAATCTACTAATTGGGCCACAGGCATGTCTAACTTTCTCTGGATCTCATTCATTCTCTTCTTACTTCGGTCGTCAACCAAGCTGAACCAAACCACAAACGCTCACTCTGCTTCCTTTCGTCTGAGGCATCTGCAAGGCATTACTTGAAAGCTCAAAGGATTGTTGTGAATCATTAATTAGTTCATGCATAGAAGGTGCTTTGATATTCCTGGATGAAAGGGACTAGAACACTGAAAGTTCAAAGTACTTTTTTATTAATTATTGTTGTCCAGTCCCCCATCCTTACTCCACAACAGACTCTGTGAAATTGGCTAAGGAAATTTCATCACTTCTCAAGTAAGCATGTTTGTGTTCTTTGTCATTGCAGATCAAGTGTGCCAGTTGCAAGATAACATCTTGTAGAAAAATAAAACACTGCTTGCAATTTAAAAAAATGCATTTTTAATAACTAACATAAACTAGCATTTGATATTCTGGTCACTTGGTTATTAGAGCAAGTGAAAGCTTCCAGAAATTGAGAATATTTTCTCCATTCAGTAGTTCCTTATAGTTCTTTAAAATTCTTCTAGTGGCATAGCTAAAGGGGATGCACTAAAGCACTAAAGCTAAAGCATTAAATTTTGCAGGGAGCCTCACTGTGGTGTGCGTCTTCTGGAATGGGAGTAGAAGTGGAATGGGGCAGGATGGGGGGATTGGGTTTAGAATGGAGGTGGGTTTGGCAGCAGTAGTGGCCACCAAATAAAAAAAAATCCCTCCTGGTCATGGTCCAGTGACATGGCTTCATGGGGATATGCACCTGTGATTTTGCTTATGTAGGTTCAAGTCAACCCATCCATCTTACCCCCAGGTAAGGGAATCAATGTTCTCTTACTCAAAATAGATCTCCACAATTCCCTTTCCCCAAAGGGTGCAACAGTAGCCATGCAACAGTAGTGATGGGATAGGATTGGGCTTCAAATTTTGGAAGCTGAATATTTGTTAGCTCAGTTGAATTACATGAATATATGGAATCCATTGATGACTAGTAGCTACAAGTGGTAGAAGTAGAAAATCCATATTTGAGTCTGGTAGACTTGCAATATCAAATTGTAGAGAATACTACAGGAATATTTCCAAAATTCATGCTGGAGAGATGCTTTGTGGCATCTGTTTTGGTTACATCACACAAACCTGGTAGGCCATTCATTCATCTGACAGTCCAACATGGACATTCATGATGTAATTGATGTATAGTAGCCACTGAAATTTCATTTAAAAATTAATTTGGTCATGCTTCCTAAATGAAACATAGCTGTAATTGTGAAGGGAGCTGGGAGTCTTCATAAAATTAGGAGTTTACTGATTCCTTGCTTATAATCAGATTTTGGCTACAATCCGGAGTAACTACGGTACCTTTTACACCAACGTAGTTATGGTGTCACCTATGGAAAACCTTTGGGAAATGCATAGAGCAATCCAGAGTAAGTGCCTCTTACGTCTCCCAGAGTTACTCTGGATTGTAGGGTCCACCTACAATGAAACTTCAAAGCACGTTTGGAGGGTTCCTCTTGGGCCAAACATCTAAGAAATGCTGAAGGAACTACAAAGAATATTGACACATCTAGATTAATTTAGGAGCATGTTATATCCAGAGTTAGATGGGTGGCAAGAAGTTGGAAGATAACAAGGCTTTTCATTACCATATTCCAGCAAGGTTTTGGTTCACTAATGATCAACGCACAACACGTTTGCTCCTGACAGGTCCATTTTATACCACAAAGCAGGATGAGATTTGACATGCAATAATGCTAAATTTGCTCATGGCAAAGGAGTGAGCTATTTGAGATGTGGAGCAGTCACCCACAAGGAAGCAAAAATGTGGCTGTCGATAGCATATTGTACCTGTGAACAAGACTTAGGGTGCAATCCAGAGTAACTATGGGGAGTCCTTGCTCCAGTGTAAGAACTATTTACTCTGGATTGCAATATGAATTTCCCATAGGTTTTCAGTAGGTGGTGCAGTAACTATGGGTGCACGCAATGTCTCTTAGGTGCGCCCATAGTTACTCTGGATTGTAGGGTTTATTCAGAATTTCATAGTAAATTTTATTGAATCGGTTGATTCAATTTTATTGAATCTGAAAGTAATCCCAAGAGGAGAGGAAAATCATTATGGGAACTTATATCCATAGAGAAATTGCCCCAGTACTTTGACAGGTCAGATGAGTCCTTGATGAAGAGTCGTTAGACAGCAAGATAGAATCACTCTGAGTCAGCCAAATTGCCCGTCCTTTTGAAAAATATCATCAAATAATATTTCCCCCTCAGCCAATAATAAGCTTAATTACTAAAGTAATTTATCTTCAGCTTATTGCCTGTAGGAATAAAAAAAACTGAACTTGAACATCATGTTTTTCCCCCCTTTCCCCAAATGACAAACATATTTGAGGCACAGACTAATGATTTTTGGCTACAGCCAACAGACTAAAATCTTTAACCTAAAACCATTAAAATTGTTTTAGCAGTGTCCTTTTTGTCTTAAAACACTTACACTATATCATCCCTAGTCTCTAAAGGCCTCAATAGATGATTCTGGAGACATTCTAATCCACGAAGGTGCTATCAAGTCAGAAAAGTTTTCTGATAATATATATTTGCTGTGCCACGATGTCAGCATGAAGAAACATAGGTCAAGAGTCATGCACACTGTTCTTAAAGAAGCTCATTGGAAAGTAAGTTTTACTCATTTAAGTGCCACCTTTGGTCACTAAGAATTGGTTAGGTGCTACCTCACTTCAGATTGTGATATTTGCCTCCTTCCTGTCCAAATATTTAATGTTGAAGGGTTTGACCTCAACTGGGCCATCTCCAATTAATGGACGGTGAAAAGAACAACCTAGTTACAATGTGAATCTTTAAAATCAGAGACTGACCTCCTGATCCAAGAAGGGCAATCTGGGGAACGAAGGAAGCTTTCCCTTGCTCACCCACTGATGAATGTCTGTCCCTGAGACACATCAGAGTCTGTCCCTGAGACACATCAGAGACCCATCACCCATCCCTGAGACCTATGAGAACTGGCTGAATGTTTTATTCAATCCAGGTGATCTACATCTCCAACCAGTCTTGCCCTACAACCTAGAGTAACTACAGGAAGATGTAAGAGGCACTTGCTCTGGATTGCTCTTTGCATTTCCCATAGGTTTCCCATAGGTGGCATTGTAACTACACCAGAATAAAAGTCCCGTAATTACTCTGGATTGTAGCCATCCACTCTGATAGCAGTGTAAGCTTGTAATCCTAAGAGCACTTTCCTTTGAGTAAGGCCCATTGAAATAAATGGAACTTACTTCTGAGTAGACATGAATATGATTGCACTGTATAACTACCTGCATTAGTGAATTGGGGCAATTTTGTTTGGGATACTCTATTGTTAGAATTGTTCCTAAAACACTGATTTATACATCACTGGTCAATTAATCCCAAAGACTTATTATGCATCCATGATCAGTTGGGATATTATGGAATTGTCCACTTCTCAAAATTCACAGCAAAACTTGTGAGTCTCTGTATGAACAGGTCATATTTTTAGAAAATATGGAGATTTCTATGGATTTTATGCCCTCTCAAGGTTTGAGGACAAATTTGTATTTAATTGAGTGCCTGTCACTGCATAGTCACATCAGCTGTTTGAATATGAAATGCATTTTAAAGAATCCATGACAAAGTACATGATAAACCATATTATTTTGGGAGATGTAAAGAAAACTGCACATTTTTCAAGAAAGTGAGTGGAATGGTAATTAAAGGAAATAGTGAACTTTGCTAAGAACTATTAAATCAAAAGAGAAAAAATTCACATATACCGGAGTGATATATCAGTATATCATTGATCTTTTGATTTATGTTCATAAAGACACATTCTGCACTATAATTACTAAACCTGAGCATAGAATGGGACTACTAGTATGCAAAACAGAGCACTAGATGAAGCATCTATTTCCACATCGTGCTTTTTTGTTTATAGGAGAATCCTTATAAGAAGTCTCTGCTCTTCCTCGGGAATTCAGAGCAGTTTACAGCTCTCACAGTTTGCAAGGTGTCACCTGTCCATATGTCATAGGTGCTGGAACCACCTTTGGACTATTTCAGTGAGGGCTTTGCCATGGACTACCCAAATGGGGGCATGAGGTACTATCTGGAGTTAGGAGGATCAATCTGGAGGTTCAGCCCAGCTGGAACATCCTGGGTTCTTACCTTGGATGGGAGACCCAAAGTTCCTGACAGACCTTGTGACATGGCACTATGAGACAATACACTATAGAAAAACCCATTAGAGGGGGTGGATGTAGGAGCCCACTAGATGACATCCCTACAATCCAGAGTAACTATGGGAAGACATAAGAGGCACTTACTCTGGATTGCTCTATGCATTTCCCATAGGTTTCCCATAGGTGGCACTGTAACTACGTTGGTGTAAACATAGTTTCCTCTGGATTGTAACCAACTTGAGATCCTGTAGTTACTCTGGATTGTAGCCGATTTGAGAATTTCCAAGGGAGAACTGCTATGAAGCTTTGGAAATTGGTTAGGCTACGCGATGCTATTAAGAAGAAAGAAAATTTCTTGGACAAAATTCAGCAAAAAAATTAATGATTAAAAAAAAGTATGTGGACATGTCAGGAGGTTGGCAATTTGTTCAAGAGCTACCCAAGTATGAGCTTTTGAGAAGGACTGTAGAAGAAAATTGGGCCTTCATCTGGCTGCTCCACCTTATTTTGCCCTAGAACAAGCATGTCTTGGTGACCTGCTGCTAAAGTGTTTGGTACAGGAGTATGAGCACAATCCTAACCATGTCTACTCAAAAGTAAGTCCTGTTGCATTCAATGGGTTTTACTCCCAGGAAAGTGTCTTTAGGATTGTAGCCTGAGTCTAATTCAAAAACTCCCTATAGCAAAACTGGCTAGTGGCCAGGGGTGAGATGCACAGGGACAGGATAGGATCCATTTTTACAAAAGGATTTTGTACACTCAGTCACATTCTGTGTACACACAGAGTCACATTCAGGAAAGAAGAAGTGGAAGTTCTAGCCCCAGCAATTCTTCTCTGTAGGAGAAATCTTACACATTCTTTACTGGCAGTAAACCTCATTGATAAAAAAACTCCATTGAACAAAATGGGGATTACTTCTAAGTAGACAGGCATAGGAATATGTTCCTTGTCTTGCAAACTACACATAAAATGTGCATTAGGCATACAGAGGAAAGCTGGATAACACATTGGGCACAATCCAGAGTAACTACGGAGCACGTAAGAGAAATTACATGCACCCGTAGTTACTGCACCACCTAGTTAAAACATATGGGAAATTCATATTGCAATCCAAAGTAACTTGTTCTTACTCTGGAGCAAGGACTCCCCGTAGTTACTCTGGATTTCACCCATTAGGAAAGTAGCACACCTCCTATTCCTCATGACAATTTATGGCACTGTCTTCACTTGTGCCCATGTCTAGGGGGAAAAAGAGCAAAGTACAATAGCCTTTTGCACTATTGCCTTTTGCACTATTGGTGTTTAGGTTCCAATGGGGCTGTGGTAGTAATGCAAGTGGATTATACCCGATATAATTGTTGACTGGGGATGGTCTTTGCTGTTAGTTCAATTTTAACACCTACCACTGTACTTCCTTTTATAACTGTGACTGCAAACAGGCAGCAGGCTGGTTTCAAGATGCTAGAAATCTTGACCACAGCCCCTGAACATATAACAATACCAAAAACAATGAAGCCACTGTATTGAAGGGCTGTATTTCCAAGATGATTCCCGAAGAAATGTTTATGACTGGTGCTGGTGTAGCTTCTGTCTGGTATGATGAAGTTTGACCCTGTTGGAAAGGAATGAAATTCCTCAGAAAATTGCCAAAATTATTGTTATCTTTTCCTCTTTGAGATTATCTACTTGGAAAGAAAGTATCTCTTATGCAGAAAAAAAATTTTCTGGTATATATTCTAATTTTCTGGTATATATTCTATCAAAAAACGTAGCATTTCCGCAAGCCTTTTTCTATTGGTTGAAGTGCTGCGATGTTACAGTAGTTCACCCATGGTGTAAGAGAGAGCTGAGGTCAGCAGGCTATGAGTGGAATTGAAAGCCATGACAAATGTCTATTAAAAGATCAACTCTGCTTCCCTAGCAGCAAAAATGAGGACAGCTTCATCCTCTGAATCTCCACAGATTGCTTTGTTGTGGGTGTCTCACAATCTAAATTTAATTATGAAGTCACTTGAAATACCAGGATGAGTTCTGGGAATGATTTCCAGCTGCATTCGTCCTCCTACACTTCTGCTCAATCTGTGTATGTTCCAAATCTGACTGGAGGAACAGAAGTGCTGTTTGAAGTGAGTCTGGAATACCAAAAGGCAGCGAGATGTGCTGAAAATTAATGAGCGCACACTGGCACACAGGCACACCCACACATAGACACATAGAAATTGTCAGTGGTACTAAATGTAATCCCTTTCAAATCAACTAAGGGTGCAGTCCTAACCTAGGCTGGCACAACTCACTGGTCTTCCCATGCCCATGGTGATGTAGGAAGGGAAGCACATGTCTGTGCACTGCCCTAACCTTCCCCAGGAGTGGCACATGAGTGTCTTCCACAGTGCTTTGTCCTGGAAAAAAGCTGCCAGTACTCACCACAGTGGCATAGATAGTCATCCCCTTATGCCTTTATTAATTAGCTGATGGAGGGCAGGTGGAAAAAGTGCCAGTACTGAGTAGAGAAAAGCCCTGGTTTTATGGCACTTTTGGGACACCCCAAGGTCAGTACAAGACATAGGCCAAGACTTCAGCTGGCCTAACTGGAGATTAGGATTGCAGCCTAAGGCTGCAATCCAGAGCAAATTCAGCCTGCTCTGACCTAACTGCACTCTCCTAACTATTCTGTATCCAGAGCAGAAAGTTATGCTGAATCCAGAGAGTCAGGAAGCCTGGGCTGCCCTAACTGCTCCAGAGCATGCTAAGTAATTGACACAAGGGGAAGACTTGCAACTGAGGAGACACCCCTCAGATCACACTGAACAAGGAACCGCTGTGGTGCCTACAGTGGTGACATGACTCTGCACATCACCTGGTGCGGAAGTCTGTGCGTCATCCCTGGGATGCGCACCCCCCCCCCACCTGGACTGCACAGTCACCAAAGTTGGTGCCTGCGCAGTTGTTTCTGAAGCCAACTGGCTTCAGAAAGAGTACTGCGCAGGCACCATCTCTGACACCTGCACAGTACTTTTCTGAAGCCTTTTGGCTTCGGGGGAGACTGTGTAGGCGTCAGAGGTGGTGCCTGTGCAGTACTCTTTCTGAAGCCATTCGGCGGCCACTCCGCCTCCTGAGTGAGGCCGAATGGCTGTGCAGAGGCGCGGACTTTCTCTGCTCTAAGGAAGTCTCCTCTGAAGCTGTTCGGCATGCTCAGTGTGTTTCTGCGCAGTGCATCTCAGATGGCCGTTCAGGCCAGCTCCTCAGACAAGTGGCAGCTTCTGGATGATTCTCCGCCTTGGAGCAGGCCTGAATGGGGGTGCTGACGCCCGGGGCCTGCCAAAGGACAGTCAAACTCCTCCGGCACATCACCCCATATGGAACGCATCCCCAATGCAGCCCACACCAGCCACACCAGTCTGGTGACACCACTGGGTGCCTGCCTTATAAGGAGTCCCTGATGAGATGCCAGTACATTCTCCAGTGAATACAAGGGGCTTCTTGGAGTGGCCTGCTGTATCCTGAGGTTTGTGGGCAGCCGTAGTTTGTTCCATATCCTGAGGTTGAGAGGAAGGGGTTGTAGCTAGGCTGGCCAAGAACTCAGATTTTTGGTCAGCACTGCCATTCTTACTCGGGCCTTATCATGGACCCCTATGGGTCTACTCATTACTATACCTGCTCCTGAGGTGGTATAACTCTGAGGGCTGGAAGAGGGCATTTCTGCCTTGGAAACAGGCTTTGGATACAGAGTAACTGCTCTGCCCTAGGCAATGCTAAACATGCCCTCAACAGGCCTCTCCTGAGCTGCTTAGGCTGCCCCAGTTAGGGCAGAGCAGGTCCACCTCTCTTAGGGCACCCTATCTTGCCTTGCTCTGCCCTAAGCCTCCTTCAGAGTAACTGGGCTGGAGCATCTTGCAGTTGCTCCAACCTAGTGTTAGATAGGGCAACCTAAGGGCTCTTATGTGGACAGATTAGTTGCTCTGGATTGGGCTGCCTATGAGCTTTTCTTCTGGAATTTTTCTGGAAAATCTCAGTTCTATACTTGGCAGTGATGCCAGATGCAGTGGTATGAAAAATGGCTACCACTGTACTCAGTGGCAATGCTGGGGCCACCAGAGGTCTCCTTGAGGGAATGGGACTTTTGTCTCCATACTTACCCTGAGGAAAGCCCCACAACCCATAATGGAGCTTTTAAATCTGTTCCACCTATTTTGCCAGGGCAGATTTGGGAATCTTTATGTCCGGCTTGGCAGCTCAACATGGAGGATAGAGCGGAGCAGAGCTATCTCATTCCCAGGCCAGTGGTTCCCTCAACCCCACACTCCTCTGGAGTATCTCTCGTGTTTCGCCTTGCAGTGCAATCCAGATTTGTCCTTGGGCCTAGTATCCTAGTATCATTCCTGGTATCCTAGTATGGGCACCCTCCACTTATTGGACAGGTTAGGGACCAGAGCACCATCCAAAAGTGAAAACCATTGAAAAGTGGAACCCAATTTTTTTTGGTTCATAAATTTTCCTTCTAATGCTCTTTCAGTTAGCGAATTGCAAATGCCCCTTTTATCTTGCAAATTCCTGCTGGCGCATAAAGAAATGTATTCTCATTAACTCCTTCAGGAATGGGATTAGACCAGGAGCTACAACATGTGGAGGGCAATTTTGGTCTTTAGAACAGCACAGAGAGAGGTTGAAAGAGTGAAACATGAATTGAATGAATGCATTTTGGATATACCTGAAAGAGGATTGTCAGAAAACAAACCACTGGAAAGCAGAGGATATCTACATTCCAAATTATTCTTACCCTACAATCCACAGTAACTACTGGAAGACGTAAGAGGCACTTACTCTGGATTGCGCTTTGCATTTCCCATAGGTTTCCTATAGGTGGCACCATAACTACGTTGGTGTAAAAGGTTCCGTATTACTCTGGATTGTAGCCTTAGTTCTCTGCTGTAGTTGAAAGCCTCATAGAGGCTGCTGTCTATAGAAGGTTTTCATAAAAGCCCAGGATTGGCTATGTTTGAATACTGCAAAAACACCATGCTCTATTTCAATACGGTACAGTTCTTTGCTTCCAGCAAAAACTCAGTGAAATTTATTTGTTCAGTTTAGGGTAAAGTCTAAGTAACTTCTTCTTCCACATTAACTGTTCATTACTTTCCCATGCTCAGTTTTAAAAGGACCTTTTGTTTTAATTAGTTATATGATCAAATGGAGGTGATTGCCTTGAGAACGTCATGTAAAATATATTCTCATCCGTCCTTTATTGTCAGCCTGAACCTGGATTCCTACAATGTTTCCAGGTCAAGCCAAAATGCTTACTGAACTAAATAAAATACAGCCAAAATACTCTTCTTCTCCAACATATACCCTTATTGGAGTTCTGAATCCATAGATCTTGTTTTTATAGCAATATTCTGTGAGCAATATAAAAAGAATGAGAAAATTTCATCATTTTTGTGGGGTTGTGTGGGATGCTTACTGGTGAGATCACTATATATTGGCACTAGTAATCTACCCACCAAAACTTTAAAAATAGAGTATTACCATTTTTATCCCCCAGAACCACCCCGTTAACCTCAGACAGTGGGGTAGCTAGGCTAGGGGTCCATTGCCACCATGGTAGAGTGATGATTTTCCACCATCTCTTCTAGGGGTGACAATGGCTGCAATCCTAAGTACACTTTCCTGGAAGTAAGATCCTTTGAACACCATGGGGCTTAATTTTGAGTAGACCTGGTTAGGATTGTGCTCAGTGTCTTCCTTTCTGCATTTTGAAGCACCACAGGGCCATCTTGGTTCCTGTCTCCAAATAGATTTGTTCCCAGGGGTTGGGCCATGCGCACACCGATGAAGAGGTGTCTGTGCAGGCATGGGAAGGGGATGTGATGTGATGATGTGGGGGCATAATTGTGTCATCTGGCCCCAGGTTCCCCCTCCCCCACTAATGCTACTGACCTTAGAATGGGCCAAAGTGATGCACTTTAGCTCACAGTTTTATCAGTCTTCAGTCTGATTTTCTACTGAACCTTGTTCATCTACACTTGGGGCCTAATTTTATCCTTTCCCAACACATCAATGCAGTGGTAGCAAAATACCAAATGTTGGGTGAGATGTCAGGTGGAGCTTCTGGCTGAATTAACACAGGATGGCATCTTGGCCGTCTGTTCATGCTTGTCTCCCTGGGCACTCAAACTGGAATGGTTCTAATCACTCATTCCTCTTGTCCCAACAGCTACCATTATACCTTGTTCCTTTAATATAACAGCAACTTGTTTAATACCCATATCCTGATCTGCCTCTTTATTTCCATGCCCCGCCAGCATCAATCTGCTGATTCCCTTTAAATGATGAATTGCATGTGCTTAAAATAAATGGCACTTGACAAAAGACGGCTTGATCAGTTTGCTGCTTTGTCAGTCACGGTGTGAGTTATACTGTTCCAGAGATAATGGTTAAATCCAGGGTGTAAGAAATATATTAATCCAGGGACACATATGCTGTAAACTCAGAACCTCTCAAAATTTGCCCCAACAACGCATTTTAGTTCACAAGCTGGGAATAGCAACATGCTCGGTTTGCTTCATTTCCATTGTAAATTTGATAGACAGATGATTAGTATTTAAAAATTCTGAAAAGGTGTTCGAAGCATCTGTGCTTTCTTGAACAGCAGCCAAAACATTTCCATATAGCTTCACATTCACAATCTCTGTCTTGGATCACATTCCAGTACAGATTCTCCACATGTGTGTGTGTGTTTCTGTTTTATGTTCCCTCTCTCCCAAAGATATGTAGTAAAAATCAACCATAAGCTCCATTTGATAATTCCAGTGTCAAAAGATAATGAACAGGGCACATTTTTTGCTGTTTTTTATGAATTAATGTAAATTTGGAAGTATCTGATTCAGGCTAGCTCCGGTGCAAATTCCAGGTTTAACAAAATCATATTGTTTCTTTACTATATGACAGATGCCATTGTTTACAGTGCTCAGAGAACTTTTCACTGGACCAGCTCAACTGTTACATTTCTTTAATTAATATATTTCCAGCCTGCCTTTTTGACAGACATTGAGAGCTGTTTTTCTTCATGCCTCTTACAGATATCTGTACCGGGTAAATTTAAAATTAACTTTAATTTTTTTAAAATTTTACATCTTTTATATATAAAATCATTGTGTATGTAAATGTAAAAGCCTACAATTCTAACCTCCAGTTAAACTGGTTTAAAATCCTATGCTGACCTGGGGGTGTCACAAAAGTGCAGTAAGACACTTCTGCACCAATCCTGGGGCAGGGTTAGACATGTGTTTGCCTCTCTTCATCCAGGTAGTCGAAGAATTCCACGGATATGAATATCAAACATATGAAAATAAACCGTGAAAGCACAATAGTAGAATTAATTACAATTTAAATTATGTGAATACAAAATCATCATTTAATATAAAAGTTCTGAGTTTCATAAATCATATAACTGCTATCATATATGACAATAAAGAAGCAATGGAGACATTATACTGCATATGAAGAAGTTAATAGTCCTTTGATACCAGTAGAGGCTGGAGATAAATTCCAATAGAAAGATGGTTTTCCTTGATTTTAGATGAAAACAGGTGTTCTGCTTAACTCAGTGTCGACTTGGGCTGAGTTTCACGCTCGGCTTTTTCAAAAGCAAAACCCTTATAGCCTCATAAGAATATTCTTTGTGCATAGCTTAGCCTCCACGGCACAGTCCACAAGAAAGGAGCTTTCGTATGTTTGAGATGCCTCTCTTCATCAGGCATAGGAACGGGTAGACAGATGAGTTGTGCCAGCCTAGGTTAGGATTACAACATAAGTTTGCATACATACATATGTATGCATATATATGTATACATACATACATATGCATACATGCATACCTATAATCAGTGATGGGATTCAAAGAAATTAACAACCGGTTCTATGCCCATCTGACAGCCACTTTTAAATGGCTACTTTTAAGCTTTATATGTCCTATCTCTCATTAACAACCAGTTCTATAGAGTAGGTGTGAACCTGCTGGAGCCCACCACTGCCTATAATCATGATGGTTTTAGAATAACAATTTTTTTAAAAAAAAAATGTCCAGCAATTTTGTCATTTGATGTGTAATTTCATGCAGAATGCAATAAAAATTGTATTTAAATATCAAAAAATTTTGTGAAAAAATCACCATATCCACTGCACAGGGCATTGCTCCAGCCAATGTATGGGAGGAGGTCCATCATTTGCTAATGTGCTAGCCTCTTGCACCAGACCCTAGTGCTGCCACTTCTGGTTGAACACACAGAGACATGTAATATTTGCCTTTTATCTTGTACAGCATGGCTCTTTTTTATTCTGTAGGCAGCAAACAGAAGAAATCATGCCAATCAAAGAATAACAGAACACAGAAAAAATGTAAATAAGCAGTAAATTAAAACAGCAAATCAAGACAAGATGACAGAATTAAGAACAGCATTAGTCAAAAGAAACACATTGTAAATCACTGAATTAAAAGACTGGAGCAATAAAAGCATTTTCACCTAGTGCTGAAAGCCAGGATCTTACGTATGGAATGCAGAAAAGTTTGCAGTGCAGAGGAATCTATAAGGCCTGGAGTTTTCTCCTCCTCTAATATTAATGGAGTTTTTTGTTGCCATGAACATTTAAGTCTTTACAGCAAATCTAGATTGCTCACTGACCACTGGTCATCACGCACTGAATCTTTGGACAGAGGGGGTCCACTTTATTAAAAAATGAATAATGACAGGAAAAATTAGCACACATGGGGTGAAACACTTCTGGGGCCTCTGAATGAACGAATATAGGCAGCATGGAAGCGCATCTCCAAAAATCTTGAAATTCCATGTCCTCAAACAGTCCACTGATTCCTCAAACTCCACGTGGTATATAAGGGAACCTCTCATACAGTGGTGGGCTCCAGCAGGTTCGCACCTACTCTACAGAACCGGTTGTTAATGAGAGATAGGACATATAAAGTTTAAAAATAGCCATTTAAAAGTGGCTGCCAGATGGGCAGAGAACCGGTTGTTAATTTCTTTTGAGCCCATCATTGCTCACATAACAAGCATTTCACATAATAAGTATAAATTTCCAAGAAATCTTGCTTCACATAACAAGTTCCGCTTCACTTAACAAGCAAGCACATTATGCGCATGTGTGCTATGCAGCCCTGATGCTCCACTTGGAGACTCTTTAAAAGGGCTGCCAGCCAGTGCTGCTGCCTCTAACTGCCCCAACTTGGGAGCAGTTGCCTGGGGGTGCCAAGGCAGCTGCCCCTAACTGCTCCCAAGTGCCCCCACCGACCACTTTGAACCTCCAGCCATAGCCCAGGTAAGCCTCCCAGGAAAATGTCTTTGATTGAAGCCTCCAAACCATGTCTACCGAGAAAGCCTCCAAACCATGTCTACCCAGACATTTACTCCCAGGAAAATGTCTTTAGGATTGCAGCCTAAGTAGACTTCATAGGATCATGCATATTGAATGCATGTTTTGAATTCAATTACAGTGTTTTGTCATCATTTTTACATACAGTAAATATTTTTATATGAATATT
Source organism: Cryptoblepharus egeriae (assembly GCA_030015325.1). Lineage (NCBI taxonomy): Eukaryota > Metazoa > Chordata > Lepidosauria > Squamata > Scincidae > Cryptoblepharus > Cryptoblepharus egeriae. The sequence continues at coordinate 12,370,552 of JAREYC010000004.1, forward strand.
TTGGGGGTTGTGGAACCAATCATCTGAGTTTCCATTATTTCCTATGGGAAAATCTGCTTCACTTAAAGAGCATTTCATTTAAAGAGCATGCCTCTGGAACAAATTAAGCTCTTTATGTGAGGCACCACTGTATCTACACAGCAAAAAGGTGGAAACATTTGAGATCATTAGTGATACTCCATTCAGTGTCAGTCTTGGGGAAGTGATTGGAAGAGCCACATGGAAAGGAGTTGGCAGCTCCAGGCTCATCCATTGCCAGGCTTGGCCTAGATAGCTGCTAAACTCTTTAGAGGTGGTAGATGAGAGGAGGATAAGAAAGTGAAAAAATAGATGTTTAACCATCAAACATGAAATATAGAGTGTGAACCTGCAGAACAAGATCATTTCAGATTAGGTGTCATCCTCCTGCAAAATGTTCTTCAATCATTAGATTTTGATAGTAAGGCAGCACCTCTCTCACTCTCTCTCTCTCTCTCTCTCTCTCATTTTCTTAACTCCATGCAGGATTCTGGTTAAATTCCTGGGATCTCCCACCACTACGATCACACAAATAGATAACGAACAGGGCGACCATATGTCCTCTTTTTCCAGGACATGTCCTGAATTTCAGCTTTAGGTAGTGGAAAAAACCTTCATTTTCCTCCATTTCCTTGTGAGCAGGCAGCACGTAGCTTTCTTGTAAATAATAAATTATATGTAATAAATTTTATGTAATCATTTTAAATTTAAGAAGTGATATTTTTAATATTAATAATAAGTGATATAGTGTTTAAATTAACCCCGTGAAAGGAAAATACATAAGTGTTTTTAGGTTTTATTGTATCGTCCTTTTTTCTTGGATGTCCTACATTTTGGGAGGCCTTATCCTCTTTTGGGGTTATGAAATATGGTCACCCTGTGTAGTGAATTTTTGCACATTTGTCATGATGCAAAATATACAGCTAATATAGCAGCTTACGAAAGTTCATTCTTACCCCAACACATTGCAAATGTGATAACGCTTGGCAGTTTTCTCATCATGTGACTAACTGTCAGAATAAAAGTTGCCTCTAATTTTACAGAAATGAAGTGGAATCTTCTACCTTTATTTTTACATACTAGCAAAATGTACTTGTGTTGCGGGAGTAAAATACCGCGCTGTGTGCCATCCCCCTATTGTGCCATCCCCCCATTATAGGTTTGAACATGCCCTCAACTTGCCTTTCTTGAACTGCCTAGACTGGCACAGATAGGCCAGCGCAAGTCCAATCCCTGCCTCTCAACCTCAGGATGCAGCACAACTACGCAAGCCCAATTCAGGATACGACACAAAAACACCAGCCCACTGAGCATGCTGCGCTTGTATTGCTGCCTCTTCAGCAGCAGTTGGGCCAGCTAGAGGATTTCTAGCCCTGTGGATTTGGTCTAAGGGTCAGCTGAGGATATGACCTACTTAGGCCAGCTTGGCCAGACCATTGTCTCAGGCCTAAAGTCAGGCTCACACCCTTATTTATTAATTTACTAGCGAAAAGCGTACCCGTGTTGTGGAAGTAACATTTCCCCATACGCCATCCCCCTCCATGCGCAATGTCCCCATACGCCATCCCCCTCCATGCGCAATGTCCCCATGCACAACTTTCCCCAGGCACATCTTCCTCCATGCGCAACTTCCCACATGCGCAACTTTCCCCCATGCACATCATCCCCCAAGCGCATCATCCCCCATGCACACCGACGCCATTTGCAACATCTCCCATGCGCAAAGTTCCCCATGCGCAATGTCCCCTATGTGCAACATCCCCCATGCACAACTTTCCGCCCATGCGCAACTTTCCGCCCATCGCATCATCCCCATGTGCATCATCCCCCATGTGCAACTTTCCCCCATGCACAACTTCCCCATGTGCAACTTCCCCATGCATATCTTTCTGCCCATGTGCATCATCCCCATGTGCATCCTCCCCCATGCGCATCATCCCCCATGCGCAACTTTTCCCATGCGCAACTTCACCCCATGCGCAACTTCCCCCATGTGCAACTTTTCCCCATGCACATCATCCCCCTCATGTGCAAGTTCCCCCCATGCATAACTTCCCCCCTTGCGCAACTTCTCCCCATGTGCACCCTCCCCAGTGCAGCCCCTACCTCCAAACAACATCCCCCTCACAGTGCACCATGTGCAGAGCACCAAATTGGCTGGATGTTGGTCAGTCTCCCATGTAAAGTATAGGAGAGAAACACGTTGCCCCCTTTTCAGCCCCTGAAGGGTTAAATTTCTCCAGATGGTTCTTGGTGGGAGTTCAGGTGACAGAAGGAACTCCCAGAATTCCATGCTTCAGGCCCAGCAGTTGGGGCGGAATGTTGCTGAGTCAGCAATTCTCAATGCAAAGTATAGGGAGGAAAACATGTTGCACCCCTTTTCATCCCCTTCTGGTTGGAATTTCGGAAAACCGGTTCTTAGTGCACCCCTCCGTCACAGAAGGAACACCCACCCCAAATTTCATGTTTCTAGGGCCCACGGTTTTGGCAGGGCGATGATGAGTGAGTGAGTGAGTGGGTGAGTCAGTCAGTGACTTTTCTCTTATATATATATAAGCTATATATATAGCTTTGCTAAAACGGTCTAAAACGGTCTAAACTGTTTTAGCAAAGCCTACCAAGACTTTGGACTAACAATCAGCCTGAAGAAAACACAAGTCATGGGTCAGGGTGTGGATTCACCTCCCTGTATCACAATCTCTGAACATGAACTGGAGGTTGTCCATGACTTTGTGTACCTTGGCTCAACTATCTCTGACACTCTCTCCTTAGACTCTGAGCTGAATAAACGCATTGGTAAAACGGCTACTACATTCTCCAGGCTTACAAAGAGAATATGGCTTAATAAGAAGCTGACGGAACATACAAAGATCCAGGTCTATAGAGCTTGCGTCCTGAGCACACTCTTGTACTGCAGTGAGTCTTGGACCCTTTATGCATGGCAGGAGAGGAAGCTGAACACCTTCCATATGCGCTGTCTCCGACGTATTCTTGGAATCACCTGGCATGACAAAGTCTCAAATGACACAGTATTGGAATGTGCTGGAATCTCTAGCATGTTCACACTTCTGAAACAGCAGCGTCTACGCTGGCTTGGGCATGTCATGAGAATGGCTGATGGTCGGATTCCAAAAGATCTCTTATATGGAGAATTAGTGCAGGGAAAGCGCCCAAGAAGGAGACCACAGCTGCGATACAAGGACATCTGCAAGAGGGATCTAAAGGCCTTGGGAATGGACATCAACAGCTGGGAAACCTTGACCTCTGACCGTTCAGCGTGGAGGCAAAAGACCCAGCATGGCCTTCTCCAACTGGAAGAGACACTTGTTCGGCAGGCTGAAGCAAAGAGACAGACCCGAAAGCAGCGAAACCTGGGGCCTGGGCAGGGGACGGAATTTATTTGTCCTCAGTGTGGAAGGGATGGACACTCTCACATTGGCCTCTTTAGTCACACTAGATGTTGTTTCAGGACCTCCAGTCAGAGCACGATACCATAGTCTTTCGAGACTGAAGGATGCCAATAATATATATAGCTTATCTGGGCCATTTATTTATAGCTTTCTGGCTTAAAGTCAGGACTGCATTGGCTGTCACTTAATTATTTGAAAAAGCATAGCACAACATTACTTGCTACGGGATCTATAGACACAAGGTGCATGAAGGTGTGTTTACAGAATCTGGAGCTGGAAATGCTAATCGTTTGAATAATAGGGCTATGTTGACATGCTGGAGAATTGAAATCAGGATGTGTCACCTGAATATATACTCTGCTGTTTGATGGGAAAGGAATACTGAAAAGGCATGTCTATCTCCTCTCAAATTTAAATCAGCAGCATCTATTGACAATTTAATTTGACAGAGCTAAGCTCTGAAGAGCTCAAGGTTTTCAGAAGAAATTATGGGAAAAACAGCAGGTACAAGGAGATTATTTCTGTGGGTTTTGTGCAGTTAGTAATTTTATTAATTGATTTTAAAGTGATAGCTCACCTTTCCCCATCCACTCCAAGGGACCTAACAAGCAAGTTAACACAAGATTTTTAAAAATTAAAAACATATTAAAACAACAATTGGTATGGTATGGAGACAGAAGAGGGGGGAAGGAGTGTTAAGCTTCTCTACCTTTTTTAAATTAATCCAGGACAACCTCCTTGTTTCACATAGTGTCTAGTTTGATTTTATAAAAATGTAACTTCAGTTCTTTGCAAATTATCATTTCTACATTTTTGTGAACTGAAAAAAAGAAGAAACATAAGTGCTTTCCTCAGTGGCAAAAACCCCTTCCCTTTTATGTTTTCTTCCTTCACTTAAATGGAAGAATGAATTTCTGTTTCCCACCTACTCATGAAATCTTCCTACAGCTGTAAAAACAGCTGAATTTCACTCCTTAATGGATGGACTATATCTCTGAAGAAATAATATTTGGGACAGATCCAGTATAAATAAATTAGAGCAACTTTTAGTGGACAAAAATCTTTGCATCCTTTACCTGTGGCGTAGCTATTTTTCCTCCTTTTGTTTGTACATTGTTTTAATGAAGAGTTATTAAGAAAGAAAAGAAGGAAAGGAAGAAAAGAAAAGAAGAAAGAAACAGTTAAAATACCTAACTCATGGGAAGGTACAGAACCAAAGTATTTACTGATGGGATGATTAACTGCGTTTTTTCTTCTATGGCGAGAGCGGTTTCTCAGGGCGGCTTAAAACCCTTAGAATACCAGAATTTTTTTGCCCCACCCCCAAGACAGCACAGGTCAATTTTGACCCACATGGGTAATATGTATAGTTAGGTACATATAATGTTCATATAATGTACATATAATGAATAAACGTTGTGTCAAGTTTTAGCATAATTATAATTTGTATAATTATTTTTGTACAATTTCAGCTAGCAAAATATTGAGTAAACAGTAAAAGGCAACATGGTCCAATAGGACCCTGTACTATAGTTAGCTGCATATAATGTACATATGATGTACATATAATATACATATAATGAATAAATGTTGTGTCAAGTTTTAGTATAATTTTTTTTTGTAAAAAAAAATATTTTTAGTACAATTTTTATCACCTAAGAGTGCACAGGTCTGCATGGGCCAATTTTGACCCGTGCGACCCTGTACTATAGTTAGGTACATACAATGTTCATATAATGTACACATAATGTACATATAATGTACATATAATGAATAATAATTATGATTATATTTAGTATAATGATTTTAGTACAATTTTAGCTAGCAAAATATTGAATAACCAATAAAAGGCAACATGGGCCCAATATGACCTGATTTGGTATAATATGTATAAATTGGATTTTATAGAAAAACTGTAAATTCAAAATCTTCATGCTTTTGGTATTGTGACTGTCTAATTAGCAGGAAAAAAGTCAGAAAGTCTTGTCAGGTAATAATAATAAATTCCAGTAAAAACACAACACAAACTTCCTGGCGGGTCAGTGATTGACCCGGTTGGGATTCTAACTCTACAATCCAGAGTAACTATGGGAGCACGTAAGAGACATTACGCGCACCCGTAGTTACTGGACCACCTAATGAAAATCTATGGGAAATTCATATTGCAATCCAGAGCAAATTGTTCTTACACTGGAGCAAGGACTCCCTGTAGTTACTCTGGATTGAGCCCTAAGTCGAATGAGCACTGCAAAGAGATTGGCCAGCACAACTTATCACCTTATGGGGCTTGGGAAGATATCTGAATCTGCCACAACTCCCCATGGGGGGCTTCCCTGCTCTCCAGGTGCCAGGCAGTAGATATGTTCAGGCAACATATTTGTGACACCCACATGGCAAGTTTAGATTGTATTCCCCATTACTGATTTTATTGGCTTGAACTGCACAGCCAACAAATGGCGCAAGTTTTTAATACTGTATTTATACTTATTTTAATTATAAATTTTGTTTTGTGATATATTTGTTTTGTGGTATATTTGTTTTGTGGTATATTTCTGAAAGCTACAGCTTTCATTGTACTAATAATTTGGGAGACAGATTATCTGTTTAGATCGTGATGGTTCATAATGCTATGGCTTCTGGTTAGACCATTTAGAAATATCTCAGAAATACTAACTCTCGTGCTGAAGGCACAAAAGGCTGGTTAAAATTTTTTTCTTTCTATTATATCAGTTTCTTTGTCAGCATCACCTGCACCTTTATTTAAAGGTGTAAAAGTGTGAAAAGCAAAGTCCTGTCCATTGAACAGACTTGTTTATACTCCAGGTTACAACACCATTTGAAATCCTCTTTGACATAGATTTATTTCCTTTGACATTAGGCCAGTATTCCATGGTTCTCTTGCTGATGGCTAAAAAAGAACTGCAGAATAAGGAGAACCACTAGAAAACAAAAGCTTTAATCCTAATTCCTAGTTAGGCCACTACAAATTCCAACACAAGTCCCTTGCTGGCCTAGGGTTGTCAGAAAAGTGCCATACAGCACCTCTGCACCACTCCTGGGAAGTAGGTTTAGGCCAGTGCACAAACATGCACTGGCCTCTCCACACCACCATGGGAAAGGGGAGTTGGCTGGGCTAGTTCGGATTGTGCCCTTAATCACCATTTCCTAATAATAAAGGTGCAATTGATTGAACATGAAAAGGAACATTTGCCCTATAAATTGCAATGAGCACCTTTGCCCCCATTACATTAACACCCTTTTGTCATGACACTGGATGGTGTAACTGTGTTCCTGTTTCACAAAAAACTCTTAAAAACTGGCATTTGGCCTGTTATACCATTTCTTCTAATAGCTGCACTTGTTTCCCATTTCATCCCCAAACAATGGGTGCTTATAATTTATGCTAAGGAATTAGCTGTTCCATTTCAAACTTGCAGATATATTTTCCTACCAGTTATATACAGATCAGGCAGTATAGGAAACTATAGTATTCAAGACATTATACAGTGGCGCCTCATGTAACAAGTTTAATTTGTTCCGGAGGCATGCTTGTTACGTGAAATGCTCTTTACATGAAGCGGATTTTCCCACAGGAAATAATGGAAACTCAGATGATTGGTTCCACAACCCAAAAAATATTCATATAACAATGTTAACTGTTTATAAAAATGATTACAAGACACTGCAATATTACACAGTACAAAACACTGTAATATACAGTAACACAAAACACTACAATAAACAAAATACTGTACAGTACTGAATTGTACTGTACCTTTGAAAACCTTCATGGTTGGTTTGAGGGTTACAGAGAGGCGATGACTTTGGCTGCAATCCTAAAGACACTTTCCTGGGAGTAAAACCCATTGGACACCCATTCCTGGGAGTAAAACCCATTGGACATTGGCTTATGTCTGAGTAGACATGGTTAGGATTGTGCTCTTTCACAATCACTAATGGAGTCACTGCTATCCATTGGCTCAATGGAATATTTGTCTTTTTGTGCAACTTGAACATTCCCAAGCTGCTAATGGGGAGCAGCACTAGAACATTGATAAGGCACACCTTCCACACTGCCACACACAGATCCCACATACATACATGGCACAGGCTGCTCCCCCCAGACTGCCCCCCATGAGTTCCCTGGCCATGGAAGCCTATTCCAAACTTTGCAGAGGGCCCCACTGGAGCTCAAGCTAGTCCCCACGTCTCCCCTGTGGGTTTCCTTGCCATGAAAGCCTGTTCCAAACTTCCTCAGTAGTGCTCTTTATTCAAGACATTGCTCTTTACGCAAGTCAAAATTTCTGAGAAAATTTTGCTCTTTACACAAAATGCTGTTTATTTAAGTCCCCCTTTACTCTAGATACCACTGTATATATAATGGCTCAATCCTATTGTGCCTATTTGGGTAAAAATTCTTTTGTTTGTTCTAACTCTCTGGACACTCAATTTTTGTGGCTATTTCATGGTTCTGGTTGTGTAGTGTGAGAGGTAAAATAGCATCCCTCTATCCACTCTATCCATCTCCTGAATAATTCTATTATGCCTCAAGCATAATTCTGTACATTCTCCAGTCTGGTATGTTTTTTCAGGCTTCGCTGCTGAATTGCCATAATCATAATAATCTACTATTACTCTCTAAGCATTCCATATAATTTTAAACAAAAAGCAAAAAAAAAAAACCCTCCTAGACCAATTCAATCTCTGTGTTTCACTTTTTACAGGTACACAAATGAAAATCCATGGTGCTTTGCTTGCAAGTTCACAGCCTAATTGGAGCCACTCTATAAAATTTCATAGCCTCTTTAGGATTATGAGTAGATATTAATTTGTCTGCATATATTAAGCATTCATTGCATCTATGGCTTTTATTTTCTTGGTACATTACCCAGCAAGAATGTATAGGCTTAAAACAGCAGTAAGGTATTTATGGGTGGTTGCAAACCACCCTAACCTTTATGGGTGGTTGCAAATCTTCTCCCCAACAGAAACATGAACACAGTTAACTTTCCACTTTTCTTGACTTATGGAACTTGGGAATGGTTGTTCTCCATTCTTGCATGGAAATGGCTACAACAACCACTCCTTTTGAAGAACTTTCATGTTTTATTCTGTGCATTTGACTACTTGGAATACCACAAATTAGGGGGAGCAGGGTGAAAAATTATAGTCCAGTCAATTTCTGCATGGATTCTCCAAGGCAACATTTCACCGCCATGCTACACCATGACATCAGGAAAGAGTGCCAACAAAAATATTTGGCTAGTTATTAAATATCTGGAGGAACTTTCTGATAAATATACTGGTTCAGAATTAATTCTGCTATGTTGGGGCTTATATCCTAAAGTGAAGTTAAGCCCTTGCTCCAAGGCACTTAAGATGACTTTCCATAAGATAACACTAGAGGGTGACGTAACTGTGTGTACCCGTAACTGCTATGGATTTTGGTGTAAGAAGAGTTGGGGTGAGGTATACTTGACCTTGTTCCTTTTCTTCTTTATTAATTCCCACTCTATACCCAACTATGGACCCAATTTTATCCAACCTTCCAACCTCAGGACAAAAATGCATATAGCCAAAATGCAGCCTATAGTATGGTCTATAGTCAGTGGTGGGCAGAAGGCGGATTGGGCCGGATTGCCCGAACTGCTTCCTCTTTCTGACTCCCCCGCCACTGATCCAGTGGCTAGGGGGGCCCAGAAAACCAGGTGCACTGGTTTGGCGCGCCCGGGAAGCCCTACACTGTGCCTGCGTCAAGCTTAGCTCGATGCAGGCGCAGTGCGTCTCCTGAAGCTTGCTTTAGGAGACGCACTGCACTTGCACCGAGCTGGCTGCAAGCGCAGTGTGGCAGGGTTGGGGCCCACCCCTCACCCCGCCCCTGCCCCTGACCCCGCTCCTGACCCCACCCCCACCCCCAGACCCTGGCCCCACCCATTTCCGAGGAACCGGTTGTTGGGCCAGGCTGGGCCCACCCCTGTCTATAGTGTAGCACATGTTCCCATACCTTAAGAAATCTCCAGTGACTGCTCCTCCCCCTCAAGATGCAGCACACACCCCAATGGGACAACTGCACCAGCACTGGAAAATTGGATAGGATTGGGTCCTAACCTGGTCCAGCGGGTGTCCTTTCCTGCCTATAAGCATTTTAAAGGAACCTGTGTCCCTCTGGTGTGCTGGTAAGGTAGGATTGGACCAAAGAAATCTAGGTTCCTTCCAAGAGGAAGGAAAGTCTCTGAGTTCTTTGGGGACAAGAATACTTATTTTCTTTTTAAACACATCACCATGGAAAGATATGCATCATCCTGTGTGAGCCCTGGGGACTGACAGGTTGCACACTTTAATAAAGAAATGAAGGTCAAGTACATTACTTTTTAATGAAATCGATAAAATGAGTCATCTATTCCAAAAATACAATCAGGGAGAGAGAATTCTTTGGCAAATAGCGCTAATTGTGTGGACTTTTGCATCAATTGGAGGGGAAAAAATAGGCAAGCATTTTCGAAGATACTTTATTTAGGAAGGCTACTTGCCTAGGCATTCGACTAAGGTTGGCTTCCCAAAATAGAACTTCCTTGATCTTGCTTCTTGTTGTAATTACCAAGAGTGAAACTATGATGTCAGACTCACAGGTATGCCTCTCCTAAGCCTTCCTGGGAAGCACTGGTTTTATTTACACTCAGGTTTCATTCCTTTTCTTCCTCTAGGACTGTATGTTCCCGAAACGCAGGAACAAAACACAGTTCATTCTTTGGTTCCCTTCCCCTTCCAGTTGCTTGTTCTTATTATATTTGTACATACAAGAGGCAGTGATCCCTTAGCTGAATGATTAGAAGAGATTAAAAGTTCCCAGAGCAACAAGAGATCAACTTTTGAAGAGCCATAAACCCCATTACATAGGGAAACTATTTACGCATTCATTCATTTTACAGCCCAATGTAAAAATCTTAATCAAGGAAAGGTCAAAGTGAGATCTGTGGGAATGTGGTACAAGTTGCCTCCCCACCACAAAAAAGTATTCTCTGGTATGTAGCTTTATTTCCAGCTGTAACAATAAGACCTTTTCAGTGGGTCAAAATATGCAGAGTGAATAAGCATAGGGTTGGAATTGGCATTGATAAGCACGACTCCGGGCAGTTTTTAATATATATATATATATATATATATATATATATATATATATATATATATATATATATATATATATATAACTGAAAAGTCACTCACTGACTCACTCACTGACTCACTCATCAACAGCCAGCCAAAACCTGTGGGCCTAGAAGGGTGAAATTTGCGGAGGGTGTTCGTTCCATGTCATGCGTGCGTGCGTGCGAGTGTGTGTGTGTGTGTGTAGTGAATATCAGTAAGTGTGGATCAGGTCCTGCTAAGTGGGTCATGACCCAACTTCAGGGGGGTTTCCATCCACTTCAATTGTTTTTGTTTTGTTTACTGTTCAGGTCAAGAAGAGAGCAGAGAGTATTGCTGCAGACCCTCTACACCCAGGATACAACTTGTTTGATCTTCTTCCTTCTGGACGTAGATATAAGACTCTGTACACTAGAACATCTAAGCACAAGGTGTTTTTTTTTTCCTTGTGCCATTAACTTGTTGAACTCATAATTATGCTGTGGTGATTTCTGAGTTAACATCAAGTCAGTGTTTTAACATGAATTGAATATCTTTATCTGTTCTACTGCTTATTGGTTATGTTTATGATTTAGTGTTAGTATCTATGTAGCCATTAGCCGAAACCAAGTTCCAAGTATGGTTTCCATACTTGACCAATCAATCAATCAATCAATCAATCAATCAATCAATCAATCAAATCTATCTATTAATTTTTAATACATTAGGCTTGGTGCTGCCATGGTATGTGATTATATTTGGGGAAGTCTTACAGATCAGTATTTTGTGTAAATTGTGGACACATTCCTAACCAGTATAGGCCATCACAACTCACCCATCTCCCTGTTCTCGTGGTGGTGGTGGGAGGTTAGGGTATGCCTATGGCCTAACCCCTTCAAGAGTGCACTTCTTACAGCACTTTTGCAACACCCATAAGCTATCATGGGACTTGTCCCAGGACTGGCATAACTGGGGGTTAGGATTTCAGCTGCAGTATCACTGAGGCTGGAATCCTAACCTGTACTTAGGCCAGCCTAAGCCTTGGCATAAGGCCTGTGCTGACCTGGGGATGTCACAAAAGTGCTATAAGGCACTTCTGCCCCATTCCTGGGAGGGATGTGCCACTGCCTAGGCATACACCGAACTCCCCACCATGGGAAGATATGCCAGGTGAGTTAGGCCAATCTAAATTTCTTAGAATTGCACGCTGGGTATCACAACTGCACATGGCTAGCAGGTATCTATGAATTTAACACAGCCTGCAATCGCCCCTTTGCCCACTGAATTATCCAGCCTGTTGTCTGCATTTCCTGTGTATTTCCGATAGGCAATTCTTGTTGTTGAACACAAGTGACATTAATATACCAGCTGTCATGTAATGCATTTAAACTTGCCTCCTACTGTACAATGCAAATGCATTTTCTCTCTAAACACAGGAACTTGGAGTGCAGTTTAATGGGAAGGCAGGAAACAGGATAATTGGTTAAAGAGATTCACAGTGCATTATGATTGTTCCTTATTTCTACTGTAATTTTATAGAGCTCTTTTATTGTTGCAACAAAGAATGGAAAGATAACTCAGAGCAGTGCTCTGAAATTAAACCACTGAACCAGAGGTATCAAGCTTTGTCTCTGGAAATTAAAGCACTGAACCAGAAGATGTCAAGCAGGAGTCTCTAGACATTGCCTTTCTTTAGCAGGGCTTACGTTGGGGTGCTTGCGTATATTCATAGAATGTAGTGATTTGGGGGATCTCACCAACATGTGAATTTGAGGCACTCTTGTCCATCAACTCAGGGTGCACCCCCAAGGAAGTTGGCATTTTGAAAGATGTTACATCACAATCCTGATATACACTGGGTTGAGCGAAAAGGGTGCATCTTGTGCTTTATTGGGGCTGCTGCTGTGGTACTGTGGAGCAAGAAGAAACTTTCCCATTTCCCCAGAAAGGGCTTCAGTGGCCTTAATGGGTCTGCTCAGGTCTCTGCCACTGCTAGGAGCGGCACAGAACTGAGTAAATGTAAGCTATGCCACTTGGGGAATGTGGTTGGGATCTGGCATATCTGCAGCTGTGAAAGAGAGAGAGAGTTTAAAAGAATAGAGAGAACAGGCTGACCATATAAAATAGAGGACAGAGTGCTTGTACAGAGTGCTTGTACCAGAGTGCTTGCACCATAGAAGAGGCAATTTAGGCAGGTTTAGCTGAACATATAGTGGTGCCTTGTAAGACAAACAAAATTTTTTGCAGAAGCATGTTTGTCTTACAAAGCGTTATTTATACAAAGCAGATTTTCCCATAGGAAATAATGGAAACTCAGTCTATTCCACAACCCAAAAATATTCATAAACAAATATTAACTGTATTAAAATGATGACAAAACACTGTAATCAAATTCAAAACACTGTAATATAATACAGAACACAATTACTGTGATATTAATAAAAAAGCAGGCTTTCAGTCTTGAAAGACTATGATATTGTGCTCGGCGCTGCATATGCTGCATGCGAAGCACAAAAGCCTGGGTTGGATTGTTATGGAGGATAGGCTGTTACCCAAGCAGCAAATCCCCCCTCTCCACGCCACTGAATTAGTCCAATGGAAAGGCAGAACCAATACTATTGGATCCAGCTGGTGTCGCAGAGCTGGGCAAAGGACAGGAGCTCACCCTGTCTTGTAGAGCCGACCCGGGTCTCGAACCCTGGCCTGCTGGTTAACAAGCACAGTGTCTTAACCACTTGCACCAACCACAGCCCACATATTAATAAAAACACTGTAATATACTGTACAGTAAAAGAAAAAAAACCTTTATGACCATGGATGACTAATTTTCACTAAGAGTCACTGGTGTCTTTTTGATCAACCTGAACAAGGAACCTTCTAATGGCACTTGCTTTTGTCTCCTTTTGAGGATTCCACAGAAATGTGACACTGCATGTCATGAAACAGATTCAACATAGTTAGATTTTTCTATAGCCTCAGCGTTTCCAGACCTCAACGTTGGATATGTTTAAATTCCTTGAGATAATTAGAACTGGAGTTAGGTTGATCCATGGACAATATTGAGAATATAAGAGCCTCCACTGGATCAGGCCAAAGGGCCATCTAGTCCAGCTTCCTGTATTTCATAGGGGCCAAATCCCTTAGGGAGCATACCAGACACCTGCATCCAGGTGCCCCCACTGCATCCGGCGTTTTGAGGTTGTCCACGTCTCCACACACCCTTCATGGCATGTAATCTGTGATGGTGAGCCAGGACTAGATACTATGGGCACAATCCTGTTCCACATTCCTGCACCAAGTGACTGACCCAAGGTCACCCAGGAAGCCTCATGGTCAAGGAAGGATTTGAATCTGGAACTTCATGGTCTCTATCCAACACCCTCACCACTCCATCATCCTCGCTCTTCATGAAGTAGCTTTGTAGTGGCTCTCTCACCTGAAACAATGTTTCACTCTTTGCATCTCCATAACATTTCTGTGCAATAGGATGCTGTCCATTATTGTTGCTGCTTTTCTCCTTTGGTTCTTTCCCTTCTCCCACCCTTACCTGTCCCAATTCCACTTGAGGGTATTATGCTTTGGATAACAGCCACAGTAATAAAAAGTTCATTTGTCAAGCATAGAGTGTACCATTCAGGGACTGATTTGTTCTGGGCTCCAGAGGCTAGGAAAGAAAAACCTCCTGTGAGTGATGATGGGTGAGAAGGTCACCATTTCCCTCCCCTATAAAACAGATTTGGGTCCTTATTTTATTTCTTGCTTCCTTCCCCCCCTCCTTTCTCTCTCCCCACTTTCCTGGAGGGGTTTGTTTTAATCCTTCCTCCTTCTTCCCCCATCTCTTCTCATGATTTACGGTACATTTCACACTGTGTTACCTTTCTCTGCATTGTAAATGTCAGGGTGCCACATCTGAGTGATGGAAAGTTAACATGCCATAGGCTTTTATTGACGAGTCTAGGACTGGTGAGGAAACAAATGTATTTTTCCTGGGCCAAGTGCTGCATCTATTATCCAAACTCTTCTGACAGTTGCCAGTGATGCCATATGAAAGGCCATCAAGCCCTTCTCCGCACATCAGATCAGAGTGTGAGGTTCAAGGCTGTGAGATGGAATCTGTGAAGATATAGATGTAGATATTTTCAAACACTCACGGAATATCTTCAGAAGTGCCTGTTGGATTTGTGTTATTTTCTCTGTCTTGGTACCAGTGGGTAAAAACACTGTGCCTGCCAACCTATAGACCGAATATTCGCCAGTTCAAGACCCAAGTGCCGCAGGATGGAGGAGCTATCACTTGTCCCAGCTCCTGCCAACCTAGCAGTTTGAAAGTATGCAAATGCAAGTTGAATAGGTACCTCTTCGGTGGGAAGGTAATAACCTGCTGATAGGCCAACCAATTTCCTCAATGTTGCAACAAAATATTGATTGGATGACTCTGATCAGAATAGCGGACTATGCCATAATGCATGACAGACACTAAAGAAGTTGAAACCATTAGTGCATCAATGCAAATGTGTATTGCGTTTTCAGTGTTTAATCCCAATACTACCCTGTGGCAGTATACATAATGCAGCGATGCCAGGGAGTGAATTCCATGTGTTGTGGTGGGAGGGTGAAGTGGCAGCCCAGGAGAGTTAAGTTAAAATATTTTACTTAATAAAAATATTTTACTTTAAAATATACTTTAACCTAGTTTTGGATTGGGTTTTAACCTAGCTTTTAGGGCTGGGTCGCCACTGAGTCTCCTTCGATTTATTCCAGCCATTTAGACTGGAGCTTCGGAAGGGATCCAGGCTATGAAATGGGATAAGATCACAACATGCACTGCTGTTTCTACGATATGTCCCTTCCAATCCCTGAACCACCGCTGCCCAGCCTACCTGTGCACTGAACATCCTCCAAACCACTCACAACCTTCACCTGCCAGCAACTTACCTGATCCTACATGGCCTATATGGGCCACTGGAACTCCTGCAGTGCCTCCATTTGCACCACAGTTGACCTTCACATGACAGCAGCGCACCATTTGTGATTGTGCATCAACACTTACAGTGGCAGACCTCCTAATCCATTGCCGTAAGTGCCCAGTATGACTGGGCTGTTCACCTAAGCTCTGATAGGATCTGGGAACCTCTCTCATCAAGCAATATGTTTTTGTATTGTAGGTATTAGGTAAGTTAGTCACAATTTCTGTCTAAAATCAATAAAGCATTAATATGTCCTTTACTGGATACGCTGCCCTCGCATTGACAGCGTGATCCATGTCATTGTGAAAACATGGCACTTTGACATTTGTAGAAATGGCCATTATCACAAATAAGGAGAGAAAAAAACAACACAGAAAGACAATAACTATCTGCAATTTGAAGGTAACTCTACCCCTATTTTGTTACTCATAATAGCCCTCCAGAAAACTAGAATAAATAGTGTATTTCTTTATCAACTTGGTTAATCTAATTGCGAATATCAACACAACTCATCAATTGCAATCACTTTTTAAATATGAAATTAATGTGTTAATCTTTGTCTTGTTTGTTACTCAGTATAGCAAATACGTTTCTCCACCCATAAGTTGCAACATTGTCCTCCCATTTAATACTCTCCCAAGATAACTGAGTATTTCTGCTGAGTTGGCAACTACTGTTACCACCTTCCCCATCAAGATAAATGGTGAACTGCTTCCTAGAGACAGCTTGGATGGGAATAACACCCACTGTCTGGAGTTATTGAAAATGGGTTTCCATGTGCTGGTCATCATGTAGGAAGACATTTTCTAGTTGTGACTCAAGTGGATTTCTCTGATACAAACCCACAATGAGGGGCAATGGTTGGATGTCTGAATTTTGGTTTTTGATATAGCACTTATTTTTCTCTCCCTTTTTCTCAAAAGAGGAAAAAAAATGTCTACTTCATTTCCCACAAATTACATTTTAGGCTTTAGCCTGAAATACAATAGAAAGCACAGCTTTTACATAGCACATAATTAAATACCCTTTATGCCAGGTTTTGTAATTTGCCTTAATCCATAAAAATTTAAGAAGATTTAGGAATTTTAGCTTTTTATACAAAGGTTTTTTTCCCCACTCACAGGAGATTCTTGGGCATGAAGAAGAGACCAGCAAAGCAATTAGCATATTAAACCAAATGTTGAAAGCTTTTAATCCTTTTTTCCGTATTAAATATTTGCTGAATGGAAGTGTTTGATCTTGACTTACCCTGAAAAAGAACAACACAGTGCAGGCTGTAGGTAATTTTTATTTGTAGACAAAGAGGGAAACAGAATAATAAAAAGTAAGTTGGTTATTTATTATCTAATATACATACAAACAACCATTCTTGTTACGGTAGTTCTGCTATCCGTAATTATCTTATCTTGTCTCCAAAGTGGAACTGATGTATTAAGAATCCTCTGTTCTGTTTTCAATTCCAAAATGTGTAGGAAGCAACACGGAGTTTGTTAACAGCTTCCAACCCATTGTCAGTCCTCCCGTCATCCTCCCATTACCCACATTGATAAAATTGTATGGGAAGGACCATGGTGTGCAGGAACAGGACATTTAACCCTTTTCAATCACACTGCAGATGGACTGGTGCCAGGAGACATTTCCCTCCTGGAGTAGTAGGCAGCTGGGGGGGGGGGGGGGCATTTGGATGGCAATCTAGAAAATGCCCCTTTCTGCATACTGTGATGTGCTTCACTCCTACAGCTGCCAGCATAAAAGAATGCAGATGCAGAAATTTACACATTTATTGCAATCTGATGAAATGTAGTATATAAATGTTCCTTTTGGACCTGATCTTCAGCATTTGGCAGCTGTTATACTCTCCTTCCTGTACTGCTTCAATAGTTTCTGGAAGATACTTGCTTGGATTACACTTGGAAGAAATGCTGTTAAAACCCTCCTATGTTGCTTGGTGGAAATATTATTCAGGCTAAAGGTGGACCTACCAGAGTAACTTCCCACATATGGTCCAGTGTTTCTGATGGTACCTTCACTACATACGAAGGAGAAACAGTGGCTCCCCTAGCACAAAGAAGGCTCCAATTGTCACCGACAAAGAGCACAATCAAAACCATCGCTACTCTAAAGTAAGCCCCCTTGTGTTCAATGGGTCTTACTTCCTGGAAAGTGTCTTTAGGATTGCTGGAATAGTTAAAACTAGAAAAAGCAGAGCGTCAATAGTTCATTATGCCATAAGGAGCATGTATCATTCTTTTTTTTCCCCAACAGTAATCAGTTTCATCCTGGAGAGTCCATTATCTGAATTCGAAGCCTCCGTCATGCCTGATCTTAATTGCTGTGATGTTGGGTTTCGATGTGAGCCATTGTCCATATTCCCTTGTAATGACTGCAACGGTAGAAATGGGCAAAGTCATTGAAAAGGATTGGAAGAAAGAATTATTCTCGTTTACCATTTGTTAAGAGGAAGAGTCATTACAATAATCCTCAGTTAGGGAACATGGTTATGGTGTGATTAGCAACTAGCTTGCTTTTGAAAAGGATGGAGGCATAACACCTAATCACCAGAAAATGATTGTTTCCCAAACTGTTTTAAGCATTTTACTAGAAGTATGAAGTCTCATCCAGTGACTCATCCTGACTCTTGTCCTCTTAGCGTTTTTTGATTTTTAGTTCTCTATGACTATAATCAATTTTAATAATGGAAAATTAAGCACTTAGCCTCGTACAGGATGGACTGTTATAATAATGAAAGGACATTCTGCTAAACTGATTCCACCAGTTCTCCTAATGTCACAGACAATCAAATTGTACCAAAGTAATGCCTGAGTTGCAGGTCAACTCTTTTACACAAAGCTGTGTTATTAATTCTTGGAGGTAAATATTGATTTTTTTTCCTCCACCCGTTATTGGACAAAATTGATGCAAAATGCAAAATTGACGCAAAAAGTTGATGCAAAATGAAGTATTTTGTAGCAATATCATGATGCATTGTTATTCATGGGGTATACTGGGGCAGCTGGTGGGTGCTGGTTACAGAGTTGTGGCTATCAAAAATGTGGCCAGAAATTAAAGAAACGAAGAACAGCCACCACCTGCCAGCTTGTGATCAGGGGTCCCCAGAAATGTTCACAACATTTATTTGTGTTCCCTTCAAATCACAGCAGTGTCAGCATTGTCAAGCTTTTTATGGCATGCTGAGTTCAAGGTGAAAAACTCTTCAATGAGAATTTTTGGCTGAGTGCTAAGACAGTTTGGCCTTCAGTGTATAAGTGCTGAGGGAGCTGCTCACTAACATAAAATCAAAACACTAAACAGTATAAGCGGCATAGAAACTAAGAAATGGAAATAAAGCAATACAAGAATAACCCAGAAACATAACACTCCATGGAGCAGAGGGGCAACCACACCAACCTGCATCGCTTGGATAGATGCCTCCCCTCCTGGTCTGCCTGGGAGACCAGATGGTGCCTGGTAGGTAAGGCACACACATAGGGCCTGGCAGGTAGAGGGGGCACCCTACCTGGCAGGTAGATGGGGTCCCTCCCCAGCATCCCAGACCAGCCATCTTCCTTGTCCACATGGATGCCCTCAGGCTCCATGACTCCATCCCTGGCAGCACATCAGGGTGGGTGCTGGCCCTACAAGGCTGGTGGAGAAGGTGGCAGTGGACAGATCATGTTCCCCCCTCAGAACACTCTGCGTCTGTTGCCACACCAGATAAAGTTTAGGAAATGTGGGCTGCAGACAGGCCAAAACCAGGCAGAAGTGTGGCGACAGGAGGGGTGCCCAACCCCAAACAGAGAGCACTCCACTGGGAGGCTTCCAGGCACTGTGGCCGCCTACCCTGGTCTGGGGTGAGAAGTGGGGGTGTGGGGCTGCCCAGCCTGCTGGAAGAGGGGAGGGCTGGCATACCCCCTCTTGTAAGGGGTACCAAAAATTTGAAGGGATGCCACTGATTCAAAGCCAGCTAAGAAGTGGCCATCTCCGCACATTGTTGGAATTAGTTATAGCTTAATAATAATTATATATTCTTTGTGGTACTTTTTGGCATCCATCTTGACTCTGTGTCTGGTTGCAAATGTGAACTTGAGCCCAGTTTCACCCAGTGCTAGGATCTCAAAAAACCCTCCCCCCAATTCACTTCTGGTTTTTGCTGAAAACCAGAAGGGCCATTTTTGGCATTTTGAAAGCCTCAGAAGGCCTTCTGGGATCAGTGAGGCCACAAACCACCACTGATTTTTTTTTTTTTGCCATATGGCCCACCTGAGGTCCATATGGCTCACCTGAGGTCCCATAAAAGGCCTTCTAAGGCCTCAAAAATGTGCCCAAAAAGAAAATAAAGGGGAAAAAGAAAGAAAGAAAAGAAAAGGAGGGAAAAGAAAAAAGAAAAAATAGTAGCAGAGCAAAGTGCAGGGTAACAATACGTTCTCTTTTCCCAGGACATGTCCTCTTTTTTAGCCTTTGTCCTTGGAAAAATCTTCATTGTTCTATTATCCTTGTGAACAGGTACCATTTAGCCTTAAATTAACTGATAAATTATGAATAAATTTATGTAATAGTTTTTAATTTAATAATAGTGGTATAGTGCTTAAATTATCCACATGAAAACAATGTATCTGAGTGATTTTAGCATATATTTTGTCACGTCCTACTTATTTATTGAGTGTCCCTACATTTTTGGGAGGGCCTTGTCCTCTTTTTTAATTAAGATATACAGTCACCCTGGAGAAGGGTGCCCAGGGCATTCCCTTCCCAACCTCCACAGGGACAAAGTGCTCCACAGCGTATACTAGTATACTAGCAGCTACTACTTCTAGTATAATGAAGGGGTCCTTTATCTGTTTTCTCCAAACCACACTTGACAACTCCATGGGGGAAAGCTATGCAGTGCATGAAAGTGTGCAGCGTGCGGATACTAGATCCAGCCTCGATGCTGGCAGAAGGTGGTGAAACCTGGGTGATGGTCCCAGAGTGGCAGGCCAGAACTCAGACTGTGTGAGATTGGTGGCAGGGAAGGATGACTCCCCAGTGGAATGATAAGCACTGGATCCAGCCCATGGCATAGGGTCTGGAGAGCCCTAATCTAGTCTAAAAACACCTTTTGTTCCTAACTATTGAAGCCAACTTGTTTCTTGCATCAGTTGTGCATGTCCTGGGAATGTATCTCAATATAGATACACCGACGAAAGGTGAGGAAGCATGGCAGAAGATGTTTTCAGTACATTACAGCCTTCCCATTGAGCAGTCGATCCATCACTTTTTGAGAGTGTCCCGAGTGCAGCTGAACAAATCATTTTGATGTCATCCTTCATCCCCAATACAAATGATCCAATGGAACTTTCTTTAGATGTAATGGGGTGCAATTTAGCAGGGTGATTCGTTTTGTGTCATTGGCATCAACGTGAACTCCGCATGACTAATGAAACCAATGACACCAAACTAATGAAAGAACAAGAAAAATTAATAAGAAGCCCTTTCGATCTCAATAAGCATTTTTGAAAGGTGAAAATTCCTAATGGCTTTCCATTATCTGCCGCCTGTGTTTTTGAAGCGATCGTTGATCATGCGCAAGAACCAATCAAGGATCTAATGTGCATTACAGCGCAGCTCCCCACCCCCACCTCTATACCAACTCTATTTGCGCTATGACAAATTAACTACGTTAGCTGTCAATTATCCCAATTTTGAGAGGCAATCATGTCTGCGCAGCATAAAACATCCTGCTTCCTTTTATTAATCTACTGGCTCATCTGCTCAAAGAGTAATATATTGCTCTTCTTTTTGGAGTACTTTATTTTCAGAGGCACAACTGAAATGATAAACTAGAGCCGAGTCAAATCTATGCACAGTTTTTTTGATGAGTGTATTTGACAGCATTGAGAAACATCTTTCCCTTTCAGCTATGTCCTTGGCATGCCTTACAAAAATGTTTGCTTCTTACTCCTGCGTTGCTATCATTTATGCAATCATGTGGCCAAATCTAATTGGTGCCACTGCATTCGGATAACATACCGACCCTGACTCACACACATAAGCAGACCCTGACTGGTGGGATCAGGGTGACCAGATGATGAAACCCAAAAAGTAGGACAGGGTCCCCAAAAAGTCTGGATTGTCTAGTCATTTAAAAAAGTCTGGTCATTTAAAATAATTTGGGGGACCCTGTCCCCCTTTTGGTTCCAGCTTCTGGTCACCCTGGTTACTCAGGAGTAAGCTCCATTGACTTAATGGGCTTATGTCTGAGTAAACATGGATAAGAGCACATGGATAGGGGGCTTCCCTGGTCTTCTTATCGGGAGGGTGAATGGTGCTTGGGGGCACTTTACTTGAGGGGCTGCCTGACGTTGCCAAGTTTTGGCCGAGTGGGCAGCTATCTATACGAGATTAGAGTGCACATGCGTGTGCAGCAAAGGAGGCTGCAGAGCGTGCATGTGCATGTTGCTTCCAATATGGAAGCAATGCTTCCTCCTCTGAGAGCTGGCTTTTTCTCAGCCCTGCCTTGTTCCTCCCTGGGCTATAAAGGGCTTCCCCCGCAGGCTCCCTCCCAGCCAGGCTAGACCCTCCAGCAATCCTTTGCCCTTTACACAGAGCAGTGGGGGATAGGCAGGATATAAATTCAATAAATAATAAAATGATAACATTAAATTGTCTTATGGGGCAATTTGCAATCTCTCTAGAATTTTTGAGATTTGGTCAAGCTGCATCAAACAAGATATGAGCAAGATTGAGTTGTCATATTATAAATTCCCTGGGTAATTTTCTAAGTAAGTTGTTGCTACATTCACTAATCCATGTTTACAGGATAACTTTAGTAAGATTAGTGCTTGAAAACAATGGCTTTACTGCAAAAGAAAATTCTAACATCTGCCTGGATAATCCAAATGGCATCCTATGCTGTTAATAGCCAAATGCTGGAAAGGGAATTTGGAAGACACTGCATGTGGTGACTTACAAATGTTATTAGCAGAATGGCATCTGTTAATCAAAGTGTCTTCTGCTGTGGTTACACATTTCTCAAAGGTGAGGACATCCAGGAAATGAAAACCCATGAAAACCATACAGTGATTTTTAAGTCTATTTAGAGATGTACTCTTAATGCTTCCAAGTGTAAATCGAGAATTGTGGAAAAGGAACAGTGGAACAGATGGCCATATTTTGGTCTCCCTTCCTCAATTTCATTGATGGAATGCAGTTCCAATTAAGATATGGAAATGTATTGATTCCTACAGATGACTCAACATTTGCAAAAAAGAAAAGTAGAAAACTTGATTGAATATTTTGTGACACAGATTCTCACACCATGTTGGGACATGATGGTGTATTCTGAATCTTTACCCAGGAAGTCTATATTTGGTATATATAGGGTGCAATCCTATAGACACTTTCCTGGGAGTAAGACCCATTGATCACAATGGGGCTCACTTTTGAGTAGACATTGTTCGGATTGTGCTCTCAGATTCTCAGTTCCTTTCTCCATTGAACTGATAATTTGACAGGATATAAAACTGATCTGTTCCTCTCACAGAATATCCTCATTTCAAAATGTTACCTGAAGCATGTGGAAGAGAAACCTATACCACTTGTGTAACTCACTACCACTTGTGATCCATACAGCCCAATCCAGAGCAACTAATCTGTCCACATAAGAGCCCTTGGGTTGCCCTATCTAACACTAGGTTGGAGCAACTGCAAGATGCTCCAGCCCAGTTACTCTGAAGGAGGCTTAGGGCAGAGCAAGGCAAGATAGGGTGCCCTAAGAGAGGTGGACCTGCTCTGCCCTAACTGGGGCAGCCTAAGCAGCTCAGGAGAGGCAAGTTGAGGGCATGTTTAGCATTGCCTAGGGCAGAGCAGTTACTCTGTATCCAAAGCCTGTTTCCAAGGCAGAAATGCCCTCTTCCAGCCCTCAGAGTTATACCACCTCAGGAGCAGGTATAATAATGAGTAGACCCATAGGGGTCCATGATAAAGCCCGAGTAAGAATGGCAGTGCTGACCAAAAATCTGAGTTCTTGGCCAGCCTAGCTGCAACCCCTTCCTCTCAACCTCAGGATATGGAACAAACTACGGCTGGCCACAAACCTCAGGATACAGCAGGCCACTCCAAGAAGCCCCTTGTATTCACTGTAGAATGTACTGGCATCTCATCAGGGACTCCTTATAAGGCAGGCACCCAGTGGCATCACCAGACTGGTGCGGCTGGTGTGGGCTGCATTGGGTGATGCACTCCGTATGGGGTGATGTGCCGGAGGAGTTTGACTATCCTTTGGCAGGCCCCGGGCGTCAGCACCCCCATTCAGGCCTGCTCCAAGGCGGAGAATCAGCCAGAAGCTGCCACTTGTCTGAGGAGCTGGCCTGAACGGCCATCAGAGGTGCACTGCGCAGAAACACACTGAGCATGCCAAACAGCTTCAGAGGAGACTTCCTTAGAGCAGAGAAAGTCCGCGCCTCTGCACAGCCATTCGGCCTCACTCAGGAGGTGGAGCGGCAGCCAAATGGCTTCAGAAAGAGTACTGCACAGGCACCAACTCTGACGCCTGCACAGTCTCCCCCGAAGCCAAAAGGCTTCAGAAAAGTACTGCGCAGGTGTCAGAGATGGTGCCTGCGCAGTACTCTTTCTGAAGCCAGTTGGCTTCAGAAACAACTGCGCAGGCGCCAACTTTGGTGACTGTGCAGTCCAGGGGGGGGGGGGGCGCATCCCAGGGATGGACGCACAGACTTCTGCACCAGGTGATGTGCAGAGTCATGTCACCACTGTAGGCACCACAGCTGTTCCTTGTTCAGTGTGATCTGAGGGGTGTCTCCTCAGGAGCAAATCTTCCCCTTGTGTCAATTACTTAGCATGCTCTGGAGCAGTTAGGGCAGCCCAGGCTTCCTGACTCTCTGGATTCAGCAGAACTTTCTGCTCTGGATACAGAATAGTTAGGAGAGTGCAGTTAGGTCAGAGCAGGCTGAATTTGCTCTGGATTGCAGCCTTTGTGGCAGAAGAATTGTATGACACTTGTGACAGTGGATTAACAGTGATTCAGTGTCATCTTAAAAAAAATCCATCCACTTCAATTCACAGCAGAAGATCTGCATCCTAAGAATAGAGTATTACACAGTCTGCAGTGGGTGTCTAGGTGTGATGCTAGTGTGTGATGCTCAGTCTGAATGGGATGCTAGTGTGCCTCCTCATGGTGTACCTTAGAGAGCACAAAAGTGTGAACCAAACAACGAGCAACAATTGGCGGCCAGACTACCTTGAAGAATTGGCAGTTGGTGACAGTCGGCAGCCAGAGATCAATGCGGAATTCCTGGCTCTCAAAATACATGGAAATGGAACATTAACACTTGGTTTACCATAAGTCCATGTA
Organism: Cryptoblepharus egeriae; assembly: GCA_030015325.1. Taxonomy (NCBI): domain Eukaryota; kingdom Metazoa; phylum Chordata; class Lepidosauria; order Squamata; family Scincidae; genus Cryptoblepharus; species Cryptoblepharus egeriae. The sequence continues at coordinate 12,395,418 of JAREYC010000004.1, forward strand.
CTTGCCATATGCTAAATAAATAAACCACAGTCTAAAAAAGAAGACAGCACAATGCATTTGTATACATTAATCTCCAGGAAAAGGTGGCCAGAGGGAAAGGACCTGTTTCCTCAGGACTAAAATATCTCTAAATCAGGGATGTGCAATCCTGGAGTGGGGACAAGATGTGGCCCACGGTGTACCTCCATGCTTCCCACAGCTAGCCCCCTCCATTCAGCCCATAGGCAAGTCTTGGCTGGAGAGACTCCTCCTCTTTCTCTGTATGAAAGTGCTTCTGAACTGATTTAAATGCATTCATTCATTCTGTCTCTATGTAAATTTATGTAAATTTATTCAAATTTGAATTGTAAATCAATTCTTTTTTCTATCTTCTGACACAGTCTCAGAGAAATAATGTGGACTTCCTGCCAAAATGTTTGGGCACCCCTGCTCCATGAACAAGATGAACATGGACAAGATCGTAGAATCATAGAATCATAAGAGTTGGAAGGGACCTAGTAGGTCATCTAGTCCAACCCCCTGCCTGCAGCAGGAAATCCCCCTAGGGCATCCCCGACAGGTGCTCGTCGAGCCTCTGCTTGAAGATCCCCAGTGAGGGAGAGTCCACCACCTCCCTTGGCAAGATGGACACCCCTGCTCCATGGACAAGATCAGAAAATTGGTAACCATCATTCAATCATTTGCTGGAGTGTACTTGCAGCCTAACACACTCATACAAATGATCACATGGAAACTGTTATGCATCTGAACTGAATCCTTGCCAACATTGTTCCAAAGGATATGGACAGTGCAATCCTATCAGTGTCTACTCAGAAGTAAGTTCCATTAAGGTCAATGGGGCTTACTTCCAGGAAGGTGCACTTAGAATTGCAGCAAAGTTCAGTAGCAGAGGATCTCACATGTGATATTATAAGTGTTATAATCTCACCAGTGATATTACAGTTTAGTAATGCTTTCAAAAGAAACCTAGCAAACATTTCTAATCCGAATGAAGATACTACCTTAGAGATCTTGGCTTGAAAGATTATTGTTTATGGATAGGAAACTAGACACAGAAAAAGATGAATGGGGGACAGATGGAAAGCAAAGCTGCAGGAATATTTAACCACAACTAGCAAAGGTTATCTTGCACAGCTTGGATGAACTGAAGGATGGCTTGGAATGTCAATGAGCCTTGTTAAATGAGACCCAAATACAAAGCCATTAATTTTATTTTTAAGCCTCTGTAACCCATGGCTGTTTTTTGAACATAAGACCAAAAATAGACTAGCCACAGCAATGTATGTGTTTTTTTAAAGGCTAACAAGGTACCAAAGAAAACAGCCTCTAAACCACAAGTCTGCAAAATCAAGATGAACCTCTGGTGACTCTGGAAGATGGAAGATGCTGAATTGCACCTGGAAGGATGCCATAGGAATGCTTTGACGTATTAGAAAGGAAGGCCAACCCAATGGAAATGTATAAAAAGAGTCAGGGAAGCAGCACAGTATCCTGTTTCGATGAATGTATAATGGGGAGAATGGCCAAGGAGCATAACGGCATATGCGAGTCACAACCTTTTGTGACTGTTCTCAAGGAAAGTCAGAGGTTGAATGACACAGCTCCTACTTCATCAAATATAGCAGGACTGGCAGCTGCTGCCTTGACCATGTCGGCTGAGAGAAGAATAAATTATATATATATATATATAATAAAATATATAATTAAAATAATAATACAGGGTGATTCAAAATGAATGGGACAAAAAGAAAACATACCTGTGACCTTTTTGTCACATTCATTTTGAATCACCCTGTATAATGCAATATAATAATATCTCTTATCAGTGGGCAAAGAGGTGCATTTTACGCTACGATTCTCATAGAATTAGGAAGGGGAGGGAAACATGCCCTGTTGTCCTTGCCTGGCCATCCACCAAGTGGTTGTTTGTGGGTGTTTCTGTGATATTTCTTTCAGATTGGTAACCTTTGGGGGGAAGGAAAACAGTTTTCTATTCTTTACTCATTCAACAGCTTTGAGAATGATGGGAATGGTGGTGCAGGTGGTTAAGATACTGTGCCTGTTAACCAGCAGGCTAGGATTCGAGAGACAGGTCCCCATTAGACAAGGATTTCCTGCAACAGGCAGGGTGTTGGACTTGATGATCCACTGGGTCTCTTCCAACTCTATGATTCTATGAAAACTTGCTTTCATTTTAAAGTCCTGTAATGTAAAAAAATAATAGTTTCCAGCTATGCTTAATTGGTAGCTGGAGAAGAGCATAAAAAATCAGAGCACACAAATCCTAACCTAATTCACCCATCTCCCCTTCCCACGGGAAGGCCAGCGTATGTTGTGCACTGACCTAACCCCCCAGGAGTGGTGCAGCAGTGCCTTATGGCACTTTTGTGACACCCCTGGGTTAGCACAGGATTTGTGCTGGGACTTGTGCAGCTTAGCCAGGGGTTACAGATGCATTGAGAGTAATTCACTTATAGATTCAATCATAGATGTAGATCTGTCTTCAGGAAGACTATTAGACCTGAGATTCAAATTTACAGTTGCAAATTTAGCAAATAAGTGTGCAATCCTAACCAATTTAGGCTGGCTTAAGTCACCTGGCATAACTACCCGTGGTGATGTGGGGACGCTAAATTATACCAGTGTACTGGCCTACGCCCCCCCTCCCCCAGAAGTGGTGCAGAAGTGTCTTACAGCACTTTTGTGACACCCACAGGTCAGCAAAGGACTTATACTGGGGTTTAGGCAGGCTTAACTGGATTAGGATTGCAGTTTAAGAAAATGTACTTTCATTTTAAAGTCCTATAATATTAAAAAAAATATTATTCTTACGTCTTGGGACCTCAAAAACAGGAAGTGGTATTGGACCTCTCTGAATCTCTGAGAGATCCTGAACAGATTAGCAATGCCATCATCAATTGGAGGTAACCGAGAGAATAGGTGCTTGAGTTATAATTTCCTTACCAGGTATTTTGGGATGGGGCCAATTTCCATCATGGATTCAATATGGGACAACGGATCCCTTCCACACTTGCCCTTGATTCAATGGTCTCCCACCCAATTTTGGTTTTTTAGAAAGAAAACCTTTAGACGTTCCAGTCTTGGGACTGGATATTTATAGTTGGCTTGTCCTTCCATTGTTTTCATTACTCCAGTCTTTATATGCATAGTGTGCAGTGTGCATCCCAGGATGCACAGTGGAAATGTTTTAATTCCTGCAAAGCAATCAATCCCAAGAGAAGCAATTTCATCTCTATAGTATGTATTCACCCACCCCCTTTGATAACTTAGCACAAGCGCAGATTTATTAGCAGCTAGATTCCTTTTAAGCAGAATTTTAAATAGCCAGCTTGCAGTTTGGAAAATGAAATACTTTTTCCTGCCTCTAATAATAATTAGATTGGAAAGTCAAGGCAATAAAGTTACACTGATAGGGTGATTAGATCGCACTGGGTTTTCAGCTCTTTGCAGAGAAAGTCCTGCTCAAAAGGGCACCTACAAAGTGAGGGTTTGATTTACGGGCTCGGAAAATGTTTCATATTTAGAAAGGTTTTGGAATGTGTCTATTCTGAGGGTTTGAATTTGATTATGACATTTCTGGGACTCGGCAGCAATTGTCGACTGCCAGAAGGGATGCTGAATGTCACGTGGGGGAGGGCTCAACCCAAATGGTATATGAATCCTTAACGTAATGCTTAGCAATATGCTCTATTCCCTTTCCAGGCAACTTTCCAGCCTTTCTTGACCTCTGGAATAGCCTTGACAATGGCCCTCTGAGCACCAAACCAGATGTGACATTGACAGTATTGTCATTTAATTGTGTACCTTTAAACAAACAAAAATTGTAAGCCAATTTGGAATTTTTTGGAAACAAAGTGACATAAAAATTGAGTGATGTATTTGCCTTTTCAATCTATAAAATATTCCTCTTAGATTTAAAGTAGTAAGAGAGATCTACACAAAGAAAACTACCCAGTCTATATTGGGAGAACACTACTAATTGGAACACTATCAAAACCATTTTCAGGACCAGGTGTTAACCAATTACTTTTCTTTAAATTTCATCACCTTTTTTCCATTTATATTCAATTTTAAAAATCTATAATCTGATAATCTATAAATTACCTACAGGTTTATTTTTTCTTCCACACCTAACCAGCCCCATCTGTTTCCCATGCTATCATTACTTTATTCCTTTGATTTTATTCAAGAACTCTGAATTGTATGACAGCATTTTTTTTCCTCAGCCAGACTTATGTTGTTGGAGCTACACTTACTTTCAGTGATTTTATATATCTATATATATAAAAGAGAAAAATCACTGACTGACTGACTGACTGACTCACTGACTGATTGACTGACTGACTCATCAACGCCCTGCCAAAACTGCTGGGTGTAGAAGTGTGAAATTTGGGGTGGGTGTACCTTCCGTGAGGGGATGATGGCATGGGGGGATGATGCACATGGGGGGAAGTTGTGCATGGGGGGAAGTTGCGCATGGGGGGATGTTGTGTATGGGGGATGTTGCGCATGGGGGGTGATGCGCATGGGGGAAAGTTGCGCATGGGGGAAAGTTGCACATGGGGAAGGTGCGCATGGGGGAAGGTGTACATGGGGGAAGGTGCGCATGGGGGGAAGGTGCACATGGGGGAAGGTGCACATGGGGATGATGAGCATGGGGGGATGATGTGCATGGGGGGATGATGTGCATGGGGGATGATGCATACAGGAAAAGTTGTGCATGGGGGGATGATGTGCATGGGGATGATGCGCATGGGGGATGATGAACATGGGGAAAGTTGTGCATGGGGGAAGTTGTGCATGGGGGAAAGTTTTGCATGGGGGAAAGTTGTGCATGGGGGAAGCTGAGCATGGGGGAAGATGCACATGGGGTGTTGATGCATGGGGGGATGTCGTATGGGGAAATGTTACTCCCGCAACGCAGGTACGCTTTTCACTAGTGTGTGTGTGTATATATACACACACACACACACACACACACACACAGATACATACAAACATACAGTGGTGCCTCACATATCTTATTTAATTCGTCCCAGAGGCATGTTCTTTACGTGAAACATTCTTTACGTGAAGCAGATTTTCCCGTAGGAAATAATGGAAACTCAGACGATTGGTTCCACAACCCCCAAAAGGTTCATATAAAAATATTAACTGGATGTAAAAATGATGACATAACACTTGAATTCAAAACATGCATTCAATGTACATGATCTTATGAAGTCTACTTAGACTGCAGTCCTAAAGAAACTTTCCTGGGAGTAAGCCCCATTTAACACAATGGAGCTTACTTCTGGGTAGACATGGTTAGAAGGCTGCAATCCAAGACACCTTCAAAGTGTCTCCCCACTTTCTCCTTCTCTCCATCCTGAGCCTCTCTCTCCCCTGCTCCCTTCTGGCTAGCCCTGAGCTGCTTCCCTCTTCTCCACTGCTCTTCTCTCCCTCTGCCCAGCAGACATCCAGCCACAGGAGGAACAGCATGGAAGTGTTGCTTTTGCTATGGGCAGGTGCACTAGGCAGCCCTGATGCTTTTTAAACAGGCTGCTGGCCAGCGCGTCTGCCCCAACTGCCAACGAATGTTTTCTTTACATGAAGCACGTTCTTCACGTGAAGCAGAATCCTAGAGAAATTTTTGTTTGTTACGTGAAACATACTTTACGTGAGGCATTATTTACGTGAGTATATACATTATATACTGTATATTCATATATGTATATTATTGCAAGTGGGTGATGGATCCACACGCAATGCAATGTGACAATCAGTAGGAGGAGGCAGGAGCTGCTGCCTGCAGTTTGGTGCCAGATGTCTGCTGCCCCCAATCCCAATACCCAGAGCCCATGTCTGGTGCCCCCAATGCCTAGTCCCCATGTACAGTGCCATGTACAGTGCCCAACTCCTGTTGCCCACAGTACCCAGAGCATGGTACCTGGTGTTCCCATTGTGCCCAATGCCTATTGCCCACGTTGCTATTGCATAGGGCCTGCAGTGTCCAATGATCCCTATGTTCTTTGCTGGCATTCAGGCCAGAGATCCATGTGAGTGCAGCCATGGGTAAACTACTATGCATAAATATATCAGCTATTTACACCAGATCCAACCCTCAGGGGCCCAAGTCATCCAGGTTTTATCATAAAAGATATCTCATGAGCATGCAGTCTCCCCCTCCAAAAAACTGGATTCTGCATGTTTATGCTGTTTCAGAGGTTTGCAAGGAACTCAGAGGAATTCATCATATTTACAGAAAACCAAAAGAAATAGACATTGCTGCTCCTCCCACAGTTGAATGTCAGAGGTAAAAGGAAGACTGATCTGTGGCTCAATGAATTTTGAACAATTTCGGCAAGCCGAAAAAGATCAATACTCCCACAGATATGAAATGTTAACATATTCCAAAGGAATCTGAGATATAATTGGATGATGGATTTGCCAGGGTGCATGTACATTGAGAAATGAAAAAAAATCAAGCTTAAACGGAGATATATCTGCTCTGAGTTATACGGTAGAGTTTGCAAAGCTGCTAAGCTATATGTCAGGAAAGGTAATCTACTCAGCAATATCCACCAAGCAGTGAGCCACAATATGTCACCCATGAAACGGCAGGGATGGCTTTTGAAGGCAAGACGTTTGATCTTAGATGTCTGTGAGTGGAAAGGAGTAGAGAAATGTGAACATAACTTCCTTCAATACTTAGATATGGGATGCTGCCATGGATATTGCCATAACCTTGACAAGTAATCTGGATGTCACTGAAGGTTTTGTCATGCTACTGCTAGTGAAGGATGTCTCTTTCCTAGAATATGTTGGAGAAATTTGCCTCTTTGACCTAGGACAAAATCCAGAGTACCTACGGGGGGTCCTTGCTCCGGTGTAAGAACAACTTACTCTGGATTCCAATATGAATTTCCCATAGATTTTCAGTAGGTGGTGCAGTAACTACGGGTGAATGTAAAGTCTCTTACATGCTCGTGTAGTTACTCTGGAATTGGGGGCTAGAGTAAATCCCAGCATTACTATGGGTCAACTCAGACCTGTACCAAGTGCCCCAAGTCCAAGTTGATCTATGCAGGTCAATCTAGCATAGGAAAGTGGGTTAAGATTTGGTATGTGTTGTCACTGCTGAACTTGTCCCCCCACCCCGCCATGGCAAATCTACAGCACCTTCTTCCCATTCCTCCTTTCTCTTCCCCGTTCAACCCCATTTTTGCTCTCCTCCCATACTGCTCTGACCCCTGTGCCATGCTTATTTGCCTGGATCTCAGGTGCGCCAACCTTCCTGCTGACATGCCAGTTCCTTGCACTACCACAATGCATTGCATACTGTAGTGTTTTTGTGGCATCCTGACTACACTACACAGGACTTGGAATAGTTTGTGCCATTAAAGGGCTAATCTCTCTCTCTGCAATTAGAACTGCATGAACAAGGATGGATTGGCCTAAATGGAGTTTTGAGGCTTGAAGGAAAGAAGTTGCTGAAATATTAAAGCAAGATCTCATATGAACACTAAATGAAGTGTGAATGAAGAAGTATGGAAATTTCAGGGTTGTGGACAAAAATAATGCCCCAATCCTATCGCTCACCAATTTACAGTTTACAACATACTGTGGCACCAACAGAGCACTGCATCCTATGATGGTGAAGGATCATATAGCACAGCAGAGGCCAAAATAAATATTTCCCTACAAGTCACCTTAGGGGCACAATCATAAGCATGTCTACTCTGAAGTAAGACCTATTTTTTCCCTGGGGCTAACTATCAGGAAAGTATGGTTAGGATTGCAGCACAAGTCTTTAATGGGTCTTCTAGATGCTGAGTCAACTATTTAGTAGGAATCCATCCAAGGAGATTGAGGGAATGTGTCAGACTGAGAACCAGGAACAGTTTTATGGTATGTATACCTGCCACCAAGTGCCCAAGATCCACCCTTCTGCCCTTGTACCACCCCCTGCCCTGCCTGTTCCCCAAATCGAGCCTTCCTAAACCATACACAAACTCATCACCACACTTTACATGTTTCAGTGGGAGTGATGTTGGATGTGCCCATGGTGTCACAGTTGTCGCAGACAACACTCTCTGTGATGTACACCCTTTGTGATTTTGAGATCTGCCACTGTAATCTGCCTTAGGTTGGATGGAGCTGTAAAAGAACTTAAAACACTCTTGCCATCCTGCAACATTTCAGTTACAGTGGGCTTATTGCAAATACATTCTGCGGCAATGTATGTATAAAATAAATATCTCCAAATAGTCAAACCATCAACAGGAGTAACTTCAGGAGAGCTGATAGGGTATATGCCATGAGTAGAATTATAAATAAGGGAGATCTGTGAAGATACCTCCTGTGCATTGGGTAGACAGGCAAATTGCTAGACTGGTTTGCTCATACCTTGTAGTATACAAATTGCTCATCCTTGTAGTATATATGGTGGTTCATCTCTAATTACTGGTTAACAGACACCATTGAAAAGATTTTCATTGAAGGGAATCTCTGGTGGTTGTACAGAATCACCAAAAATATATCGATGGAATATATATCCACATATATCTATATATTTACATATATCTACGGAAGCTTATTCAAGCAGGAAAATGGTCATTTGATTTTGGGGTCAAGTGATGAACATATAGAGGAAAACTTTGATGGTTGTTTAATGAGATGATGATAAAATATAGAATAGCCCTGGGTAAACTGCCCTAGGTGGAAAGGAGAAATATAAAGATGATAAACAAATTCATATCCAACTCCTAATTAGTATGTGCACCATATAGCATCCTGTTGCCAGTGTAAACCTTTGTAAAGCATTTCCATTTGTCCAACCCTCTGATTGCCTCAATAATTTGATTACTCCAAAGCCATTTACAGAAATCAGGCAGTGCTGGAATGATGTCAACTATTTAAACTGCTATTAACACTGGAGATTTAAATCAAAGCTTTAATTTGGTTTGATTTAAATCAATCCCTTCTCAGTCTTTTGTTGATTTCGGGTAGGGACTAATCACAAAGATGGTGTCGGAATGGTGCTGCGCATGCCGCCGTTAGTCAGATCATGAAACTCATCTCAGACCTGCTGGAATATATCAAACAAACAGCAACCCGTTTCATTTTTCTAAGAATGCAGCTGATCTACATTATTCATAGAGCTCACAGTGCCTGGCATGTTTAAATTGAAGTCTTACTGTAAAAATTATGGGCAGTAGGCTATAAAGGATGTTTGTTGTATTAGACACTGTGAAACAATATCTTTGCTGCGGACAGTAAATCAAGCAACTTTTCTCATTGTCACTACAGTAAACACTGTGATGGTTTTATAGCTTTGTCTCCCCCCCACCCCAAATGACTGTAGATTTGCAATTTTGAACAAGCTGATCGTGTTCAACTAACAGAAAATAAGATAAAATGCAGCTTTTAAAAAAGCAATTGAGGAGGCTGGACTTGATATTAGAAAATTGAACAATGTTGATTTTCTACTCAGAAATCAAAGAGGACAAAATTGTATTACAAGGCACTAGACATGTGTAGGTTAATCAGTTTTATGCGCCCTTTTTGTTGTCTGATTTGATAGCTAGGAAAGCCTTCAAACAGAGTTTGAGCACAATCTTAACCCTGTCTACTTAAAAGTAAGCCCCATTGTGTTCAGTTGTGCTTACTCCCAGGAAAGTGTATTTAGGATGGAAGCCTTACACTGCAATCCTAAGCATGTCTACTCAGAAGTACATCCCATTGTGTTCAATAGTACTTACTCCCAGGAAAGTGTGGTTAGTATTCCTGCCATACTCTGATACACTATGGGGGGAAAGGAGAAAGGTGGGAGGGCAGGTGGAGGGTGGGAAGAAGGGGAGCGGGAGGCAGAATTTGAATCTAACAGTTACAGGCATCCCCCACTTATTGGACAGGTTACGGACTGGAGCACTGTCCAAAAGTAAAACTGTTGAAAAGTGGAACCCAGTCTTTTTCAGCTTGCAAATGCAAAATGGGCACCAAAAAAGATATAAATATCACTAGCAAAGCCTAAATAATACAAAACCAAAATACAAATTACAGTAAATTGAATAAGACATGTGTAGGCATAGAATATCTTATGTATTTGATTGATGGTTATTTACTGAAGAAAGTCATAAGAAAATGCCGAAAAGAGTTTGATCACCATGTCACAAACAAATCAACATCAGGGAAGAAAATTTTAGCCTTTAGACAAGTACAGAGAGGTTGAAAGAGAGAAACGTGTTGAATGCATCAGTGCTGGGTATAATTGAAAGGTGCTGAAAGAGTGGAACCATCAGAAAATGAACTGTCAGCAAGTGCAGAATGCTTACATGTCGGATCCAAACTCTGCTTCCTGGACAGCACAAAACAGCCGTTGTTTACTCAAAGTCTGAGTAGACCCATAGGAGCTCCTATTGTCTTTCCACAGGGAAGGGGACAATGCTCTCCTTCCCAACAGTAGTGCAGTACCAGACCCGAAACTTGCGGTGGATACAGTGCAGGCATGTCAGCTTCCCTGTTCCAACACAGATTAGGATTGTACTGTGATATACTTAAATTTATTTTGTAATGTTTTTATGTATAGTGTGTTTTGTTGTGGTTGTGGTCCCCTGGAAGCCATGGCCCTAGGATTTTGCCCACATACGCCTGCCTCTTCCTGGTTGTGTGCTCCCTTTCTTGAAGAAAAAGAAGAGTTAATCCTTCTTTTCATTGCTGCATTTGGTTAATGGGTGATAACAGGAAAGAGTACAGGGGAATTAACTGTACTATTCTGGAAGACTTTGCTGCATGTGTAAACCTCTTCATGCCAGGACATCAACCATGTGCCACTGCGCTTGCCATTTTGGTTGGCCTGCTCATGTGCAATAACATGCGTTTTGTGTTGTCCTGGAGCCAGAGGCTTTTCTGTCCTCATACCCTGCTGAGCAAAGTGGAGAAAAAAATATGTCTCACTTTCCATCTAATGTTATTCTCAAATAACTTCCATTTTCACTTTATCCAATGATTTGATTTTCCAGAAGACTGTTCCAAGATGTAATCAGCCACACATGTCTTCATGCTACTGGAAAAAGTGGGGAAATATTAAAGGACAACAAACTATATCAGTCCAAATTTTGGGGGCTCCCAGTTGGAAGTGTGGCTCCAAAATAACTTCACTTTAGTACATTATGCCTGCTATTCTTAACCCACTAAGATGATGGGAAATCCATGAGGCCTCTATATGTTTTCCATCATAGGGTAAACAGCAACTTGGAGGTTTATAACAGGGAGCATGGCATGGAGGAAAGAAATACTGATCATCCCTCTGCCCAATGGTCCACTTCTGTGGCCGTCTTCAAAGATTGCTCTGCAAGTAATGATCAACTTGGACAGTGCTCATTCCCATTACAAGGCTGAAGAGCCACTGTTGTCCAAAGATACCTCTGGTCATGTGGCAGGCATGATTCAACACCAAAGGCACATGGAAAATTGTTACCTTCCTGCCAAATGTGGAAATGGAAATGTGGCACCCCTTCATGGAAATGAGGCACACATTTTTCCATTTGCATTTACATGCTTTCCAACTACTACATTGTCTGGAGCTGGCACTAAAGGGGAGTTCCATTATATGGTATTTGGTCTTGAACCACTGACCTAAAGGTTGACAAGCACAGTATCTTTAACCATTGAGCCACTGCTATCCTTTTGTGGTTCTGTCTACCTGTTTAGAAATGTAAGAAATAATAACAGATTATTGACATCTCATCTGGTTAGACTCAAACCTTGCATTCCTGCCTATACTACAAGTGGGTGCAAAGTAATAAGATTTAGGGTCCAAGTGATCCATGATCAGATCTAAGTTCTCTTTAAATTTGTTATGGAAGACAATGTGGGAGGATGGAGGGAATTTTCAGACCAGAAAATTATCTGTCTGTCTGTCATATTTATATACTGCTCTTCAACTGAAAAGTTCATAAAGCAGTTTACAAGAAAATGGTAAAATTAACAGCTAATGGCTCCCTATCCCAATGGGACTCACAATCTAAAATGCAAAACACCAGTAGAAGCCACTATTACAAACATTGCTGGGGTGAGGAGAGCCAGTTACTCTTCCCTTGCTAAATAAAAGTGGAACGCCCGCTTGAAAGAGTGCCTCTTGCCCAGTTAGCAGAAATTAATTCATAGAATCAGAGATGGAAGGGATCTCAGAGGTCATCTAGTCCAACCCCTCTGCCTATAGCAGGACATCCTCCAAGAATATCACCAATAGGTGCTTGTTGAGCCTTTGCTTAAAGATCCACAGTGAGGAACAGATTACCACCTCCACTGGAAATCTATTCCAGATAGATTCAAATATAAATAATTCAGATACCAGGCGATCAGTTCCTTTAGGGAAATCGAGGGACACGTAATTTTTTGGAGCATGAGGAAATTACCGACAATGCTCAGCATGGGGCAATAGCACCAGATGCACAAAGCACACCTTAGCCCGCACAGGTTGCAATCCTAACCATGCCTACTCAAAAGAAAGACCCATTGTGTTCTATGGGTCTTACTCCCAGGAACGTGTCTTTAGGATTGCAGCCATACCCTTTCAATGTTTCCCAAGCCACCCTCTCCCTCTCCCGATACCAAGCCACACTTGCCTGCCCTGCTGCCGTCATGCAACCCATCAACAGCAACCCACCTATGACCACTTTGGAGAACATCAGCTATTGCTTCCTTAACATCTATGCAGCTCGTTGATTTCCTTTTTTTCTCCCTATAGTTTGCTCACATCTTCAATGTTATGTTATGTTATGTTATGTTATGTTATGTTATTTATTTATTTATTTATTTATTTATTTGCCACAGCAGCAAGAACAAATTAAACTGACTGACAAATTAAACAAAACCAAGTGAAATAGCTTAATGCCCTTTCTTACCGAAATGATGCAGTTCACAGACTCAGCAGGATCAAAAACTACTGCATTTTTCTACATTTAACTGGTACTTTCATTACTGCCCACCACTTGTCTCACAACGCTCACTATCGCTCTGTACATGCCAACTGCCCTATTTTAAACCTAGACAAATCCCATTTTTCTTATCACTTACCAGCTGTCACATATTTTATCGGGGCTTGTCAACTTTGATTGCCAACTTGCACTAATGTTTTTTTAAAAACCCTTTTCTTTTAAAGTTAGAATGGAGGAAACAAATTCAGATTTGAAATTCTACCCAAGATTCAAAGACTCCTTATGCGTCATCTAGCATCTTCTCCAGAGAGCAGATTACTATGGCCATTTTAATGTCATTTCAGTCATTCAAGAGTGATGTCCCTCTCCCTAAATTCAGATGAGTACCCTGGCAAGGTGATCCAGTCCTAGTGAACTGCCAGACTGGGATGTATTAGGAGGCAGAAAATGGTTAATTCATCAGTCTTAATGTTTTGAGTGCAGCACTAAAGATACCTTCAAAGTGCACTGAAGCATCATCTGGTACTTTAACAGCCACTCCTGCATACAGTCGGCATAAAAAGAACTATTTATATATTCAGAGGGTAACATTTCCTTGTTGTATAAAACATCAGAGGTCTTTATCTTCTCTGCTATTTTGATGAGTTGTCAGTGTTTTTCAAACGTCCTACCTTGAGGGATCCCTATCCTCACAGATTTGCCTTCCCGAGAAAGCCTATCGGTCTGCCAGAGAATCCTGATTTATCGCAGAGGATGCTGGAAGTGCATTCTAGGGCACCAATGAGATGCAGATTATGACCAGCTTTCTCCAGGTCTCCAGGTCATTATGACCAGCTTTCTCCAGGGATTCTAGATTATCAACATTTTAGATGCACTTTCTCATCTATAAAAAGGCAGCAATGGAAGTTACCTGTATGGAGTTATTACATTAGAGGAGGAAGGTATCAGTAGCACCCTAACTTGACCCATGCTGGAACAGGTAAGCCAGCTGATCTGCCCTGTATCCAGTGCGGAATTGGGGATGATTGCAGATCAGCCTGAAACAAGGAAAAGCCATTCCCTTGCCCCCGAGTAACACTGCAGCTGCCCCAATGGGGCTGCTTGGATAGCAAAAAGGCAGGAAAAGAATGAGGTGGTGCAGATCCAAAGTTAGGAAATGTAACAAGTGCTGGTTCCTGGTCCCATCCCTCTCTCTCCAACCTCAGCCCTCATGCTGGCCTGACACAGCCAGCACAGCCTTATCTCTTTACTTAACCCTACAATCCAGAGCAACTACAGGTGCACGTAAGAGACATTATGTGTGCCCGTAGTTACTGTACCACCTAATGAAAACCTATGGGAAATTCATATTGGAATCCAGAGCAAATTGTTCTTACACCAGAGCAAGGACTCCCCGTAGTTGCTCTGGATTGTGCCCTTAGTAAGATTTGAATTTGTCTTTGTATTTTTACAATTGTAAGGACGGAATAATTAACATTCACCCTGCACTTTTGGTTCACTGAAGGATCCATTAATTCCTATAAGTTAATCCAATATATATATACTATGTATATATAGTACATATAAAAGTATGCCTTTTTTGATTGTGACATATCTCTGAATAGGCCTGCTGAAATCCATCCAAAGGAATGCAGATCATAGTCGAAATGCTTTGAAAATGAAAATTATTTTGACTTAATATACTTATCAAAGCTTAACAGTCACTGAAAGTCCAGAGGGCTATAGGGCACCTCCTGGGTCCCTGATTTCTCTTTGGAGAATTTGAGTTTCCTCCAGAGCTTTGACTGTAAATTATCTGCTACAAAGGGATTTAGCGTTGCTGTTTCATGTACCAGCTGCCATATGTTCACCGCTACACGTTTGTCTATTTCCACATTTTCTATAAATAAGAAAGCATGTGTCAGTGCTCTGTGAAGTCAATTGAAGATCTGTGGTGCTATTGTGATTTTGGATAAATTAGACATTGCAAAAGAGAATGGAAGATGAACCCAGAGAGGTAGCAAACACCTCCTCCTATACAGTTTGCCTGTTCCAGCCAATAGTCTTCCTCGCTGGCTTTGAAGCGTGACTTCAAAGTAATATTGTGTTAAAGTGTAAGCGGGATAACTGTTTACCATATTAATAGGAGATGAGGCAAGAATTGCTTATTTTTCGAAAAGAAAAAGTCAGGGCTTTTTTTGCCTTTTGAAGTCAACGGTTGCTTTCCTATCAAGTTCTTAATTTATTTTGAAAGTCGCATTTTGGATGTATATGGGTCACTGTGTTTCTGTTAAGTGACAGGAAGTGAAAGCTACTTTGGCAAAGGCCTTTCATGTCGTAATTTCAAATTAGATTCTGCTCTATTACTCCTGTTCCCCCATTTCTCTGAAGGCTGTTGATGTACGAAACCTGGACTGCCAGAAGCGGCCTACAAAGGATGCTTCAAACCACCTCTGAGGAGGCTTAATTCCTTCATTTTCCTCTGCAAGTGGCTGCAAAGGCTGAGCAATGCTTTTTTTAAAAAATGGCAAAATACACCTATTACTCATATTATTAAAGAAAGACGGTCAACAGAACTGTAGAAATTACAGAGCTGGAGTATCAAGGACAGACCACCATGCCTTGGGATTTTCTGTAGACCAGTGGTTTCCAAACTGTGTGCTCCGGTGCCTTAGAGCACTCATAGGGGTGCTATAGTATTTGCCCACTCATCCTTTCTACCAGCTCTCCCAGATGCCACCATCTTGAATGCAAGATTTGGGCATCACCATCTTGGATTTCATGAGATTAGAGTTGCCATAATTCGCTTCCACAGAATTGGGACAAGACCCACTGTCACACTTGCCAGTATGTAAACACAATCCCCACAATTCAGGACTGTCCCTGTTTTGGGGGACACATGGCAACCCAACATGAGATCCAAGATGGTGGTGCCTGTAGGGCCACCACAAGAGGCTGTGGGGGTGCTGTAAGCCTGGTAGGTTTAGGAACCACTACTCTAACCAGTGATTTTGCACTTTCTTGTGCCACTCATGACCCAATCCTATGCATGTGTGTCATTTTGTTCCATGGGGCTTACTCCGAATTAAGTGTGCGTAGGATTGCAGCATCACTCTTCGATCCATTTTATTATCAAGTCCTGATCCTACCTGGAGTTGCCAGTGAGTGTTGCATAAAGAATTAGAGGCACCATCCTGCTCAGTGATTTGTGACCCCCATATAAGTGCTTTTGGGGGAGAGATTGTTACTGTGGGCTTTTGGATGTGTGTAAATTCTTCCTGAAAATTCTCTTCATCCAAATTCTTCCCCAGATTTTGGAACTCTGAATTACTTGAGTAAACATTTCACATCCCTCCCAATTGCATCAATGGTTGTGTGAAGCAGGATCTCTAACTCTAGACATGCCCCCATCTAATGTGCCCACAGCTCATGACTTATATGATAGGTGCATATAAAGGAGCAGCATTGTTTTATCTATAGCAACAAGTTTCAGCATTTTTCTTTTCACTGAACACTGACTTCTCTCATAAGTTCTTCACCTCTGCTATGACATTTTTAGCTTCCAGGAGATTCGTCTCTGTTCTGGAGACCCTGTGCAAAGTATTGTCTTGCCTCCGCCTTTGCCAGCTCTGTGGCGCAAGGAGGAGAGACACTGAGTTATGAGAAAAAGTTGCCCTAGAACAAAGCCTGGGGACCTATAAGAGTCTTTTACAGCAATCTTCAACTACTATGTTCCAAACTGCCGTTGCACACATGCAGACCTTTGCTGGCACACTGGTTGGAATCACTGGTCTAAAGCAGTGGTGGGCTTCAGGGGGTTCTCGCAGGTTATATAGAACCCTTTGCTAATGAATGCCTGGTTCTGAGAACCGGTTACTAATGGGACATAGAACCTGTTGTTAATTTAGGTTATTAGGACATAGAACCTGTTGCTAATTTATTTGAATCCCACCGCTGGTCTAAAGCCCTTGCAGATGAGGTCAGTTAAAAGAACAACAGATAATAGGAGATTTTGTGATGTGTTCTATGGGTGCAGAATGGAATAGTAGCAATCTCTAAATGCTTCAGGACAGAGCTGAATTACTAAATCTTTGAGATCTTTGTGCACATAGCTTCACTCTAAGATGGACCCGCAGAATGTAACCTCTTGCAAGAACACAGTGCACACAATCCCAAGCAATTTAGGCTGGCAAAACTCACCTGTTTCCCACTCCCATGGGGGTGTGGGAAAGCCAGCGCATATCTGTGCACCTCCTGACTTCCCAAGGAGTGGTACAGAAGTGCCTTATGGCACTTTTGTGACACCCCCAGGTCAGCACAACACTTGTGCCGGGTCTTATGCCAGCTTACCTGGGGATTCAGATAACAGCCTAAATCCAAGCATTCATGTGCAAAGTGCATCCAACTCCACACCCTGTCATAGTCTGTTAGACAGCTAAATTTTCTCTGTGCCTCTGCTCCAGATACAGTTGCGCGGAGAGACGCTTACTTTATACAATAGGACATCAGGCATCTGGAGGAGCATATTGGTGTAGCTAAACACAACGCTGACAGTTCTGAAATTCTCCGAATGGCTGAAACTGCAGAATCTGAAATGTAATTGTTCCATTCGTTTTAATCCATATTGTCAATTTACTTGTGAAGCTTTGCACATTCCAGGCCTTGTTCGGCTGCCATTCCGCCAAGAGGTGATAATATGTTTGCCGTCCCTTTCTCACTCCACTCATAAATACGTCAATTGATCCTATTTTAAATGCCAGCTTTAGAATTTGTCGTGTCTGTTTTGCATTCCTGGGCGCGAGTGACATAAATCACTATCGGCCAACAAGCAGCTGCTGCCAGCCATATGAGCCCAGTTAACTTAAACACCGGCTCAAACAGCTCCATGTATTTTGTTCCCTTCACTCAAAGCTGCTTGGAAAACAGCTGTAACGTTCTTGGGTTGCTGTCGGTGCAGACTTGGACCTTACAAATGCAGAACACTCTCTGTTTCATATTGCCGCATGCTGAGCTGCCGAGCAAGGCAGAATATCTGCATTTATTTCCTCCTGTTATTTTTAGCAAACCTTTGTACAAGTTGCTGAAAAGAAACTCTTGTATTCTGCATACTCTGAATCACTGTTCCAGGTTTGCACTTAAAATCTGGAGCTAGATGCAGTGGCATAAAGGGATACAGGGGGTAGCAATTACACTGGGCAACTAACATTAGGGTAGAAACTAGATGAACTTGATACTGGTGGCCAAAACTGTGAAAAACAGGTTATATTTGAATAATACCATCATGTATTATTCCATGTATTAATACCATCATGCATTATTATTCATTATTGTAATACCATGGGGGCTGTGGGTGGCACAAGTGGTTAAGACACTGTGCTTGTTAACCAGCAGGCCAGGGTTTGAGACCCGGGTTGGCCCCACAAGACAGGGTGAGCTCCTGTCCTTGGCCCAGCTCTGCGACGTCAGCTGGATCCAATCATCTTGGCTCTGCCTTTCCATTGGACTAATTCAGTGGCGTGGAGAGGGGGATTTACTGCTTGGGTAACAGCCTATCCTCCATAACAATCTAACCCAGGCTTTTGTGCTTCGTATGCAGCATATGCAGCACTGAGCACGATACCATAGTCTTCCAAAACTGGAGGCCTGCTTTTTTTAATAATACCATAGTATAAGGTCATTGAATGCAGAATGCAAAGAAACAAACTGCATTAGACTATCTGTAGTCTATCAAAGGTTATGGCCAATTGACCAGAAAATGAAAACACAAATTGCCTATGGAACAAAAAGTGGATTTTATTAACTCAAAACTGATCTATGAGGCTGATTTTGAGAGCCAATGAGATGTAATTATGATACAGCATGGAACTGATAAGGTGTTAATACAGAGTAATCATACAGAATGGAGGACAGTGTTCCTCTACCTTTAACCACTGCATAGAAGGGGGAATTGAGGCAGGTTTGGCTCATCATAGAAGGATTTAAAAAGCAGAACCTGGTTAAAGGTAGAGGAAAACTGTCCTCAAAAAGGTCACACTGTGTTAATATGAGTCAGCTCCCATTTCCATGTACATTTGCTACCTTGGTTTATGAGCATAATCCGTTCCGGAACCATGCTCGTAATCCAAAACACTCAGATATCAATCCAAACTGATACAATACAGTACAAATTCATGTGAAACACACATGAAACAGGTGGGTACTATTTTGGAAGAAGTCCAAACCAGGTCCACAGATGGCAGCTTTTCTTAATGTATTTTAGTAACTTGGTTCCTTACTGGGTGTCACACACTTAGGGTGACTTTCAGAGTCTCCTTTAGCATCACAGATTTTGTAGAATTATATTTTGTGGAATTATAAAAGATTTTTAGCATCACAGATTTTGCGGAATTATAAAAGAAGCTATTTTCCAACATGCGTCTTCCTAACTTGCTGCTGTCCTGCAACTTAAATAGGATCTGCAGTGGGGCCTGGAGATGTTTCCAACATGGATAGAAGCTGTAAGTGCATCCTTGCATAATTGCCTTCCCCCCAATTGTCTCAATTTATGTTTTGGCCCTAAGGGCAAAATCCAGAGTAACTACAGGGAGTCCTTGCTCTGGTGTAAGTACAACTTACTCTGGATTCCAGTCTGAATTTCCCATAGGTTTTCACTAGGTGGTGCAGTAACTACGGGTGCATGTAAAGTCTCTTAATGTGCTCCCGTAGTTACTCTGGATTTGGGGGTATATCTCCATTGTACTCGCACTGGAGGTGAAGGCAGGAGTACAGCCTGTTCAAAAAACACTTCAAAACTGATGGCTAAACTGGCAGAAGAGCCATCATGATGCTAATATTAAAAACATCTGGATTGGCACACCAGACAAAGATTATGACATCATGCTCAACTCCTTCGTTGCACGTCTGCAGCTGCAGGTTACTCAAGAACCTAATGGACTGGGACCAAACACTGAGCCTCTGTAGGCCTACCAAGTCTTCTGCTAAACAGTCTGGAAAAGATTCAAGAACTGAGTTATAATGAATCCCCATTTCACGCAGTCAACATTACCAAAAACATCTGTGTGAAGGTATAAGGTTGCAGTGCAGACTTCAGTCGCTGAAGCTCGGCATATGTACTGTATATTTACAGTATGGTAAAACTCAGTATATAACAGAAGTAGCATCAAACAGTGTGGAAATGGGTGAAAACCAACTTATTTGGGTGTAAGCCTGGGCCTGAAACAATTTTGCTTTGCACTGTTATTTAATCATATGTTCTCCCTCCATTCAATTATCTAAATATCAACATTAAACAGATCTATTATCAGATGTGGATTATAAACTTAGGTAAGATAGTGGGGTGGTAGCCCATAATGTTTAAACTGAATAAAGAAATGCCATCACATCTTCCTAAGGGCAGGGTAAAATAACATGTTTTTCCTATCTTTGCAGAGATTTCTGCAGTGCACTTAAAATATGCTTTGTGAAGCATGATCATGGCAACTGTGCATAAGTGTTCATAGAAAGATTTCTGAAGCAAGGATTCATTGTCATTTGGGGACAGGGAACACATTCCTTTTATTATTTAAACCACTTTTATTTTTTTTAATTAATTTATATACATGAAAATGAAAAGTCACTGACTGACTCACTGACTAACTCATCAATGGCCAGCCAAAATCACTGGACCTAGAAGCGTGAACTTTGGGGAGGGTGTTCCTTCCATGATGGAGGCATCCACTAAGAACCAGTTTTCAGAAATTCCACACAGAAGGGGGTGAAATGGGGTGCAATGCATTTTCCTTCCCATATGTGCACTGGGAGAGATAGTGTGTATTGGGGGGTCTTGTGGGGGTGGTGTTGCACATTGGGGGATGTTGTGCATGGGAGGGTTGATGGACATTTATTTATTTATTTATTTGTTTGTTTGTTTGTTTATTTATTTATTTATTTATTTATTAGATTTATATTCCACCTTTCTTTCTAAAGGAAGGATACCCTCGGTGACTTCCTTTTCAAGGATACTCAAGATTGTATGGAGAAGCCAGGGCATGTCTGTACACTAACATAAACCCCTTCCCCCCAAAAGTGTCACAGAAGTGCCTTAAGGCCCCTTCTGCGACACCTCTAGGCAAGTACAGGAGAGGAGTTGTGCTAGGATGTATGCCATCCTGACTGGGCTAACAGTTTTGAGCTAAGGAAATATTTTCTTACCAAAAGTAATTGTGTTTTGATTATTTGACCACAGCATAGATATTTAAATGCAGTTTATTTCATTATATTCTGCATGAAAGTATGCATCAATGATAAATAACATGATGACATTATTCAAATACGCCAAGATTCCCATCATTTTGGCCAGTACTGGCGTGTGACATCCCCGGCTGTGTGTGTCACCTAGTGTGGTCTGCATCTCCTGCACTCTCTTAGCAATGCAACTGTCAGTGGGTCAGTCAGATCTGGGCCTCCATGTCTGGAAGGGGGCTAGGGAAACCTGTTTAAAGTTGTGGAATTCAAGGAGGCCAATATGTTTATAGGTACCGTTATGCTTTTCTCAGAATTTCACGACTGTGGAAGCCATCACAACAAGATAGTTGAACAGCGAGTGTATGGCTGACATCTCATGAACCGTGATTAAATTCACAGGCTCGCAGACTATTCCAAGTGATGCCAAAAGAAGGAAACGCAGCTCTGTGCATTTACTGTCGCAAGTGGAACTGCATGTTCCTAATTGGCTACAAGGAGCTATTCATTCCAGCAAAGCCAACTGGCATGCGGCTCACAGGGGAAGGAGAAAAGGGATGAAGGCTACAGATGGGTCAAGTGCGCACTGGCAAACATTCCCAAGTTTGCATCACATTGATAGAATTGTTCAGATACAATGAGAGTATCAGGACAATCCAGAGCAACTAATCTGTCCACATAAGAGCCCTTAGGTTGCCCTATCTAACACTAGGTTGGAGCAACTGCAAGATGCTCCAGCCCAGTTACTCTGGAAGAGGCTTAGGGCAGAGCAAGGCAACATAGGGTGCCCTAAGAGAGGTGGACCTGCTCTGCCCTAGCTGGGGCAGCCTAAGCAGCTCAGGAGAGGCAAGTTGAGGGCATGTTGAGCATTGCCTAGGGCAGAGCAGTTACTCTGTATCCAGAGCCTGTTTCCAAGGCAGAAATGCCCTCTTCCAGCCCTCAGAGTTATACCACCTCAGGAGCAGGTATAGTAATGAGTAGACCCATAGGGGTCCATGATAAGGCCCGAGTAAGAATGGCAGTGCTGACCAAAAATCTGAGTTCTTGGCCATCCTCGCTGCAACCCCTGCCTCTCAACCTCAGGATATGGAACAAACTACGGCTGCCCACAAACCTCAGGATACAGCAGGCCACTCCAAGAAGCCCCTTGTATTCACTGTAGAATGTACTGGCATCTCATCAGGGACTCCTTATCAGGCAGGCACCCAGTGGAGACACCAGACTGGTGTGGCTGGTGTGAGCTGCATTGGGTGATGCGCTCCGTATGGGGTGATGTGCCGGAGGAGTTTGACTGTCCTTTGGCAGGCCCCGGGCGTCAGCACACCCATTCAGGCCTGCTCCAAGGCGGAGCAGCAGCCAGAAGCTGCCACTTGTCTGAGGAGCTGGCCTGAACGACCATCTGAGATGCACTGCGCAGAAACACACTGAGCATGCCGAACAGCTTCAGAGGAGACTTCCTTAGAGCAGAGAAAGTCCACGCCTCTGCACAGCCATTCGGCCTCACTCAGGAGGCGGAGCGGCAGCTGAATGGCTTCAGAAAGAGTACTGCACAGGCACCAACTCTGACGCCTGCACAGTCTCCCCCAAAGCCAAAAGGCTTCAGAAAAGTACTGCGCAGGTGTCAGAGATGGTGCCTGCGCAGTACTCTTTCTGAAGCCAGTTGGCTTCAGAAACAACTGCGCAGGCGCCAACTTTGGTGACTGCGCAGTCCAGGTAGGGGGGGGGCACGCATCCCAGGGATGACGTACAGACTTCCGCACCAGGTGATGTGCAGAGTCATGTCACCACTGTAGGCACCACAGCTGTTCCTTGTTCAGTGTGATCTGAGGGGTGTCTCCTCAGGAGCAAGTCTTCCCCTTGTGTCAATTACTTAGCATGCTCTGGAGCAGTTAGGGCAGCCCAGGCTTCCTGACTCTCTGGATTCAGCATAACTTTCTGCTCTGGATACAGAATAGTTAGGAGAGTGCAGTTAGGTCAGAGCAGGCTGAATTTGCTCTGGATTGTGTCCTATGTCTAGTAGTGCACAGTGAAACAATAATGTCACCTAATTTGGTTCAAGAGCAACTATACTGACAGTTTCACAGCCTTCCAAAGAGACAAATATTCTCAAGTAATGGGCTATAATGCATCCTTTCTGAATTTCTGGAGGCTGATAGGATCAAAATTTCACCACAAGCTGAGATTTTCCCTCAGTTCCCAAAATACTCTGATAAAAGAATCTCATGGCCCAATCCTAAACCCTGGTTAGGATGACACAAATCCTGGCACAAGTCCTGTGCTGGCGAGGGGGAGTTGCAAAAATGTTGTAAGGCACTTCTGCACCACGTCCGGGAGGGTTAGGCCAAGTTAGGCCTTGACATGCACCAGCCTCCCTATGCCATCATGGAAACAGGGAGATGTTTGAGTTGTGCTGGCCTAAATTGGTTAGGATTTTACCCTCAGTGTTGTGAAATACAGGTTGAAGAATCGAAAATGCAACATTAGCTGCATTTCAAATAAGACTGAAGAAAGAAAAGTGGGATATAAATTTAAAAAATAAATGTTCAGAGTGTTTTCTCCATATGTTCAAGGTTATAGTCAAAGGGGCGCAGTATAAGCCGCACTGTCCAGATCAGGATCTCACAGAACATCTTCTCCATCCCATATGGCACAAGTGGTTAAGACACTGTGCCTGTTAATCAGAAGGCCAGGGTTCAAGATCCGAGTCCCCACAAGACAGGGTGAGTGCCTTGTCCTTTGCCAAGCTCTGCGATGCAGCTGGAACCAATCATATCTACTCTGCCGTTCCATTGAACTATTTCAGTGGCATGGAGAGGGGGATTTGCTGCTTGGGTAACAACCTATCCTCCATATCAATCTATCCAGGGCTTTGTGCACATGCAGCATCGAGCACGATTCCATAGTCTTTCAAGACTGATGGATGCCAAGTTGCTGTTGTGTTTCAACTAACCAGACATCATGCTGCTGTTCTTTCCGATGAACATTTTTAATATGCAATGAAGCCCACTAGGAATTTTGTTTTGCTGGCTGACGAACTCACCACCACAACTCTGATAGGAAACATGCCCAAATTTCATGCCTCCCAGCCAAATTATATTTCATTAAACATCAAAGCCCCACAGTCCTTCTTAATGAAATCCTGCAAGTGGAACAAACTCCTTAAGCAAATTATATGTTTGCTTTGTTGTATCAGCATTAGCCATGCATCACATTTGGCTTGTCGTCATCCCCCTCCCACTGCATTGCCCAAGGAAACAGAGCTATCTTTAAGTACCCTCCATTCCCATCCAATTCCATTTACTCCTATTATTCAAAATAAGATGATGTTGTCTGCCAGTCTTGCTGAATGGCATTTTTAAAAAAGGTTATTTGGTATGCAAAGCTACTCAGAGGTAGCCCTTCTCTGCTCCACATAGAGCACATGCAAATCACTGTAGACATACAGGATTTGAAGCCATCTGTATTTCTGATTTTATCATTTTCCTTTAAAAAGTGTGGGAATTAGCCAGATGGCAAAGAAAGATTTGTACAAGAGACTTTAAAAAAAGACTATAAACTATTCTTAATAATGGACTTAAAAAGAATTATCAAAATTGTTGTTGCTTAGTTGTTTAATCGTGTCCAACACTTTGTGACCCCATGGACCACAGCACACCAGGCCTCCCTATCTTTCACTAGCTTCTGAAGTCTGTCCAAATTCAAGTTCATTGCTTCGGCGACCCTATCTAACCATCTCATCCTCAGCTGTCCCCTTCTCCTTTTCCTTTTGCCTTTTGCCTTGAATTTATAAGGAGTCCTCGCATCTCATGAGATGGCCAAAATATTTTAGCTTCATCTTCAATATCTGGCCTTCCAGTAAACAGGCAGGGTTGATTTTCTGTAGGATGAACAAAGGAGTTGAGGAAGTAGATCGAGGTGGATTCCCCTGGAGTCAACTACCTGAGGCAGCTGTCCCAGTTTGCTCATTGATTGACTGACCAAACCTCTTTTTTATGCAGAAGGTCCCACGTCCAACTCCTGATAGCTCCAGGTAAGAATGGGAAGGATCCTTGATGGCAACCCTGAAAAACTGTAGCTAGTCATTGGAGACAATGCCGAGCTATTCATACCCAGTATCTGATGCAGTATAAAGCAACAACCAATGTTCCAATGGAAGGACCATTTTGCCACATGAACAATTTCAGTAAGAATCAATGACACTCACATAGCAGAAAAGAAATGCTTCTTCATAACCAGGTACAACTTAACATTTCCACAATGTTTTCATTTTCCAGATGAGAAACCCAAGTCATATGACTCCTTGTCAAGTTTCAAATGACCAGCCATGCTTGTGATAAGGCCCACAAAGGAGAGTGGAACGATCATCATCATAATCAATTTTACTGCATCATATACTGCTTTTCAACAAAGCGGTTTACAAAGCAAATCATGTATGGAATTTTGCAGCAAACCCTTCCCGCATGATGCATGCATACATTTGCACATCATCCATGCAAACCATATGTACAGAAGACTCAGAAACCATAACTTTTGCCCGTCCTCCAATTTCACTACACTCACTAAATTTTAACTATATGGCAGTAATTTTCAACCAGTAGGTTGTGGTAAATTGGTATGCCACAAATGGTCAGCAGGCAAACCATTGGACTTCGGAAAAGGTCATTTCGGGCCACTAGTGAGATTTAGGGCAAAATCCAGCTAACTATGGGGAGTCCTTGCTCCAGTGTAAGAACAAGTTACTCTGGATTCCAATATGAATTTCCCATAGGTTTTCACTAGGTGGTGCAGTAACTACGGGTGCACGTAAAGTCTCTCACATGCTCCCATAGTTACTCCGGATTTAGGGGTTAGCCTTCCCCTAACCATTATGCGTTGTCAATTATTAAAAAAAACTGATGGTTTGCCTTGACAATTTTAGTGTCATTCAGTGAGAAAAGGTTATAAATTGCTATATGGTAAGACGTGGTATGGTAAAAGCCATACAGCAATATGGTAAGAGACATATAGCTATACAGCTACATGCTATATGGTAAGACTTGCTCATATTCCTGATCAAAGTCCAATCCTCTGCCTGGTGGGAATATATGGAAAAATTCCCACATGCTTGCAATTCTGGGGGTAAAGAAGAACATCGAGTCAAATGGCTCTTTAGACGAACAAGATGGATTAAAAAATAAAGAGCTGCTTCACAATGCTGAAGTCAACCTAATGAAAATATGCCCTAAGGGTTGCCTTTACAGGCCTTCCTATTTATCTACTTTCTGTCTATTTTCAGGGAAATGTAAAATAACTTAAAAGGATATAAGCACCTTGGGCATTTTAGTGGCAACTTGATTTTATCTCCCCCAGGTATGAATGGCTGTGATTTCTCTCTAGTTCTTTTCCTCCTTGATCTATTTCAAAAGCTCTTAACCCTTTGGCTAATCTCACATTAACACATCATGCTGCTTTGCTGTTCTTTATCTTTGTTGTCCAACCCTTATCGCTTCCTTGGAGCTATCCTCAGCCTCTCTACCTTTTGCTTCATCTTTATCTTCTCTTGCAGAACAACTCCATCTTCAGTACATCAGAAGCACCATCCCACAATATCTAGGGACGATCTCCTTTTCCTGTGCTTGTTTTGAATTATGGGGAGAGTTCTCTAGGTGACAAGCTACTACTATGCACACAGATGCAATATTTCTGAATCCCATGGGATAACATAGGTTTTGTGATGTCAGCGCACTAGAGCTTTGCCTAATTATTCTCACATGTTTAAGCTTAACATGCATCCCAATTTTGGGGTACATTTGCTTAAAAATAAATGGCAGAGAATTCAATGACTGTGGCCAAGACAAGGTGTGCACCTGGTGTCGGGATGCCTTTCGTAATCAAAGGAACATGAATCCTACAATCCAGAGTAAATACGGGAGCATGTAAGAGACATTATATGCATCTGTAGTTACTGCACCACCTAGTGAAAACCTATGGGAAATTCATATTGCAATTCAGAATACATTGTTCTTACACCAGAGCAAGGACTCCCCGTGGTTACTCTGGATTGCACCTGAAGGCATTTTTTTGAGAATTTGAAAGACTGCTGTGGCACTTTGTTGTTGTAGTGGGTATATAGTGCTTCAGCCCAAGGTTTTCAGTATTCCCAGGTGGTCTCCCATCCAAGTACTAACCATGTCTGACCCTGCTCTGCTTCCAATTTCAGACAAGATTGGGCATCTTTAGGGGAGTATGGCAAAATCTAAATGCTGTTGTCCGCCAGCATCCCTAATAGGGCCAATGACAGCAAGCTAGAATTTGATGGGATTGTGTTCAGTGCCATTGCTTCCATGTTTATATCCTCCTATTGAACACAACCTCTCAGGGACCAGCATCTCATCACACTGTTGGGTTGCCAGTCAGAATGGGTGGCAGCAAAAGCAAAACACAAATGACAAGCAGGTGTGATGTAAAACAATTTGTCTGTGTACATTCTTTGAAAGATTCTGGAACTTGGCCATAGATGAGTAAATTCAATCTTGTGTTCCCATTTTGGAAGCTGCCTTAATGAACCCTGTAAGCTGTTCCTCTCCCTCACTTTTGAAGCCATTCCAAGCAGCAAGAACAACATGGAGGTGTCTGTTCTGCATCGCTTGTACCACCTGGAATGGCTCTGACAGTGGAGATGCCTGGTCTTGTACAACAAACATCAGTCCTTCTGTTTCTTTCTTTTGTCTTCCAGGCTTCCAGCCCATCATTGGCTTCCACTTCCCCCACCTTCCCTTTTTGTTGTCATACTATATGCTACATCATTGCCTATTTCATCCAGATGGGTTTTCAATCTCAGGAGCCACTGTGGACTATTCCCCCCACCCCCCACCCCCCGGGTACATGCTCTGATCATCAAAGTCAATACTACATTTTCAGAATTAAATACACACTGAATCAGGGTAAGTAGATTCCTGCAGATGTGCTGTTAATGATGCCCTGATAATGCTGAATAGAGTTATATTAGTCTAATATAGGTTGCAATCCTAACCCTTGGTTAATCCCGGCCTAAGGGTGCAACCCAGAGTAACTATGGGGAGTCCTTGCTCCGATGTAAGAACAATTTACTCTGGATTGCAATATGAATTTCCTGTGGGTTTTCACTAGGTGGTGCAGTAACTACGGGTGCATGTAATGTCTCTTATGTGCACCCGCAGTTATTCTGGGTTTTAGGGATAATTAGACTGTGACTCCGCAATCCTAATTTGCACTGGAACAGGTATGCTGGGACACTTGCACTGTATTCAGCACAAGCTTGGGGTTGCTATTGCACTACTGCAGGGAAAGGTAGGATCATCTCCTTTGCCATGGTAGGGCTACAACAACACAAAGGGTCTTCTCAGACTACTAAAGGTGGCTCCCTGATGCCCGAGAAGCAGAGTTTGGATTCAACAGAAGTGGGACAAATATAAAGACATAGCACTGTCCCTTAGATAATATCCCATTCCCAAGAGGGGTGCCTGTGGAGAGATTATTTAGGAGAGTTCAGGTCAATTACCTTAGCCCCTTGGGATATAGGGTTTTTTAATGTTCCTATCTCACACTTCTTGGATCAGAAGTGTACAAAGTGTTTTAGACATGTGTGCATGCAGAACCACAAATGTCAAGAGCCCTCAAATCAAGAAAGGTATTTTATTGACAAAACCAAAGAGATGAAAGCATCAAGGGAAAAAACGAGCAATTTTGGGGAAACAAGTCAGGGGTAGACTGAGGCTGTCTTTGCAGAGTTGGTAGTTGCAATAAACCAATAAATGCTCATATCACAGTTGTGAACACAGCTTGAGGATTAGATCAGTTTTATCCATCCTTTTTTCAATAGTTTTTTTTTTCTTGATAGGTTGCTGAGTGAGGAGTTTAACTTCAGGATAGTAGTTTAATCAGGTCCCAGGAGTGCTCAACTCTCCCTGCCATGAGCAAAGTGGTGATCAGAAACTGTGAACAAGATTCCCATGTTATAAAGGCAATTCCCTCTGGAATTATAACTCACTAATGGAATTTACCTGTTGTTGCAGGAGGAAAATTTCAAGAATATTTGTTGGCCCTGGGCATGGTTGGGCACTGGTGGGCACCACCAGCCACTAATTGGCACTGGACACTGGAGGGTACTAAGGTGCAGTGGCAATCTGCAGTGAGCACTAGCAGGCAGTGGGCACCACCAGGTAGTGGGCACCACTAGGCACCACAGTGCAGTAGGCAGCAGGCACTAGTGGGTGGGTACAACAAGGCAACAGGCACCACCAGGCCCCAAAGGGCAGCAGGCACCAGTGGGGACTGGGCATCCCTACCAGGCACCAGCAGGCAGCACCAAGTACCAGTAGGCACCACCAACCAGCAGTGGGCATCTGCAGACACCTCTGGGCACCCCAACCAGGCACGGTGGGGCACTACTGAGCAGTGAGCACAGGGCACCATCAGGCACCAGGCATTCCTGCAGGCACTTGGTACAGGGCATCAGAAAAAACAGAGAGTGGCAGAGAACACATGTGTCCCCAGTGCCTAGCTCTGGTGGTAGCATGGTGGTGGGGCTCGCAGGAATGCCTTATGGCTTGTTTGTGACACCAAGCTGCTGCAAAAGCCCCACTCAGAGCCCAAAGGATTGGGCTCTGATTCCTTCCAGAAGAACAACTAGGCTATAATAAAGAAACAAATGTTTGATGCCTGTGCACAGAGATGCTCCACATAGTTGCACTGTGATATGGGTATCAGACTCCCACTGATGTCCATATTACCATGAGTATATGGTGCTCTGGACTCAATTCAGGTGCTCTGGACTCAATTCAAAGTGCAGGTAAACGCAAATTATGCTGACATAGGATGCAATCCTAACCAATTAATGTAAACACAACTCACCTGTCTTCCTATTCCTTAGGTGATATGGGGAAGATGCCACATATCTGTGTACTGGCCTGACACCACCACCCCCCCCCTCAGGAGTGGCACAGAAGTGTCACCCTCAGGCCAGCATGGAACTTATGCCAAGACGTATATTGGCCTAACTGGGAAGGGGGGGTTAGGATTTTAGCCCAAGCCAATATACACAATATATTTTTTGTAAAGTTTGCATAAGGTAAGGTAGCAAATGCAGCTACCTTGAAAAAAAGTTTAATACACTAACCATACCTCTATACTCTGCATGTGAACTTGGAAGTGAACAAATTTGGGTAGTTAAAAAAACTTTTAAGTTATGTTGCCAAACAGATTAAGATTTGCAACATTCCATTACCTTTGTTCACTTTCAAGGTGATGTCTAAAATGAGGAACTTTTTAAAAAGTAGGAAACACATCATTTTTTACCAGTAAGTGCTTAAAAGAAGAAATATAAGTAGATTCTCAACTTTCCTTTCCCCTTTTTCGCAGTTCCACTTTCTATTTTATTTTTAGAGGCAATTGGCTTTGAAAGAAAAGCAGACACCTGTTCAGGAAAAAAAGGGGGGCACTTTGTGAAATTCTAGAGCTGAGCAGCAGAACAGCTGTGGTGATTGTGTCAAAAATAAGTAGGGCATCCAAGAAAATTGCACATCGTTCCATATTGCCCAGCTGATTGACTTGGGGATGAAAATTTAAAAATCAGACTTTCTTTGGGGGAAGGAAAGTGTCACTCAAGTTTTGCAGCATTCGTTTAAGTGTGTTGAACGTCACAGGTCTCATGGTTCCTACGGAAGGCATAGGGACAATATACTATCCTTCATACCTCCTGGGGGAAATGCTTATAGATATAAATCCAGAGTAACTATGGGAGCATGTAAGAGACATTACACGCACCTGTCGTTACTGCACCACCTAGTGAAAACCAATGGGAAATTCATATTGCAATCTAGAACAAATTGTTCTTACACTGGAGCAAGGACTCCCCGTTGTTACTCAGGATTGCGCCCGAAGTCAAGTTGGCTATAAACCAGAGGACAGCTATTTAAGTGCTAGGCAGAGGTCATGGTCTTTGGCATACAAGCAGCAGGTGCAGGCAGAGACTTTTAGAGACCTCCAAGTTTCACACCCAATGGTGATTTGTAATCAATAAATGAACATCGCTGAATCAAGATGTAACATTTCATTCCAAACATCCTCTCTCCTTCTCCGGACAGAATACTGGCCTGCACATGCTTAAGAAGCCTAGATTTCATCCAGTGGTATAGCTAACGATCATGTAGCCTGGAACTCAAAATAATTTCCCAAAGTGACATCACAACCAAAAAATGACATCACAACCAGAAGTGATGTCACACTCAGGTTGTTTTTTTTTAAAAAAGTAAAACAGCTTGGTTTGCTTTCAGAACATGAATGACACTTGCATATATTGGAAAACAGGGTTACGTAGTGTCCCTAGCCTTCATCTGGAGATTGATGCTGATTCCTGGAGACTTCAGGTCAATACTGTGAAAAGTTGGCAATATTCCATATGGATATTCCATATACATTAATATTAACATGCATTGATGATCCATACTAATGAATACATGCCATTTTTATAATGAAAGAGAACACAGTGCAGCCCCTGGAGATGAGGTTGCAACAGGGGAAAAAGAAAATTGCATCTTGTATAATATAACAACTCTTGCCTCAACACACAGGAATCTTCTAATGCTCAGAGTGTTGTTAGTATATTAATAATGGGAATGATCACTTTTACACATAGCTTTATTCATAACAAGAGATGATTATGGACTTTTGGATTTCTGAACTTGACTGAATGACGATAGGACCAAATGTGTAGGAATTGTAGCCAGGATGTGCAAAGCACCCATTTTTGCAGGGAACCCTCTGTGGCACGTAAGCTCTTTTTGGAGCTATTCAAAGCAGGGGGAGCAATTCAAAGGCAAATTTTGGGAATGGCTACAAAGGGTAGCAAGAAGGGCCGCTGACATGTGGCTGTGAAGCTCCCTGCAGTACCTAGTGCTTTGCACCCCCTCTAGCTATGCCACTTATTATATCTCTTGTAATTACCTTTAGATCTTATCATCTTCTGCTACAACTTCTTTTTCTCTTACATTACAATCTTGCATTAATCATTCACTTCATTTTATAGTGCAGTCCTCTTCCATTAGCACTCCTTTTGTTGCAGGGCTAAATTCATATTGGGCTATTTCTCATGAAGCCACCATCGTAAATGATAAATCAGGCTATGCAATCTCCGCATTGACTGTCCGTCTGTGGACATCTTCAGATCAGGATCCATCCTCTGGCTTTCTTTTTAAAAATCAATTCAGTAGAACAGATTATGCAAAGCAGTTACGACATTTTCATTGGGGTCACCTTATAATTCTCCTCCAAATTATTTTGCAATTTAAATGACCATACCAATTGCCTCCTAACAAAGCAAATGGGATGTAATGTGCACTTTAATTTGCTTTCTGCACGTTATCCTGCCCCGTCTCTTGAATTTAAATAATATCCAGGATAATATCCCGAACAAACACTGGCATACTTTATTCAAAATTCAAGGTGATGGTCTGTAAAATGTTACGGCTGTAAAAGGTACTCAGATCTAGGCCACAGCTGGATGAACTTAGGATCAGAGTCCAGATAAAGTCAACAACAAACAAGACTGACATTGCTCAGCCAAGGAGAATTAATTTGGAAGAATCAGGAGTCAGAATGCAGATTGATAACTCAATGTATGAAGAAATGAGAGGAGGAATCAAGTAGTTTTCAAAGCAAGGACTAACAGCCATTTGGTTCAAAGCAGTTCATGGAAGTAATGGGACAATGACGTGACAGTACAGGTTGGCATTTTTTACCTGCAGGTTTGGTTCTTGTGGATTTAACTAGGACGCTCAAAGCTGCAATAATTATTACATGAGATTTTGTTTTTTCTTCCTCTCTGCCCCATGATGACCAAGAGGTCTGCCCCTCCTAATAACTTCCTATTTCTAGGTGCTGTTTGAGACCCCCTCCCCAGTCATTTTTCCAGCTTCTTGTGTGGGGAGCCCCTGGCCAAAAAATGCCAACTTCGACCCTCCTAAGCTGACTTTTGGAAGTCTTATTTCCTTTTATATTCATCATAACTGTTCATTTAGCTCTTTTTATGAATGGAAATTACAAAGATTGTCGATATTTTGTTCATAATATTGTACATATTTTGTACATAAATGTCCAGAGAACACATGCAGGCTTGTCCAACAAGGGCCGCATCTATGGGTTTTCTAAGCCAAATGCGGCCCTCGAGCCTCTTGTTGGACAAGCATTTCAGTCACAGAACTGAACTGCTGAACTTCCCAACAGCGATTCAGAATGACTCTGCTGTGCCTATATTTCCAGTTCAGCTCATAATTAATGCTCATATGTCTTTCTTTTTCATGAAAACATAAGGCAATGTGGAGTCGGGTATTAATTTTCAGTGATTTTGGTTTTACTTGGTGTATGATTAATAAATGAGGATTTTTTAAAATCTGATTTCGAATATTGTCTCTTTGTACATCCTAATGAATGTCACTTAACATTTTAAGAGTGTTACAATTCTGTATATCTACAGTATTTATATACTGCTTTTCAACTGAAAAGTTCACAAAGTGGTTTACAAGAAAATGAAAAAATTAATAAGTAATTAATAGCTAATGGGTCCCGGTCTCAAATGGGCTCACAATCTAAAGTGCAAAAAGAACACCAGCAGAAGCCACTAGAACACACATTGCTGGGGTGTGTAGGGCCAGTTACTCTCCCCCTGCTGAATAAAAGAGGAACACCCACTTGAAAGAGTGTCTCTTGCCCAGTAAGCAGAGGTTAATTGAGTTAATTAGTTAATTGAGTTAATTAGTTAATTGAGTTAATTAGGTGCTTATGACAGTTTTCTAAAAGTGTTCTACAAGGCGCATTTCGACTAAACAGGGAGTAACAGAGCTTCGACTGATGGAGGGTTCATCCTATGGTTCAAAACTGGTGGATGACCTGATCTGGATCCTCTAAATCAGATGTAGTGAAACTTTTTGGCACCGAGTGTCAACTGATAGCACCAGCGCCCAGCATGCATGCCAGTACCTGGGCCAAGAGAACACTGCACCAGAATGTCCATATAGAATAGAGTGCCTTTAACCATTGAACCACAGAAAGGTTTAAAAAGCAGCACCTGCCTAAATATCCTTTCCAATGCAATGGTTAAAGATACAGGTACTCCGTCCTCCATTCTTTATGGTCACTCTGCCCTGCACCAATTGTGCATGCCCAGGTGCCCATCAGTACATGGGAGGCATGTGGCAGC
The DNA here is from genome assembly GCA_030015325.1 of Cryptoblepharus egeriae. NCBI lineage: Eukaryota > Metazoa > Chordata > Lepidosauria > Squamata > Scincidae > Cryptoblepharus > Cryptoblepharus egeriae. The sequence goes on from JAREYC010000004.1 coordinate 12,429,774, forward strand.
CTTCTGGCTGCATGCCAGCAAGTTGGGCTCTGAATGCCATTCCTAAAACATGTGTCATAGGTTCACCAGATGCATCTGGAGCTATGCTGAGAGTGTTGTGAGGGCCACAAAGGCTGCGTCTGGCTTCCCAGGCCTCAGAATTCCTTATAATCACCTTATAACTGCTTTTATTTTTTTACTGTATGACCAAATGGAGCAACATCACATAAAATTCACACATAGAAAATAAAATATATGAGCAAATAAAATATATGAGCATTTATTAGTTTACTAGCAAAAAGCGTACCCACGTTGCGGGTGTAACATTTTCCCCTATGCCATCCCCCCATGGCGCAGAAACACCCCATGCACATCATCCCCCATGTGCATCATCCCCCATGCACATCATCCCCATGTGCATCATCCGCCAATGCACAACTTTCTCCCATGTGCAACTTTCCCCCATGCGCAACTTTCCCCCATGCGCAACTTTCCCCCATGCACATCATCCCCATACGCATCATCCCCCCATGTGCAACTTCCACCCATGCACAACTTCCCCAATGCGCATCATCCCCTCATGCGCAACTTTCCCCATGTGCATCATCCGCCGATGCGCAACTTCTCCCCATGCGCAACTTCTCCCCATACGCATCATCCCCCATGCGCATCATCCCCCCATGTGCAACATCCACCCCTGCGCAACTTCCACCCATGCGCAACTTCCCCTCATGTGTAACTTTCCCCATGTGCATCATCCGCCGATGCGCAACTTTCCCCATGCACAACGTTCCCCCATGTGCAACTTCCCCATGCGCAACTTTTCCCCATGCGCAACTTCCCCCATGTGCAACTTTCCCCCATGCACAACTTTCCCCCATGCTCAACTTTCCCCCATGCTCAACTTTCCCCATGCACATCATCCCCCATGCGCAACTTCCACCCATGTGCAACTTCCACTCATGCACAACTTTCCCCATGCGCATCATCCGCCCATGCGCATCATCCACCCATGCGCAACTTCCCCTCATGCGCAACTTCCCCTCATGCGCAACATTCCCCCATGCGCAACTTTCCCCCATACGCAACTTTCCACCATACGCATCATCCCCATACACATCATCCCCCATACACATCATCCCCCCATGCACAACTTCCACCCATGCGCAACTTCCACCCATGTTCATCATCCCCTCATGCGCAACTTTCCCCCATGCACATCATCCCCCATGTGCAACATTCCCCCATGCACATCATCCCCCAAGCGCAACTTCCACCCATGTGCAACTTCCACCCATGTGCTTCATCCCCTCATGAGCAACTTTCCCCACGTGCATCATCCGCCGATGCGCCACTTCCCCCATGCGCCACTTTCCTCCATGCGCAACTTCCCCCCATGCGCATCATCTCCCATACGCATCATCTCCCCATGCGCAACTTTCCTACATGCGCAACTTCCCCCATGCACAACTTCCCCCATACACAACTTTCCTACATGCGCATCATCCTCCCATGCGCATCATCCCCCATGCGCAACTTTCCTACATGCGCAACTTTCCTACATGCGCAACTTCCCCCATGTGCAACTTCCCTCCATGCGCAACTTTCCCACATGCGCATCATCCCCCCATGCGCAACTTCCCCCATGTGCAGCATCCTTTCCAGTGCAACCTCTTCCTCCTAACAACATCCCCCCAGAGCACCAGGCACTGAGCACCAGACTGGCTGGTTAAATGTCTCCAGAGGGTTCTTGGTGGGTTCTTGGTGGGTGGGTGTTCAGGTGACAGAAGGAACTCCCAGAATTCCATGCTTCAGGCCCAGCAGTTGGGGCGGAATGTTGTTGAGTCAGCAATTCTCAATGCAAAGTATAGGGAGGAAAACGCGTTGCGCCCCTTTTCACCCCCTTCTGGTTGGAATTTCCGAAAACCGGTTCTTAGTGCACCCCTCAGTCACAGAAGGAACACCCACCCCAAATACTAGGCCCAGCGTTTTTGGCAGGGCGGTGATGAGTCAGTGTGTCAGTCAGTGAGTGAGTGAGTCAGTCAGTGACTTTTCTCTTTTATATATATATAGATTATCCCTTATAATAAGGGCCTCAGAATCCCTTAGAATTGCCTTGGGGGCCTCAGTGGGGGGGGGAAGGAGGCTTATAAATTCATTAAATAATAGAATTATAAGGGCATTAAAACATTATTTCGAGTTTTCCCCCATAAAAGGAGTCATTCCTTTTTTGCCAAAAACAAGAATTTTGAGGGTCAGGGAAGTTATACTGACCCATTTTGGTGTTTAAATGTGAGCAAAGCTCTTTTCTAAAATAATCCAGAGTTATTTCAGAAATGTGATTTGTTGCTGTCTAAAATTCCACATTAAAAAAACCATAATAAATTTGCTTTTCATAATAATTCCCATCAAGATTATTGTTCACTGGGTTGCTTTTACTAATATTTGGTTTTGCCGTACCTGTTCTACATCAGTGCCATAAAATAAAACAGAAGATGCTCATATCACACTTTGAGCATGCTTTACACATTTCAAATTTTTCCTCTTAATTTGGGAGTCCTGCAGCTTCAGCAGGAAACTTTGGCTTTGATCACCCTGAAAATCCTCTTCAATCGGTGACATATAACATAATTAGCTATAAATTACCTGAGGCACTTTAAAGATGCTTTTCATAGCCTATTTGCCTTGCGAGGTGACATTTGGAGATGTAATTTCAATTGCAAAATTATTGTAGGGAGAGTTATAAAATTGACCCTAGTGTGATTTTTGTTTCATAATTTGAACGGCTGGATTAAAGAAAATGAAAAGAAAATTGCTGGATTCTGCCCCATCTCTCAACAAGGAATAATTTTAGGAACACCATTTAATCCCGATTTAACAAACAAAGGCACAATAACCCCCAAATCCAGAGTAACTATGGGTGCATGTAAGAGACTTTACGTGCACCCACAGTTACTGCACCTGGTAAAAACCTATAGGAAATTCATATTGGAATCCAGAGTAAGATGTTCTTACACCGGAGCAAGGACTCCCCATAGTTACTCTAGATTTTGCCTTAAGTCAGTCCCCACTACCTGTGGAGTCACAGCCTGCAGAATCGCTTATCCTCTGGAAGCAGAATTAACACCTGCCTCGTAGTATTTGTGGAGCTGTTTCAGCTATCCACGGTCTCTGTTGCCTTCAGAACCTCTATTCTGTGTTCAAGAAGGCAGTGGAGACCTTCCAAAGCTAGCAGAGGCCTTCAAAATACTGCCCAGTAACCAGATATCATAACCGTAATAAAGGACAAAATGTAGGACACCAAGAAAAATGTAGGACATAACAATAAAATAAAAAATAAAAGCAAAAAACACTCGTATATATTGCTTTCATGAGGTTAATGTAAACACAATGGCTGCAATCCTAACCACACTTTCCTGGGAGTAAGTACTATTGAACACAATGAGACTTACTTTTGAGTAGACATGCATAGGATTGCTTATTATTAAATTTAAACACTATTACTTTATATATTACATAAAAATTTTAATTACAAAGGAGGACATTGAAATTTTTTTCCCAGAACACCAGGCTTAAAAAAATGATATTTTTGGGGGGGTTGGGGGGGGAGGATTTATGGTCACGCTGCCAGGATCTTGTGCAAAGCCCCTCGAAATGGCCAGGGTGAATCTTCACACTAGTTATGGGTGCCATTCTGAAGGTCTTTGTTGCCTTACGGAGAGCACAATCCTAACCAGGCCAACTCATAAGCAAACCCCATCATGTTCAATGGTTGTTACTCTCAGGAAAGTGTCTTTAGGATTGCAGCCATAGTCTCTGCTGGCATCCTGAGGGTTTCTTCTGGATTTTCAGGATATTTATTGCCATCAGTTAAACTACTCTTCTTCTTATCCCAGCTATTCCCAAAGGTTTTCAGCACCCTTGACTTACTAGGATTTTGGCTGTGACTCCTTATTAGAACTACAATCCTATAATTTGTAAAAGGTGGCAAAATTTATTTCTAGGATTTCATGACTCTCCTGGCTGGTTTCTTTCTCTCCCTAGGGAGTCACAGCTCATAGTTTGGAAACCACTGCCTTAACCCATTGATGCAATTGGGATCTATCTCCGAATTCACGATCTGTTGAGATTTTCAGGATTCTACCAATAAAAATACCAAGGATTACTGCCCAAGACCCCAATCTCACTGTACCTCCATTACAACTTGCTGCAGTAATTCTTTCATGCTGCGTGTGTGTGTGTGTGTATGTGTGTTGCGGGACTAACATTTCCCCATATACCATCCCCCATAGCACATCAACACCCCATGCACATCAACACCCCATGCCATCAGTCCCCCATGCGCAACTTTCCCCCATGTGTTACTTTCCCCCATGTGCATGAACCCCCTGTGCACATCAGTCTCCCCATACGCATCAGTCTCCCCATGCGCATCAGTCCCCCATGTGCAACTTTCCCCCCAAGCGCAACTTTCCCCCATGCAAACTTTCCCCCATGCGCATCAACACCCCATGCACATCAGTCCACCATGCGCAACTTCCCCAATGTGCATCACTCCCCCATATGCAACATCCCTCATGCGCAACATCTCCCATGTGCATCAGTCCTCCATGCGCATCAGTCCCCCATGCACATCAGTCCCCCATATGCAACTTCCCCCATGCGCATCAGTCCCCCATGAACGATTTTCCCCCCATGCGCAACTTCCCCATGCGCAACATCCCCCCTTGTGCAACTTCACCCATGTGCATCAGTCCCCCATGCAAAACTTCCCCCATGCGCAACTTCCCCCGGCGCATCAGTTCCCCATGCACAACATCTCCAATGCGCAACATCCTCCCCAGTGCAACCTCTTCCTCCTAACAACATCCCCCCAGAGCACCAGGCACTGAGCACCAAATTGGCTGGATGTTGGTCAGTCTCCCATGTTAAGTATAGGACAGAAACAGGTTGCCCCCTTTTCAGCCCCTGAAGGGTTAATGTCTCCAGATGGTTCTTGGTGGGTGTTCAGGTGACAGAAGGAACTCCCAGAATTCCATGCTTCAGGCCCAGCAGTTGGGGCGGAATGTTGATGAGTCAGCAATTCTCAATGCAAAGTATAGGGAGGAAAACGCATTGCGCCCCTTTTCACCCCCTTTCGGTTGGAATTTCCGAAAACCAGTTCTTAGTGCACCCCTCCGTCATGGAAGAAACGCCCAACCCAAATTTCACACTTCTAGGCCCAGCGGTTTTGGCAGGGCGTTGAAGAGTCTGTCAGTGAGTCAGTCAGTGAATCAGTGACTTTTCTCTTTTATATGTATAGATATGCTACCCGTATTTAGACCTCAGTAGCAGTAGGGAATGAAATGGCAGCTGAATGAAGTGCACTGAATGACGTGTACATGGAATTGTACTTTCTACATGTGCAGGAGAGACAAGATACAACCACACATGAGATTTAAATTCCAGAGCAGGCGTGTCAAATATAAGGCCCAGGAGCCAGATCTGGCCTTTGCAAACTCTTTACACATCCCTTGGACTCTCCAGACCTGGATTCAATATTTTTGCCAACACTTCCATTTTTATTCAGGCTTATCATGTATCCCTATGGGTCTATTCAGATTTATTCCTGCTCCTGATGTGGTATTACTTTGGAAGAGGGCATTTCTGCCCTGGAAACAGGCTCTGGATACAGCCTAACTGCACTATCCTAGGCACCGCTGAACCTGCCCTCAACATGTCTCCCCTGAACTGCCTAGGCTGGCACCGCTAGGCCGGCATAGATCCATCTTTCTTGAGCCAGCCTATGTTGACTTGTGCCAGCCCAGGCCTTCATGGTATAACTATCTAGTGAAAGATAGGCTAGCCCAAATGCACTTTAGGATTGCAGGCCTAACCTCTGAACATGAATCATCTGCACATGTAAATGCAGCTTCAGGGGTATCACAAATATGACCTTATGGAGATGTGTTCATGCTTCGTCAAGTGTCCCTGTGGATTTTGGGCTCACTTCATGCACTGGGTTGCCACAGCAAAGATCTTTAACTGCTCTCTGTGAACTTTGTGCCCAAGTAGATTGGTATATTTATAAGCTTTCACACTGTTTTTGATCCCCGTATAACTTTCTCACACCTTTTCACAACACAGTGCCAAGGTCCTTTCAAGCCTGCATAAGTAAGATGTGCCCAGGCAATGTGTTAGGTTCAAACAAATCCAAACCTAACATGGAAGGAATTTAAATCTTTTTTCCCCCCCTGTAAATAACTGAGAGAAAACATTGCCAGTAAAAGTGGAGCTTAATCATGTTCTATACAATAGCTAGAGGCATCTAGGTAGTTGGCAGGCACTGAATGCAACTGTGTTATTGACAGGTTATACACTCAATTCTCTTTAAATATATGAGTGGATAAAAATACGCAGCTAATTAGTGGTCCTCATTCCAATCATCTGTTATTTCAATTTCAATCTGGTGCATTTACTTTGCTCAATATGCTGTAGAGACTATTCTTGCACCTAGTGAGTAAAGATGAGGCATGTTTCTGACCATGCTTAGGAGTATGACAGATGCTATGGGTGGTGCACGGCTGCTGCCGGATCCCAGTCTAAACTGGCCAACCACTTGTGGAGTCTCATTTTGCAAGCTTGGTGAAACAGCAAATGGTGTCACTATTGGAGAAGCTCCATTAATGGGAGGGCTTAATGGGCCTCCAAAGGCAGGAACTTCCCATTTGCAGCCAAATGTTCATGAATTTGGAATATGGATTCGGGTGATGAATGGTTGGAATCAGTCATTAATTTCATTTCTTAGACTCGCTCAACCAAACCTAAATCACATATGGGGTATATGGGGATAAAAAACTTCTTAGAGGAAGAGTTGGCCATCAATAAGATTAACATCACTACAATTACAATTACTATTACAATTACAATTACTATTACTGCTTCTGCTACTACTACTTCTACAACTACCACTTCTTCTTCTTCTTCTTCTTCTTCTTCTTCTTCTTCTTCTTCTTCTTCTTCTTGGCCTGCTGAATATGAGACTATCAGGTCTTTCCCAAGGGTCCAACACAATCAAAATAGTTTCATAATAAGCATGCTGTTCCAGTTAAGGCTGCTTCTGCAGCTGGTTTGTAATGATTTCATTTACACCTAGAATGTCCAGGTGGTTTTCAAGGTCTCTTGGTTATTGTTATTATTAACAGATAATACCAGCAACCTGAATGACAGCTCCATTGAAATTCAATACCAGAATAACACAAAATCATGGAGGATACTTGTTACATTTCTGTCTTGTTTTGAACGAGTGCATAAATGAATGAACAAATGATCTTCAATCTTCAATATGCAATCTTCAGTATACAATATACAGTTTTCAATATACAGGGACCGTGTGGTTTAGATGAATATAGATATTTTGCAAAACAAACCACTTATGGTACACATCTTGCTATTATGGACATATGCTTTTCAGCAGTTCCATCTAATGGGGAGAGGGAATGCAAATATTCCAGTTTAAGGGACTGTTTCGAAGCACTTCCTTATCATAGTGGTCAGTGTGAAAATAAGGTTCATCCTTATCTATCATTCACAAGATAGCCTTAAGGCAGGCTAGTACTTTTCTGCTTTGCTCACATGGTAATATGGGAATAATAATATTAACTTAGGCTGCAATCCTAAAGACAATTTCCTGGGAGTAGGACCCATTGAGCATAATGGGACTTACTTTTGAGTAGACATGGTTAGAATTGTGTTTTTAGAGCACAATCCTAACCATGTCGACTCAAAAGTAAACCCCATTGTGTTCAATGGATCTTACTGTCATGAAAATGTCTTTAGGATTACAGCCATAACTTCCTTAACATCTTGTAAGCTGAGATACTGAGATAAAGTATGCAATGTGTTTCTAATATTCAACATAGCACTACATTGGCGCTAAGGATTACATTGATGATGATGACGATGATGGAGGATATGCAGACGAGATTGGGATAAGTGTGGTACAGATAATCAGATCACTACAAATTAATTTGTGTGTTAATACCATGTGTATAATATTGGCCATATGGCTTGGGGGATGACAGATTTCCAGAGTAATTATACCCATTAAAATGAAAGACGGGAAGCAAAGTGTGCTGGGCTGAAGATTCCTGAACAGCAACAGCCATGTTAGGTGAATTTTTTTTAAATAAATAAATAAAGAAAATCTGGTTATTGGTTTGACTACAGCCATGTCCTCCTTTCCTTCTGATATTATAGAACAATTGTCAATTAGGTTATGTTTCCGAATGGCACAAAATCAGCACAAGTAAAGCAAGGCACTACTGCCATCTTCTGGCCTGATAATCAGGCATAATCACCAGAATAGATAGTCTCTGTGTTAAAAATTTCTTTGGGATCAATGATAAGGTGACCAAATATAAAGCACAATAAGCATCCAGGGTTTCAATACTGATCTTGAAGAGAGGGTTTTGTCAAGGGCGACTCCTGAAGTGCATCTCACATGGCATTTTCTCTCCAGATGTTTGAGTTACAAACTATCTGGTTTCGTTTCCAGTGCGGAACTGACGTTTGAGTAGTTCTCAGTTCAACTTCTGCATGTTTTAATAAGCATTGTACATGTGCAGTTTGCCACTGTATTCATCATGCTCCCTATATACATTACCACTGCACGTGCATGCAATCCCAAGGTGCAATCCTAGCCAGTTTAAGCCAGCACAACCCCCACACTTCCCCGTTCCCATGGTGGTGTGGGGAGGCTGGCACATATATATGCAGTGGCCTAACTTCCCCAGGAGTGGTGCAGAAGTGCCTTTATGGCACTTTTGTGACACCCCCAGGCCATCATGGGACTTATGCTGACCTAATTTGGGGGTTAGGATTGCAGCCACAATTCTAACCTGGTCTACTCAAGATAAGCCCCATTGTGTTCAGTGGGTCTTACTCCTATGAAAGTGTCTTTAGGATTGCAGCCTTAAATGCCATTCATATGGTCCACCTATGCAAAGTACCACTAGTAGTAACTAGTGATGATAGCACTTCCAGTTAATTCGACTTTGGGAGTCCAGATACTATGCAACCAATAGCAGTAGGAGGCTGGGGGCTTTTTTGAGCTTGGAAAAACATACTTTGGAGCCTCTTACCACTGTTTGTTATGTCATGTTCCTGGTCTCCTTGAGTCCTGTGAGTCCTGCGCAGCAGAATCCTGTGAGTACCAACAGATTGGGATTGGGATAAGTGCCACTGATTGAGAAACAATACACTAAGGCATTATAAAACTAGGAACGGCATGCTTATGGTGGGGAAAAATGGAAATATGCTGACTAGTCCAGTCTTCCCTATGCTCCTTAGATGTATTGCCAGGTGACCCTGCATTTTGCAAATATCTGCAAAAGTTAGCATTGAACTTAGGGGGACTTCCTTCCCGTCAGTCTTAGAACATTGGCTGATCAGTGTCTATGGGAACAATCCTAAGAAATTTAGGCCAACATAACTCATCAGGCCTACCTTTCCTTGATGGTGCAGGAAGGGCAGTGTATCCCTGTGCATTGGCCTAATCCCAACCACCCCAGTAGTGGGGCAGAAGTATCTTACTGCACTTTTGTCACACCTCCATGTCAGCACAGGACTTATGCAGGGGCTTGGGCCAGCCTAAGTGGAGGTTAGGATTGCAGCCTAAATCAAACAGGGACGCTTGGATGATATGGCCAACAGCATGTCAGTCAGTGATTCCTCCATTCGTATGGAGTGGTCTTCCATCCAAACACTGAGCAAACCACCAACCCTCCTTAGCTTCTGCAAGGGTATTGAATGTTTTAGACACGAAATGGACCCCAAAAAACCCTAATTAAAGGGATCTTAACTAAACTTACAGTTTTAAAACTTACAGCTTCTTATATCTATGTACTTGGTTAATGCACACAGATTTGAGAACTTTAATAAGTGTATCACTAGGAGGTACAGACTGAACCAGGTAACGCATATACCACTAGTGGCAAAAAAATCTTGTTATTTTAATCTAATACTATTATGTTATATATCATTCGATGTGTTATTTCTTGCAGAATGCAATGAAACAAACAGTGGAGAAATATCTCTTTTCTATCAAAAATGATCCAAAACGAGTGTGGAAGGTGCAATGGTGCATCACCATGCCTACAGCCAACCCAGGGCATTGCCCAACTTATTGCACTGGAAAACGTCCATCATGGGGGTAATATTCTGGTATACCTTTGTAATCCCCACTGAATGCACATTATTGAGCATCTGTACCAAACAACAGTACACTATATGAGATCCATATATTAGAGTGAATTATAGAATGGCTGTTTTGTGATTGCGCTATATTTACTGTCGTCATAGCAAAATACGTGTCACTCTGATTCAACATCACTTAAGAAATAAATTGCTTGCGAGAGGGTATTTCTTTACATCTGACTGAATCTGGCTTTACAGTGGCTGGGATCCCTGAGGCTGAATCTTTCTCTGAACCTCCCATGACACCATTCCCCCTCCCCAGGTCTGATGGATGCTACCACTGCTATTGAAGAGGAAGGGCCAGAGATCAGCCCCGCCAGGTAAGTCCTTTGATAAGCAACGGTCCTTGGCTAGTACCTAACTTGGCTGACTTCCGCATCAGTCAGCTGGGTGAATGTTACTGTTATTCTTCCAGCCCCAGGGCTGCATCCAATATACCAGTGGTTCCTAAATCTTTTAGCACTTTTTAAAATGATACTTTTTAATTTTTTCTTTATTATGAAAAGTAGTAAGAAACAGAAAAAATATCATGAAGTATTTATTATAGTTATTATAATAAAATATTTATTATATTTATTAATATTGTTATATATATTATATATATACACAGAGAGATTATAAAACTATAGAATATATATTTATTCTTCCTATAAAATATCCTGAAAGATTTATCTTCCTATATTTACACAAGCTTGCACACTGTCGGAGCTCAAATTCTTGCAGGTCAATTAACCGTTGTCTTGTTAACAGCAGGATCTGAGTTCTTGGCAGGCTGATCCACAGCTACAGAATCTGATTAGCCTCAGGGCTTGAAGAAATTAGTTAACTGAGTTTTCCATCATCTTTTGGTGACCCACCAAAATTCAGGTTACGACCCATCAGTGGGTCCTTACCCACAATTTGGGAAACACTGCTACACACACTCACGTAAGCGTACCACTCAATACAACACAATTTCCTTTTGAGTACGCATGCATAGGATTTTGCTGGGAATGTACCGTATATACTCGTGCATAAGCCGACCCGCATATAAGCCAAGGCACCTAATTTTACCACAAAAACTGGGAAAACTTATTGACCTGTGTGTAAGCCAGGTTCAATGAGTTTTCCAAGCTTTTGCAGTAAAATTAGGTGCCTCAGCATCTGCTCACGCACCTCTCCAGCTGGCCGGAGAGGCGCGCAAGCAGAGGCCGGACTTGGCGTCTGCCTGCGCGCCTCTGCAGCTGGCCGGAGAGCCACGGGGGTGGACGCTGGTGATCGCGGCTGCCTGCATGCCTCCAGCCGACTGAGGAGGCGTGTGGGCAGCCGCAACCACCAGCACAGCCATTTTGGGGCAAGCCTGGTGTTTGCCCCACGTATAAGCCAAGGGAGCTTTTTAAGCTCCAAAAAAAGTTTAAAAAACTCAGCTTATACGCGAGTATATACGGTACTCATTCCTTCAAATTGATGGAGTAGGAACTGGTGTTTTGAGTGTACCATTGTGTTAGGTGATATACAGCACTTACCATGCTTTGTTTTAGTAATCGTTGCACGATAATCTTGCTGCATCTGTATTTTTTCTTATAAATCTATAGCTAAGGCAGTCCTACAGGGTTTATGAAGCAGCTGCATCTTGGAGAGTATGAGCACAATCCTAACCATATCTACTCAATAGTGAGTCCCACTGTGTCCAGGAAAGGGTTTTTAGGATTGCAGCCTACGTTCTCCTCATCTATCTACTCTTGGCATGACAGGTGCCTAGCAATCAAGAACAACTTGTCACCAGCCAGACGGGTGGCACAGATTGTACACTGCTTTTGAGAAAAATCAGGAAGGCTGTTCTGGAAAAGGGAGCCTTTAAAATTAGCTTGGCATACATCATTAAAGAATGTCACTGAAAAATATCCTTTTCTCCAGAGTGGCTCTCTTGCAGCTTGAAACATCTGGACATTAAGAAAAGTAGATGGGGGAATTATTGTTGGAGTCATCCTGCCAACAAAGAACAAGAAAACAAAATTCTATAAGAGAGGATGAAGATATGGCCCTTAAAATATCCACTATTCCCTCATCATTGCATCAGAGGTATTTGACATTCCCAAGACCACCTTTAAACCAAATCTACTCTATAGGATGTATTTTGAATTCTTCATTTTTGGTACTATTTTTACGATATCTTGTTCCATCTCTTTCCCATTATTTTTCATTTTCTCCTTTGTCTACCTTTATATGTAAATTTGCTATTTGCAGATTTGTTTATCCATGATGGACAGAATTTCTACCTTCTCTCATTATCCATATCTCTCTTCTTGTTATCCGTAATGCAGAAACTTTCCAGAAGCTACAGGGACCTTCAGAATGGTGCTTGTCACTGATGTGGGCCTCTCTAAAACAGCCAGCAGAAGGTTCCTCGGGTCTTTTTAAGAGGGTCTACATGTCTCAGGTGCCGTTCTGATGGTCCCTGTGACCTCTGGAAGATATGGTACCTTGAGAGGTACAAGGGTCATGTGGCAAAGGCAAAGTGGGTAGTAAAGTGTTGGAAATCACCTTCCAACATAAAGTGAGATAACCATAATTTTGCCCAGCTCAGACCTCTCCTTTATTCCATTTTTTTCCCTATCTGATCTACAGTTTACAGAAAGGTCATAGTCATAACCTTGGCTTTCTAGTGAATAGTAATTACTCATCTTTCCCATTCAGTGGTGGGCTCCAGCAGGTTCGCACCTACTCTATAGAACAGGTTGTTAAGAAGAGATAGGACATATAAAGTTTAAAAATAGCCGTTTAAAAATGGCTGCCAGATGGGCATGGAACCGGTTGTTAATTTCTTTGAATCCCATCACTGTTCCCATTGTTATTACATTGGGGTTTTTTTATTTCAAGGCAGCATCTGACCACACTTCTAAACTATTTCCTCCGAACCATGTTGGCTGCTCTGTTGTTATCCATTTCAATTCCAAAACACCAACTTGCACAGAAGGGCTGACATTTCCCATTCTCCAAGTTGTCCTTCTGCAAACGCTGTCCTTGCGCCAAGATACATAGGAAATCTGTAGATCCGCAGTGCTTTCATCTGATTTGTTTATTTTTCTTGGCAAATGAAAGGTGTCTCCATTTAAACCGTTGGCACGGGCAGTGTTCACAATCTATGCAAATGGTGGCAGAACATTTTCTTTTTTTTGTCCTCTCAATTATTCGTCACTATTTGCTTATCAATGTATAAAGCGCTTCTAACGTTCTTATTTTATACATCACCAGAGTACATCAGTGAGACAAAATATTTAGCTTGTTTCCCTCCTTTGTTATACAAATAGTTGGGTGTCAGAAGACCAAGAGTAAACTTAGCGCAGCATCCCATTTCCCACAGTAGCTACCCCAATGCAGTGTTGAATTTAGCAGTGTACAGGCTCCAAAAGAAAAAAAATAACAATATACAAAAGAGGAAAAAGAGGGGTAAGACAACATATAAAAGAGAAAAGAAACATCACCCTCCGGAAAAGCTCATACCCTCTGGACAAATGCAACAGCTGATACCTAAAGCAAGCATCACAGATCTGTCACTGGTATCAATGACAGAAAGACAGCAAAAAGCCTGCAGGGCTGTACACTTGTATTCATTCCGTTGTTTTAAAGCTGACACACCTCAAACCATCACTGAGATTCCACTATATGTGAGAAGCAGCCAGCATAAATCTTGAGTTGACTTCAACTTGATCGGAGCAGATGACAAATGGATTGGAATTATTGAACTGTGGCTTTTGCTTAATAAAGCTTCCTTTAAAAAAATTTCTCCTCTGTTACCTAAAGATGAAAAAGTGGTAGCTTAAAAACAGTTTCTGGACTTATTTTAGTACTTTGGTCAGTACCCCAAAACGTACATTCCACATAGTGTATCCTAAACATGCAAAAAAGTGCCAAATATTTCCAGAAATTCCCTTATCCAAATTACTCCCTGGATTCTGAAGTTGCATTTTTGCAATATGTTGCATTGTTTCCAGTTGAACTGAAGCATTGAAGGTTCTGTTATTTCTTATTCTGATTTTTGTATAGATACTGTGCACATGTAATTTGCAAGAAGTTCCATTTTTCAGTTTTTCCATGTCTGCCTTATCACCCTGAGTGGTATTCATGTGCACACTGATAAACACCCTGCAAAAAAGTAAACTCCATGGTTGTTCTTGTGTGGAGTATTATTGACTGTTATTGTGCCAGGAGGGCAGGAAGAGAGGTATGACAGGAGAGCTCCACCCCTCTGAATCCTGAGCCTCCATGGAGGCTTTGATTTTACACCAGCAATTTTGCTGATTCCCTCAAGCATCAGGCAGCCATCACGGTAGCCTTCTCATTGTGAACAGCTCAGGATTGGACTGACACTAAACTACCGTAACTAACTAATTAAGGGCACAATCCAGAGTAACTACGGGAAGTTCTTGCTCCAGTGTAAGAACAATTTACTCTGGATTGCAAAATGAATTTCCCATAGGTTTTCACAAGGTGGTGCAGTAACTACAGATGCACTGCACGTAATGTCTTTTACGTGCTCCCGTAGTTACTATGGATTGTCCACTAACTTTTTTCTTTCTTTCTTTCTTTCTTTCTTTCTTTCTTTCTTTCTTTCTTTCTTTAACCATTCAATCTTGCATTCCCCATTTCAGTAGTACTACAGGTTTACTGCTTTAGTAACTAGACCTTACTTAAGCTGGTGTGAAATTTCAGTGCCTGGTGCCTGTCAAATGTTGCAGAACATTGCAACTGTTTACAAAAGGGCAAAGCAAATCGACCAAATTAGACCACAAGTTCCTTATATAGCCTATTCCAGGACTGCCTCTGGACTCCTCAATCCATCATGAGTACTTAGAACAGCAAGTTATTCCAAATATATGTTCGTTCCATGTCAATGGAAGGATTTGTGTCCTGGCCTTGATGCAATTCTCATCCTTAGTTCTCTTTATTCCGTAGGAACTGTCATGACATGCAGCAAGGTTTCCCAACTACTCAGCATGGGCAATGGAAATATTTTGCAGCTGCTATAACTGCCTTCACCTTTTCACCCATATACATTTATACAGGAAATGCTCAGGATGCAATGAAATTGGGAAAGCTTTACTGTATCCAAAAAGAGCAAGTCAGGTAAGCTGGGAAGTCAAGATGTTGGTGTCAAAAGAGAAGGAACAAACCATTATTTGCATCACAAAAAAGGAGACAGGAGAGACGTAAGAACACAATCCAGAGCAAGTTCAGCCTGCTCTGCCCTAACTGCTCTCTCCTAACTATTCTGTGTCAAGAGCAGAAAGTTATGCTGAATCCAGAGAGTCAGGAAGCTTGGGCTGCCCTAACTGCTCCATAGCATGTTAAGTAATTGACACATGGGGAGATCATGCTCCTGAGAAGACACCCCTCAGATCACACTGAACAAGGAACAGCTGTGGTGCCTACAGTGGTGACACAACTCTGCTCATCACCTGGTGTGTCTGTGTGTCACCCCTGGGATGAGTATATCCCCCTACCTGGACTGTGCAGTCACCAAAGTTGGCACTTGCACAGTTGTTTCTGAAGCCAACTGGCTTCAGAAAGAGTACTGCACAGACACCATCTCTGATGCCTGCGCAGAACTTTTCTGAAGCCTTTCTGCTACAAAGGAGACTGTGCAGTCGTCAGAGTTGGTGCCTGAGCAGTGCTCTTCTGAAGCCATTCGGCTGCTGCTCTGCCACCTGAGTGAGGCCGAATGGCCGTGCAGAGGCGCAGACTTCCTCCGCTCTAAGGAAGTCTCCTCAGAAGCTGTTCGGCATGCCCAGTGTGTTTCTGTGCAGTGCACCTTAGCTGACCATTCAGGCCGGCTCCGAGGATGAGTGGCAGCTTCTGGCTGCTGCTCCGCCTTGGAGCAGGCCTGAATAGGCGCGCTGATGTCCAGGGCCTGCCAAAGGACTGTCAAACTCCTCCGGCGCATCACCCCATACAGAGCGCGTCACCCAATGCGGCCTGCACCAGCTGCACCAGTCTGGTGTCTCCACTGGGTGCCTGCCTGATAAGGAGTCCCTGATGAGATGCCAGTACATTCTACAGTGAATACAAGGGGCTTCTTGGAGTGGCCTGCTGTATCCTGAGGTTTGTGGGCAGCCGTAGTTTGTTCCATATCCTGAGGTTGAGAGGAAGGGATTGCAGCTAGGCTGGCCAAGAACTCAGATTTTTGGTCAAAACTGCCATTCTTACTTGGGCCTTATCATGGACCCCTATGGGTCTACTCATTACTATACCTGCCCCTGAGGTGGTATAACTCTGAGAGCTGGAAGAGGGCATTTCTGCCTTGGAAACAGGCTTTGGATACAGAGTAACTGCTCTGCCCTAGGCAATGCTCAACATGCCCTCAACATGCCTCTCTTGAACTGCCTAGGGCAGAACAGCTAGGGCAGAGCAGGTCCACCTCTCTTAGGGCACCCTATGTTGCCTTGCTCTGCCCTAAGCCTCTTCCAGAGTAACTGGGCTGGAGCATCTTGCAGTTGCTCCACCTTAGTGATAGATAGGGTAACCCAAGGGCTCTTATGTGGACAGATTAGTTGCTCTGAATTGTGCTGTTAGGTCAACTCAAAATGGAGAGAACCATATTTTTATCCAAATGTTCTCTATTAAGGAACCCACAGCATCTGGGGGTGTTGTTTTTTAAGGGCACTTAAATCTACCTATGGGCAAAATCCAGAGTAACAACAGAGAGTCCTTGCTCCAGTGTAAGAACAACTTACTCTGGATTGCAATATGAATTTCCCATAGGTTTTCACTAGGTGGTGCAGTAACTACAGGTGCTCTTATGTGCTCCCATAGTTACTCTGGATTTGGGGGCAAATGGAGTTACTGTTTCAGATGAAAAGTCAATTCATGCATATTGTAAAGCTTTCCTTAGCTCATGCCTTGCCTACACACTGCCGCAATCATGTGCATTGCTCCTCCATCAGCAATCCTGTCTTCATCTTTATGCCTAAATGAAGCTAATGGATTTAAAGCAAGCATAAGATTGAAGACTGACTTTATGAAACTAGAAACAAAACTGCTTATTGCAATCATTATGTCGTTTCAGTGTAATTGTTGCATATTTTCGCCTTCTTTGTATTTAAGTAACACAGCAATACAACACATATTGCGATGTAAAGACTTGCTGTTTTAAACATTTAGTTTAGACATTGAGAATATTATGAGTTCTTGGTCGGGCAAGCAGGATGATAATTGGAGAAAATGTTACATCTGCTTGAATTTCAGTAAAATACACAATAACTACAGCTCACATACCAGGATATAATAAGACATGCAAATGATCTGGCACATCGTTTATAAGAATATCAGAGGAGTCCTCTTGCATTAAACTCAAATTCCATGAAGACAAACATTCTGTTGGCAAAAAACAGCTCACCAGATTCTCCGAAGAGGCCCACAAAGCATGAGATGAAAGCACCATTGGTGTCAGAGGTCAGTCAGCTTGAGAGCGCATGTCTACCAATTAGCCAAACCAACTGCTGAGCCCTCAATGCCTGTGGCAGTGAGCAAGTGTGCAACCAGGGACCAGAGGGGGAATTATTAAAGACCCACTGAAATTCCATGCTACTGGTGCTGGAACGATAAAAACTGTAGTGCCGGAACTACAAAAATTGTTTTGCGTTTAATATAAAAAATATGTTTTGTAGTTAGAGTGACTAGATCACCAAAGCATGTAACTAGATGTTTTCAGTTAAGTGTTCGTGACCCAGTTCTCATTATTGAAACATGTCATGTGGGCAAAGCTTATAATTTCCAGAAATTATAAGCATGCGTAACAACATAAGGAAAGTTTGTTTGGATCATACCACAAGGCCTGATATCCCTTATGGAACAAATTCTGCAGACTAATTATGAGTAGTGTCAAGAAATCTCTTCACTGATCTGAATGGCTGAATGGCTCTAGATCTGAATGGCTGAATGGCTCTGACGGCAAATAGGAAGGGCCACTTACATGACACATTGTGGCATCTGCTGTACTCCCCACCCCACACATACACACCCCTGTAGCTACACCACTGGGGATAACAGCAAAGAAGACAATTTCCTGGGATCTCAAATGGCCTCATGGAGAGTGAAAAATAGAGGTTAGTCAGACCAGGAGGCCAAGACTCCTGGGCAGTTAGACCTGAACTCCAGAGTTTCCACTGGGGCTGATGGTGGGGGAAACCTGACCATGAGAATGGATGGAGCCTCACTCCACAGTCCTTCTCCACATCAGAAAGCCAAATAAACCTGGGCTCTGGAGACTTTTTTGGACCATCATGACCCTCTCTCAGCCCTATTTTGTGCCCCTCATCTCCTGTATTTCCCACCCAATAGTCTCATTGTGTTTTGCCCCCTCTTCTCCTTTTCAGAAGGGACCCAGAAGAAACTTTGTACTCCTGATAAAATTCCTCTGACAGGTACCGACTGGAGATCTAAGCATAGGTTCACCCCTGGAAGATGTGGGGATATCTCTGTATAACACGGACAGAAGATCATTCATGTGCAATCTTTGGCTTGTCTAATGAATACAACTCAAGCGCCACATGGAAACGCAACTGTTCCCTGATTTTCTTTTTCATACTTTCCCCAGCAGTTTGTTCTTTGGTTTTGCTCCAGTGTTTAAAAAATCCACAGCCTGCTTTCTGGAGCACATGACAAGAGACTTGGTGGGAAGACAAACAAGATTGTTTGAGCCTTTTTGACATGTTTCTTTTTTCTTTTTAAGCTTCCTGTTGGCTGAAGCACATTATGTTCCTCTGTATCACAGCCCTTCAGAGCCATATGTGGAAGTTATATAGTGTCACCCTGCTTCCCAAGATATGGGAGGGTTCGGTTAGCCAAACTGACGAAAGGAAATACTACAAACTGATTAACAAATATGGTTATGCGCAGCCTGGGCAGGGAGCAAGCTGCAGACCTGGCGTGCAGGAAATATGAGTCAGCACAGGCAGTGAATTAACATCCATTATGGATTGTCAGGGTCCCTTGCCAAGACTAGGCCAATAGCAGGTCAGTTAGAAAGCAGAGAAAGTCTGCCAGTAGTTTCCTCCCCGCTAGGATTTGATTTCCAGATGCATTCATTCATTCATTCATTCATTCATTTTATTTATTTATTTATTTATTTATTTATTTATTTATTTATTTATTTATTTATTTATTTATTTTAAGGGATGCTGGCTCGAAGCAAGTGCATTTCAGGAACGTGAGCGTTTTTTGTATGCTCAGTTTCTGAAAGTGAAGCGATGGAAAATGGAAGACCCTTTTTTTGTCTTTGGTGCAAAATCAATGGCTTGCTGAAGACCTTATGTTCATGTGAAAATGAAACTATGCAGCACACTTCCAAGAGATGTGATTGACACAAATTGGGCCCGCTCGCCAGGCCAAACATTATGCAAACATGTGCTTTCCATTTCCTTTAGGGGTGTTGCACCATCTAAAGGTTGCAAAGAAGACAGGAGGAAAAAGTAACAGTGGAACAGATTGCCGAGGGAGGTGGTAGACTCTCCCTCACTGGGGATCTTCAAGCAGAGGCTCACTGAGCACCTGTCGGAGATGCTCTAGGAGGATTTCCTGCTACAGGCAGGGGGTTGGACTGGATGACCTACTAGGTTCCTTCCAACTCTAGGATTCTTTGATTCTGTGATTCTTAGTCTTCTGCAAGAATATTTCATTTTTGCTTCCTATGCCTTTGGAACTGGCCAGTCTGCAGTTTCTTTGGCAAGCAAAACAGAACTTGGGCTTTTTACTCATAATGTCCATGCTGGGAAACACTTTGCAGCTGAAATGGTGGGGAAAGAAGAGAGGTTCTTGGTTGGATCTTTGGCAGTTATTGACAGGCCCCACCACCAATGCAGGAAAAGACTGAGTTTCCCTTGTGCTGTTGAGTATATTAGGCAACAGTCATCATTGCGGCCTTTGTTGTTGCTTCGCAGCCTTCATTGCTGTTGCTTTTGGAGGTACAATATAACAACATTCATAAGTAAAAAACCACCTCCAGCATTTCATCTTTTCATATTTTCAAAGGTAGCTGGAATGTTGACAGATGGAATGTTGATAGTTCCCTCTCCTCAGCCTGCCTGATTGGCATGGAATGTTGACTTGAAGATGCAGACACCCTCACACGCAGGCTAATACAATTATGTAGATAGATATAGGGTGCAGTCTTAACCTAGGCTGACGCAACTCATTGGTGTTCCCATTCCCATGGTGATATAGGGAGGCAAGCACATGTCTGTGTACTGGCCTAACCCACTCTCAGGAGAGGTGCGGAAGCATCTTATGGCTTTTTTGTGACATTCCCAGGTCAGCACATGACTTGTGTAAGGGCTTAATCCTAACTGGAGGCTAGGATTGCCGCCTTATGCTGGCATATGCCCCGCTGCAAGTCCCATGCTGAGTGCTTTCCCCCCCTTGGTGTTTTGCCCTGTCTCCAGGAATTCCATTGCTCTTTGTTCCCCATAAAGCCATACTGAGATTTCAGGTTCACATATGCAATTAAAAAAAATTAAATTAAAAAATGTTCTGTGATCTGTAATCCCATTATTTGACTGTCACAATGAGGAAAATATTTACGTTCCCAAAAGGGTACATTTTGCCTTTAGAGAGCTGGAAATTCAGTTGTATTGGATTTTCCCCATAACTTTCTGAAACTGGACAACTGTTCTACATTTAAACTTTGTAGCTTAGCATCCATATATTTAAAACACATGAGAAGCAGCTTTTTATGGTCTAATCACTCTGAAGTGCTATAAATATGGTTCTTGAGATGCCGGTCATCTTTTTAAGCTTATGCTTTCAGTTTTACAAAATTGAAATTTTCATTAAAGAAATATTGGACCGTATCTTTTATCCTGCAAAGAATTTTGTGCTAGTTTACTAGCTCAACTACTTAAAAGTAACTGTTGCTGTGACAACTACTGCTTTAAAAAAAATAAGGGATACTTCAACCATCTTTGTATGGCCTGTTTGCCAAGATTTCACTGCCTGGCCATAATACTACTCTTTTCCCCATCTGTTAGTCACTGTAAAAGATGGAAAGTGATCAGGGAATGAGTCATAAATGGTATGAAGCCACTTTCATCTGTGTTTTTTTTAAAAAGTTGGAAGGCTGTTTCATCCTGTATTTATAGGATAATGTTGGATTGATTTTTTCCTGCTATATTTGGGCATGGGAGAATTTGCCATACCCATGTATGGCCCTGGAGTAATGGTGATAAAAAGCCACAGTTGCATCTGCACATATGCTCTGACCTGTGCCATTACACCTTATTTCTCATTCATGTTGGCTGAACTCATATGGGGGAAGAATGGCATCTCACATGTGAAAGGTTTATACCATTGGTCACAAATCTCTGCTTTTAACTCTGTGGTTAAGACACTATCCCTACAATCCTTACAAACTATCCTTACAAACGTAAGATACATTACGTGTACCCGTAGTTACTGCACCACCTAGTGAAAACCTATGGGAAATTCATATTGCAATCCAGAGCAAATTGTTCTTACACCGGAGCAAGGACTCCATGTAGTTACTCTGGATTGCGCCCTATGCCTGTTAACCAGAAGGACAGGGATCAAGACCCGGGTCCCCACAAGACAGGGGGAGCTCCTGTCCTTAGTCCAGCTATGTGACACAGCTGAAACCAGTTATACTGGCTTTGTCATTCCATTGGACTATTTCAGTGGCGTGGAGAGGGGGGATTTGCTGGTTGGGTAACAGCCTATCCTCCATATTAATCTACCTAAGCCTTCATGCTTCGCATGCAGCGTCAAGCACGATACCATAGTCTTTCGAGATTGATGGATGCCAAGTTTTTTAGCTCTCTGCAAACATAGACAAGGTGCCTTAAATGAAGGCAAAGCACTGGTCCATTTAGTTCAGCCATGTCATTGACTGGCAAGGGACCTGCAAAGGAATCTTTGCTTGCCCTTCATGGGGATGACTGAATTTTTTTAAAATCTTGGTATTTTTGAATGATACCATCATGTTATGCATGATGCAAGCAAAAATGTGTGGATTCTCTTTAAAAAGTCAGGAAAACCATCTATTTTAGTGACTAAAATGTTACAAAACCACCTTTTAACCCCCCAAAACCTCCAGAGTAACTATGGGAGCACGTACGAGACTTTACATGCACCCGTAGTTACTGCACCTCCTAGTGAAAACCTATGGGACGTTCATATTGGAATCCAGAGTAAGTTGTTCTTACACCAGAGCAAGGACTCCCCATAGTTACTCTGGATTTTGCCCTTAGTGACTCTAAAATGTTTTAGTAAAATATTAATTTTATTTTTGTGTTCAGGAAAAAATTCAAAATGTCCATTGTAATGTGGTTTTTTTTTTATTTGACAAAATTAGAGTGGTTTACACTAGCACAGGTGTCCCTTCTGTATATAGGACAACAAGTTGTCCAATTGGCTTAAAGCCGGCTATGACATGCACAGGGGAGAATTTAAAACCGCAACAATAGCACAAGAAAAAGGAAAAGCAAGTGTATTTCAGGAATGTGAGCTTTTTCTATATGCTCAGTTTTTGAAAGTGAAGCAATGGAAATTATTACATTAAGGGCGCAATCCAGAGTAACTATGGGGAGTCCTTGCTCTGGTGTAAGAACAATTTACTCTGGATTGCAATATGAATTTCCCATAGGTTTTCACTATGTGGTGCAGTAACTATGGGTGCACGTAATGTCTCTTACATGCTACTGTAGTTACTCTGGATTGTAGGGTAATTAACTCTTCCATATTTGTGTTAGTTTGATTCAGTTATAATTTCTAGATCTAAATCCCACAGCAAAAAAAATAGGTGGATGAGGAGAGACCGGCTACTTGTTATGGAGGTGCTTATGCCCCTCCTGTATTAATTGGATCTACTACCCTTGCACACCTTGATCTGTACAGAACTTAGATTCAGAAAAGCTGCAAGCAAAGGAGTGCCGTTTATCTGTACACTTCAAAATTGCAGGTGGGATCAAAACATCATGGCAGAATGTCTTATGCTAGGGCAACAGATTGCTACCATGTCTCATCTGTGCCTTTAGTAGCCAGCTGCAGCCCTGCCAACTCATCCTTTGAAGTCATGTAACAGATGTGGCACAGGATCTGAACAGACAAGGCAGTCCAAGAAAATGAACTACCAAGCAAGTCACAGGTCTGGCCTGATTACTTTGAGAAAGCTCAGGTCCTATCCAAATGTAATGCAGGTAATAACTTGCTCTTAAAGTTGTACTCTGTGATGCAAATGACTGTGTAAGGATAATTATTTTTCTGCAGTACACACATATCAAGACCTCCAGCTTCCAGACTGAAGCTTTTTCAGCTCAGTTCAAAGAAAGTGGGGGAGGGAGTACAAGGTATCTGTATTTAGGGTTGCCATAATTCTGTTCAACAGAATTGGGACAGGACCCTCTGTCCCATGTGCCAGTTTGTGAACACAAAACCCCAAAATTCAGATTATCTCTGTTTTTTGGGACATATTATTATTATTCATTTTTTTTAATATCCTGCCTTTCTTCCCTAATAAAAGGGAACCCAAGGTGGCTATCAATAATTAAAAACAAAAATAACGTATGGCAACCCTACTGTATTTCTCCACTAATCTTTTGACTTCAGGATAGAACCTTCCTGCAAATCATCATAAGAATAAAAGAAAAGCCCTGCTGGATCAGGCCAAAGTACCATGTAATCCGTCTTCCTGCATCTCATAATGGCCCACCAGATGCCTCAGGGAGCTCACAAGGCAACAGGATACACGTTGCATCCCTTGCATCCCACATTCAGAAATAGCTTACTTCTCAAACCAGGAAGTTGCACGTACCCACCATGTCCTGAACATGTGATGGATGTTTTCTCCAAAAATCTGTCTGATCCCATTTTAAAGGCATCTATGGCTAAGGCCATCATTGCATCCTGTGGCAAGGAGTTCCACAGATTAATTACATACTGGTTAAAGAAAAACGTAATTGGTTGTTCAATACCTGTGATACTAGCAAGCAAGAATGCACCTTGTGGCTTCCCAAAGCTCATGAGAAATTGGTCACTACCTCACAGTCACGGTGACAAGGAGCCTAACACATTCATCAGGTGTCCTATGCTTCTCACCACCATTTCCACTCTATTCCCTGCTTGTAAGCCAGCAAAAATGGGTTTGGGAAGCCTTGAGAAAATATCGCTGAAGTTGCCCCTTGTGCACACTCCGGCTCAATCCTAACCAATTTAGGCTGGTGTAATTCACCCACTCCTTGTTCCTATGGCGGTGTGGAGAGGCCACACATGTGCACTGGCCTAACCCCTGACCGGTGATGCAGAAGTGTGTTATGACAAAGAAGTGTGTTATGACTTTAGCAGCATAACTGAGAGTTAGGATTGCAGCCTGAGACACTACAAAATTATTTAGGGGATGGATAGGGCGGATAGCGAGATTATCTTGTTCTTCTAACACAACACGCAATCCAGGGGCAAGTAGTAAAAGTGAGTGATGGGAGAATTAGGACAGAAAAATAAAATATTTCTTTACCTAGCATGTAGTAACTGCATGGATTCTTTACCTAGCATGTAGCATGTAGTAATTGCATAGATGTAATAATTGCACCTGGACTAGGTGCCTTTAAAAGGGGATGAGACACATTTGCTGGATATCACAGGTGATACACAAGGATGGGTATGTGCAATTTCCTAATATTTAGAAATAGGCCACTTCAGAAGACCAGATAAAAGGAAAGGCATGGGGATGGAGATCCCCGAGGTATCAGGGGACCTATGGTGAGATAAGAGCAAGAAAGATGGACTAGATGGGCCCATGGCCTGATCCACTGGGGTTCTTCTTATGTTCTTATGTGGATATGGAAAAGCTGGCTTCATTTACCATTAACTTTCTTCCTCTGGATAAAATAACTGGGGTCTCAAGGAAAGAATTTTGTGTAGTGCAGTGTTAATTTCTCTTTTTTCACAATTACACTGCAAGATCCTCAAGGATGATTTTCCTTACTATTGAAATTTTGCAGTTCATTAATCCATATTAGGACTAATACTGCTGAAAATAGAAATATCAACATTACAGATGAGTTGTAATTATACAAGTGTTGTATTTCTTTTTTTTTCCCAGTGGAAACCCATTTATATTCTATGTCAAATTATACACTCATAATATATTTTTCCATATGAAAAAATCTGGTTGCTTGTTAGTTTTTCCTTTGATGCATTTATATTCTGGGAGAAGAATTCTGAGTAAAAGTGGCCAGAAAACTACAAGAAACATGTGCTGAAACATGAAAAGAATTTCACATAAAGATTGCCAGAATTAGCATGAGCGAGATCCACTGGATCATGAGTTTTATATTTTAAAGCTGATACGGTTAATTATCTTTGCAATGTTGTGATGTTGCATTACATTATAGGAACAGTCATACAACTGATGGTCCAATCCCATCTTCAGTGTACATTTTCCTCTGGTGCTGAATGCAATAAAACAGTCATGTCTAGTACATAGCTTTCAATCATGGCAGGCTACGTAGTGACATTTTCTGCTCTCTAGTAAGTATGTTCAGGTTGCAATCCTAAAGACACTTTCCTGGGAGTAAGACCCATTGAACTCAATAGAGCTTACTTTTGAGTGGACATGGTTAGGATTGTGCTCTTAGTTACAGTGAATTATGCTGGGATGGGATTGCACAGGAAGAGAGTGGATGGCAAAGGGGTAGAATGGGCAAATAGGATTCTGCAACAGGGTGTGGGATGATGGGTAAATGGTCCCTAGTCTCATACTTCATTTATTTACATATTGTATTGGTTTCTGAGAAACCAGAAGGGATGTTTTTAATGGTTTCTAAAGCCTTGGGAGGCTCTGGGAAGTCCTTAGAAGCCTTTAGAAACAAGCCCTACAATCCAGAGTAACTACGGGAGCACGTAAGAGACTTTATGTGCACCCGTAGTTACTGCACCACCTAGTGAAAACCTATGGGAAATTCAAATTGCAATCCAGAGCAAATGGTTCTTACACCGGAGCAAGGACTCCCCATAGTTACTCAGGATTGCACCCATAACTTCCATTAGGATGTGATGCCATCGAGACAACGAGGAATATAGGAAGGAGAAGAAAAACGTGCTAGGTTTTTTGTTTTGTTTTAGGTTGGCTGGACCTCCTCCTATGAGTGGGTGGGCAATGGTAATGCATGTCCCATGCCCATTGGTTTTTTGGAAATTACTTTTGATATAATAGAAATATTTCAATACAGTTCCATTCTGCATGACGTTATGCATTGAATGATATATAGCATGATGGTATTATTCTTACACCAAGTTTTTAAAAAATTCTGGCCAATAAAATTGAAATTTTCATCTCCCCACTGTGTGTGTTAGTATCCCCTCTACCCCACTAGCAATTTTACTCAGATAAAAGGCGCAATCCAGAGTAACTAAGTGGAGTCCTTGCTCCGGTGTAAGAACAATTTGCTCTGGATTGCAATATGAATTTCCTATAGGTTTTCATTAGGTAGTGCAGCAACTATGGGTACACATGAAGTCTCTTACGTGCTCCCGTAGTTACTCTGGATTGTAGGGTAAGAGGGACACACAGGAACAGAGAGAACGTGACAAACCTAGAGCTTCTCTGGTGTAGGGACAACCAGAAAGACTTCAAGGAACCTCATCAAAATGATTTTCAGTAGAAATGCAGCTACTCTTTATGAGCCATACTGAACCACAATGTGGTACAGCTGCAAAAAAATATAAATTTCCAGCTGTTTCTTAACCACAAATATTATTCAAATCTTGAAGGTAAGCAGAAGAAAAACAAAGTACTGCTGGGGAGGGTGTGGAATCCAAAGAGATCTGCATTTTTGAATAAAGAAGAAGGAAAAGAAAAAGCAGAAGAATAAATGGACACAGAAAACTAAAGAGAAACTGTAAGGCATCAGCTTCCCCCCATTCAAAATGCAAGAAATTTATGAAGCAGCATTGCAAACATCTGTGGCTAAATAGGATATATGATGTCACCGTCAGATAGCCAAGCATTGGCTATATTAGGAGAACAAGCCGATTATGTAAATACTTGACTCCCAAAGCTGTGCAGTGTATCTAAAGGGCAGTTTATACTGTAATAAATATTTATAGACTTGCCACTATTATTTATACTTTCAAAGATAGGGTAAGAAATATTGCATTGGCGTGCTTTCGCTCACTGTCCTAGCAGAGGTGAAGAGGAGTTTTGCCTTTATGAAGAGTTTAATAGGCTGGGACATCATCTGGGAACAATGATCTGGGTGCTGTGTCATAGCTACTCAAATTCAAAGTAACTTCGGGGGTAGTTATAAGTTGCACATGTTCCTTTGCATTGCAGCTGTGCCTTAATGATTACAGCAGAAGTTCCAATTAGCCCGGCACCCCACAGCCTCTGAATAGGGACAACTTTTCTGCACAGCAAAGGAGGGTAGTTTCACAGCATTGCACTGCAGAGTACGTGTAGTAATTCTGCAGGATCCTCTGAGACTGATTATCACAGGGGGTCAAACACTGAGGTCAAATGTTGCCCATTGAAGCTTTTTCTTTGGCCCCCATTACAGGGGGTTAATAATAAACAAGATTTGTACATCTACTTTTGTGTCATTTACAGCTGATGAGTTTTTAGGTGACAACAGACTGCACATTTCTGGCTGTCCTCTGCTTTATGATGTCACTTTCTGATGTCCCTTCCAGCTCTTAGCAGGCACCATGAATAATAAATTTGCCATCTTGTATATACCCGTAGAGTATCACTTCCTTTTTCCATAGTCGTCCTTTATTTTAGCAATACTGAAGTTTTTTGCAGATGTTCTAAATGGCATAGAATTGCTATGCGGCAATGAAATTGGTTGGCACAAATAATCCCACCTGTGTCCTTACTGTTGCTTCATACTTTGTATATGTCCAAACCAAGTTGAAAGTCTGTAACAGAGGCTCTTTCCACAATGGCTGGGATGATTTTCTTACAGGGGCCAGACTGCACAGGCAGAACCCGCACATATACAACAACAATGCCCACAGGTTTTGTGCACAAAGCAGATTGTTGCTGCAGACACAGAAGAAGCAGAGCCTGCAATAGTTTGGTTCCCTCCATGATATGTTGCTTCCAATCAGTTTAGATCTGAAAAACCTGAAAATAAATATACAACAGTGGATTAAAGAAAGCCAGAAAAAAAATCTTAGATCTTATATGATTAGAAAACAGCTTGAAAGATCTTGTGCCACAAGGCATGACTGCTAAAAAAATAAAAAGGACCCACAACAGTACACAACAGATGCACAGAAAGGATAAACACATGATCTCTGAAATGCATTGGTGACTGTTCAGCTGCCTTTCCATGCCTTTTTGATATGTTCCTCCTGGTTAGGGTTCTATGACATTTTGCAAAGTGACAGCATTTTCCATGGTTTGGCACCAGATTGATTCCACATAAGGTCAACTGTGAAATCTGCATCATAGGAGTCTGAACTTGGTACAGGATGAGTTTACGATCCGATTGACTGTGCAGTCCTAAACTGACCTGAGCCAACCCTACATACCATATTTTCTTGAATCTAACACACACAATTATGGCGAGAGACCTACGCAGAACTGTTCTTCCAAACCAATGCAGAGTCTCAAGAGGCTGGGGAGGAGGACGGAGGGGGACTGTTCTGGGGCAGGGGAGGGCAGGCTTGGGGTGGGAAGGCAGGGAGCAGGAGGCAGGGCTCAGTTCTGGCAGTCATGCCAGCTCTAGAGGCCTATGTCTGAGTGGATCCACTGGGCTGATATTGCCCTACAGCGGAGAAGGGGACAAGCTTCCTCTTCCCCATAGTAGCACAGCAGCAGTCCCAATACTTGCTCTGCAATCCAGCCTTCCTGATCCAGCGCAAGTTAGCATTGTACTGTAAGGCTGTAAGCCTATGCAAATTTACCTGGGAGTCAATCTCATTGGGACTATAATGGAATTCACATATGAAAAGACATTTAGAGGATTGGGCTCTGTGATGCACACAGGAAATAGCAGAAAGTGCTTGTGGTTTAATTAAAGTGTAGGTTTGACCTACAAGCTTCCTGCAAGGTTTCTAACTAAATGTGTTCCTGGATTATTAGTTCCACAGGAACATCTAAGGGTGTTCCACTGTTCTCAGATCACATTAACAGTTCTTCTGGTTATTATGATCACAGCAAATAATGTTTTAAAAGCACTGCTTCTTTTGCCCAGCTGTCTTCATTACAAGCAGTGCAAGCTCCTTACACTTCTCCCCCATCCACTTCGGATTACCCCAGTGTCATAACAAGGAGAGTGCAGGGCCATATAACTAGGAGTTGCACTGGGCCACAAGCTTTAGGGGGCAAACAAGCTGAGCATGACACTAGTGGCTAAAATTGTGAAAAATGGGGTATATATCAATGATAAAATTATGATGTTATATATATCATTGAAAGGTAATTTAATGCAGAATACAATGAAACAAACGGCATTGAAATATCTGTATTATATCAACAGTTATGGGCAATTAACTAGAAAATGAAAACTCAAAAGCCTATGGAACAAAAAATCAAACTTGACGCAAAATTTCCCATGTTACTCATTGGTCTGAGAGCCAATAAGATGCAATTCTGATACTGTATAGAACATCAGTAGTGGTCTGAGCATCAGTAGCGGTCTGTGTGACTTACAGTGTACCACAGTAGCTTGCTAGTGTCAACTATAACCCTTATGGTGCTCACAAATCAGGCCTTCCATTATGTTTGTTTCACAGCATAGCTCCTTCTCTATTGGCCAGGAACAATATCGGGTCATATCCAGATATGGACAGTTGCTGTATAGTAGAAAAGAAGCTCCATGATGCCAATATGGCAACTTTTAGTATAGATCAGTTCAGTTCAGTTTGTTTATTTATGATCCAAGATCAAACAATAGTATAGATCTTTCATCCCAGAACACAGGTTTTGGACCTGAGCCTGCAGAAGGAAATCTCATTTTTATCCTAGAAGCCCTTGACTATTTTGACATTGCAGCTATAAGGTCCAGAAAATGGATTCCCCCCCCCCCACTGGCCTGAGCACAAAAGGCATAGGAAAAACTGTATGCCAAGGACTGGTTGTGGTAGATTGGGTGGTGGCCACTGTGGGATGGGAGCAGCAAGGGAAAGTTCCCGCTATGGTTGGAAATGGGACTCAGCTGGCTTGTAAATCTGGTGATATTTCTGCACCAAGGAGTTCAAAGCTCCTAATGGAGAACATAATCATAGACTGAACCAGCAAATGGATGGGGGTTTGGCAAGCAATGAAGCTTACGTATGTGGTTAGGATCCAAATTGTACCCCCTGGTTATGGCTTTGGTGAAACCTTTATGAAGCATGAAAGCCTCAGTGAGTCTAATCTGGAGCCAAAGAGCCACCCTTCCTTGTGAAAACTGCTCAGTCTGGTACCTTGTGCACAAATCGGTAATCCCAGACTGTGACATGAGGGAGAATCGCAAGTTGGCTTCAAGAAATCAACTAATTAAAGGCTCCTTTGATCCCAAAGCATCCACCCGCAAGAGGAACACCTCCTTTGCATTTCTCCATCAGTCAGCGCTTGGGATTGCTCTCATCTCCTCCCAATCAGCATAAATGCTACAAACACTGCAGTGAATTTCAACCAGTGTGCCTTGGCACACTGGTGTGCCGTGGATGGTCCTCAGGTGTGCCGCAGAAATTTGGGAATTAGCAGGGTAAGTGGGGTTTTGAACCCTCTACCAACAGCTTAGTGTGCCTTGTCCATGGATGAAAAACTGATGGTGTCCCTTGACAATTTCAGTGTCATGCCAGTGTGCCATGAAATGAAAAAGATTGAAAATTACTAGCTTAGACAATAAACAGATCATGGATGATAAGTGGTGGGCCAAGGAATTCTGACCCGCATGTATTCTTCTCTGTACCCTCAATTCCAAAACAAAGTTAATAAAGAGGAATTCTTAATAAGTCATAAGTTTGTTTCTCAGAACCAGAACTGAGAATTGCATTTCACAAACCAGGATACGAAACTGGATTGCAGTTTCATACGCTGGTTTACAAAGCACAAATAATATCACAGGTCCTTCATTGGACAACACACAGAATTGTGATTTAACTATATTTTTTAAATTCACAGCTGGAATGCAAGGGACGGAGAAGTGAAGAAGGAGCACTCATACTTTACAACTTTCTTGTCTATGAGCACAATCCTAACCATGTCTACTCAAAAGGAAGCACCATTGTGTTCAATGTGTCTTACTCCCAGGAAAGTGTCTTTAGGATTGCAGCCACCCCATCTGCATCACCCCAATTTCTTATGCAGAACACAAGTGATGGGTTTCTCTGGTGGCAAATCTGTATGTCAACAAAAAGTGATTCCAATAACTCAACCATTGTTCTTTCATTTAGGATTTCTGGATTCACCTGACTTTGTTCCAGAAATTGAATTCTCCATGATTATTATTATTTTTAAATTTCTGAATTTTGAGCAGAGCTGCACACATGTGTTGTGCCCACAGATTGTTGTTATCTTTGGTCTTCCCCATCTCTTCTACATTGCTCATGATAATTTTTTTAGTGTTATTCCTGCTCCTGGCAGGGTCCGCTTTAGATTATGGATGCAACATGGAGAAATCTGGCTGGCCTGTAACTGCCTGTTGCCAGTATGTTGCTTCATGCAGCACCCAGGTTTTGAACCACTGCCCTGCTGATCTTCAAATCAACAGGCACAACACCTTTAACCACAGAGGCATCACTGGCATCCTACATTACTAATGATGCGCACTTCAATACCGCAGTTTTGTGTTGCGTTTTACAAATGTGCATGTTCACATACATGCAATAAAAAGATTCTGGATACAGACACAAAAAGATATTTGTTTTACAATATATATCAGTAATGAAAATTTGGTGGGGGGAATGACTTAAAAATGAAAGCAGTAGCAAGTTTTCACACTCTGGAATTCCCTTCAGAAGAAGCAGAATATAAATTTTAGATAAATATTGTAGAATAAAATTTTGTAGAATTTTGTAAAATTTTGTGAAATAACTGAACCATCAGAGATTTGGGGTAACAGTGGGGTAGCTAGAGAGGACATAGTGTCTCCTTTCCTCCTAGAATGAAGCCATTCTAGGCTGGCTCCAAAGGGGAAGGGGGTGGCTGCTTGCATGCTGTGATACTGCTCCCTGTCAAACTTTGTGCTTTGCACCCCTTTTAACTATGCTACTGGTGGGAGACTTAATATTCTGGATATGAATATAAAGAAACTTAATGCAGAATCTTAAGAATCTTAATATAAAGAATCAAGCCCTCAACGCGGGCAAAATCTGATTGCTTTACAAAACAGAGATCAGAAATTGGGGCAAGTGAAGAGTCAACCATCTCGAGCAAGACCAGGCCTGCTTGATGCTTACCTCCCTCTTTTGCCAAGCAGTAAATGATCATGTAAACAAAAGTGTAGTGAAATCTCTGTTAGGAGTAAGACCTTCTAAGGATTGAAGGAATTAAGTGACCAGATGATGAGGAAGTCAAGTGCTTAGATCTTTAATAGCTTTTTTGGAGGAGGCATTCCACAACGTACTAAGGCTGTGGGTGGCGCAAGCGGTTAAGTCGCTGTGCCTGTTAACCAGCAGGCCAGGGTTCAAGACCCGGGTCAGCCCCACAAGGCAGGGTGAGCTCCTGTCCTTAGCCCAGCTCTGCGACGCCAGCTGGATCCAATCATATTGGCTCTTCCTTTCCATTGGACTAATTCAGTGGCATGGAGAGGGGGGATCTGCTGCTTGGGTAACAGCCTATTCTCCATAACAATCCAACCCAGGCTTTTGTGCTTCACATGCAGTGTATGCAGCGCCGAGCACAATACCATAGTCTTTCAAGACTGAAAGAGGCCTGCTACTAACTATTCCACAACGTACAGTTCGTGACATCCACAAGCCCTACTGTACTTAGGTTGCAATCCTAACCAAACTTATTGAGAAGACCCAATGACCATAGTGGGACTTACTTCTGGGTAGACATGCTTAGTATTGCACTGTTAGGTTTCCATGTGCACCTTGAAACATAGCTGGAGCTGAAGATTACACCATGTAACAAAATTTGGACCATTTTGTGTTGATCTGATTTTTTTTTATGTTTTATTAATTTAGGGCAAGGATTTCAAAAATGCCACTACATTGGGCACAGCAGCAATAGTTTTGACACAATTTGCACTATATAGTTGGGTTGCACAGGACATGGGGGGGGGTGAGTGGGTGCAGAACACAGGATGGTGATACCTCTAGTCACCCAAATTTTTAAAATCTAAATATTTTTGAATCTATCGTGCTATATATCAATCAATGTGTAATTTCATGCAGAATGCAATGAAACAAACCATGTTCAAATCTTAAAAGGTCATAGCCAAAAATACAAACAAACAGTGGGGTGAGGCAATGGTATATCACCATGCCTACTACCTGGGGATGTTGGTCTGCTCACTGCATGGAGGAGATCCATCATATGGTTGATACACTGACTACACAAATCCTAGTGACACCACTAGAATTCCTACACAAATCCTAGTGACACCAACACAAATCCTAGTGACACCACTGATCCATACCTCCTGTTTTGTAAGGTATTACAATCCTTCCAGACTAAGAGCAAAGTCCAAAGTCCAGCTGAAATGCTTGTGTGAGTTCCTCTTCGCCGATGACGCTGCTGTTACTGCTCACTCTGCCGAAGACCTTCAACGACTTATGGACCATTTTAGCAAAGCCTGCCAAGACTTTGGACTAACAATCAGCCTGAAGAAAACACAAGTCATGGGTCAGGGTGTGGATCCACCTCCCTGTATCACAATCTCTGAACATGAACTGGAGGTTGTCCATGACTTTGTGTATCTTGGCTCAACTATCTCTGACACTCTCTCCTTAGACTCTGAGCTGAATAAACACATTGGTAAAGCGGCTACTACATTCCCCAGGCTTACAAAGAGAGTATGGCTTAATAAGAAGCTGACGGAACATACAAAGATCCAGGTCTACAGAGCTTGCGTCCTGAGCACACTCTTGTACTGCAGTGAGTCTTGGACCCTTTATGCATGGCAGGAGAGGAAGCTGAACACCTTCCATATGCGCTGTCTCCGACGTATTCTTGGCATCACCTGGCATGACAAAGTCTCAAATGACACAGTATTGGAACGTGCTGGAATCTCTAGCATGTTCACACTTCTGAAACAGCGGCGTCTACGCTGGCTTGGGCATGTCATGAGAATGGCTGATGGTCGGATTCCAAAAGATCTCTTATATGGAGAATTAGTGCAGGGAAAGCGCCCAAGAAGGAGACCACAGCTGCAATACAAGGACATCTGCAAGAGGGATCTAAAGGCCTTGGGAATGGACATCAACAGCTGGGAAACCTTGACCTCTGACCGTTCAGCGTGGAGGCAAAAGACCCAGCATGGCCTTCTCCAACTGGAAGAGACACTTGTTCGGCAGGCTGAAGCAAAGAGACAGACCCAAAAACAGCGAAACCTGGGACCTGGGCAGGGGACGGAATTTATTTGTCCTCAGTGTGGAAGGGATGGACACTCTCACATTGGCCTCTTTAGTCACACTAGATGTTGTTTTAGGACCTCCAGTCAGAGCACGATACCATAGTCTTTCGAGACTGAAGGATGCCAATAATTCCAGATACTGTATCTACTCTCCTTTTGTATTTGACCATCTGAAACGCATCCCCCCCCCCAAAAAAAAAATAAAATAAAATATTTGGATGGTGTTTCATTTTACAAATAGATGAATAAGGGTGTTGGACTTACAGAAAAGGCAGAGTGGTTGAGAGAATTAGAAAATTTTCCTGGAAATTATCTAAGGACAAAATGTACTTGACCTTACAGTCCTGCCTTATTTCAAAAAGAACATGGTTCTGCAACATTAATAATGTGGCATTTATGAGCCTTTTGTGAGCAGCCAGGGGTCCTGGCATATGGGAACGCAATCCTTGTTACTGTCAGTAGTATCGATGGATGTTTATAGAAGCTACAAGTGTTTTTAAGTTGCAGAAATGTTTGTGTGGTGCAAAATCTTTGGTTTGAAAGTGGAGTGTGGACAGAATAAAGAACTTATTTTTATTTTTCAACATTTAACACTTGAGGGGGGAACAATACTTTGAAATTCTGACAAATGAGGCTCAGTGTCTGTGCATGTGTGATGCCCAAATCCTAACATTCCCCCTTCCTGCTGATGCTTTCAGTGACAATTTATAAATCTTGAAAATTATACAATCTTCTGATTTTACTTGTTTTCCCAAACTCATATTTCGGGCAAAATCCAGAGTAACTACAGGGAGTCCTTGCTCCAATGTAAGAACAACTTACTCTGGATTCCAATATGAATTTCCCATAGGTTTTCACTTGGAGCAGACCTCCGTCAGTCTTGACAGACTATGGTATCGTGCTTGGCTCCGCATACGCTGCATGCGAAGCACGAAAGCCTGGGTTAGATTGTTATGGAGGATAGGCTGTCACCCAAGCAGCAAATCCCCCCTCTCCACGCCACTGAATTAGTCCAATGGAAAGGCAGAGCCGATACGATTGGATCCAGCTGGCGTCGCAGAGCTGGGCTAAGGACAGGAGCTCACCCTACCTTGTGGGGCCAACCCGGGTCTCAAACCCTGGCCTGCTGGTTAACAGGCACAGCGTCTTAACCGCTTGCGCCACCCACAGCCCAAGTTTTCACTTGGTGGTACAGTAACTACGGGTGCACGTAAAGTCTCTTACAAGCACCCGTAGTTACTCTAGATTTGGGTTCATGATAACTTTTTATCAATTTTAAATCTTTGTGATTTTTGTAGGACATTGACAATGAAAACCTTTTTCTGACAAAACCATCTTCCCCTGTCTTCCTCCATTGGCGGCCATTCCAAACTTTTTTTCCCATCCTAAATTTCATCACTGCATCAGTTGTCAAAAATCAACGCAAAATCTTGTGGAATGGCCAAAAGCCCTTCTTGGGGTCAGCAGCTGCGCTTGGGTTTCTTGTTATGTTACCTCTCAATTCCTGCTGCTATTTTTACAAGTTGCACATAAAAAAAATAATTTTTAAAATTGCTGACACTGAGTGAGCACACAGCTGTCTGTAAGTGAGACAAAGCCACAAACACTATTGTTTCTCTTTCCGCTTCCTTCTTTACAGCAATCAAGGGGGTAGGAGACCATTGGAATGGCTGCCTGGGAAGATCAGTTTCCAGGATCTGCGTACGTGTTTGTGTGTGTGTGACTGTGCAAGGCTTGTCTGGGAGAGCACAAGAAACAGAAAAGCCTCACCGCACAGAAGCAGCAGATGTTTGTGATTAATTGAAAGCAGAAATTTTGATCAAGAAGGAAATGCATTCTGTGACATTCACGGGGCAGGTGGCTTCTCCGTGTGAGATCCTGATGTCAATAGAAAGGCATCTAAAGCAACCCCTAAGGCAGTTAGTAGTGCATTAATATAATCCTTTCTTCATTTTAGACCTCTAAATAATGTTTGGTTGTAAACACTTGCAGTGCAAAAATGAAAACAGTATTATCAGGAAGCATAAAATTCTGCCATCCACTGCCAAAGGTAGTAATTCCATATCCCGAAAGTTCTTCATCTTCTGTATAACAACTACGGCTGCAATCCTAAAGACACTTTCCTGGGAGTAAGATCCACTGAACGCAATGGGGCTTACTTTTGAGTAGATATGGTTTGGATTGTGCTCTACATCTATTCCACATGGCCAAGCATTCTGAAAGTAACTTTCCAGCCAATCCTACAGGGCAGCACTTCTTAATACAAGTCTGCTGTCACAGAACAACTTTTCTTCTAATGTACAGTACATGGATTGGAATTTGTTTACATGAATCAAGCTCTGATACAGCAGGTTTGAGATCTCACCAAGTGTTCACAATGTAGTGCAAGTGGTTAAGTCACTGTGCCCGGGTTCCCGCAAGACAAGGATCTCCTGCTACAGGCAGGGGATTGGACTAGATGATCCACTGGGTCCCTTCCAACTCTATGATTCTATGATTAAACCAGTTTCAGATTAGCTTCAGATCACCGCACACTTCAAGCAATTAAGGCTGCAATCCTAATCTCCTGTTAGGCCAGCCTAAACCCTGGCATAAGTCCTGTGCTGACCTATGAGTGGCACTAAAGTGCCTTAAGACACTTTTCTGTCACTCCTAGTGGAAGAATAGGCCAGTGCACAGGCATGTGCTAGCCTCGCTACATCACCACATGAATGGGCAGACCGATGAGTGGCTAGGTTTGCTCCCTATATTTCATTCTTTAAGGCCAAGTCTGACACTGATGGAGAATTGTTGCCCACCAATTAGCCCCACTAGATATGATTATTAGGAATCCACAGTACCAATGTCTTACTCTATGCAGGTTCTACACCTAAGCTCCCATCATCTCAGCCTCATTACTGAATCTTTACATGTGATGTATGGGCATTTTATGGACATTTTACCACAGTGGGACGCGCATCTCACTGACGTAAAAAGTCATGCAACAGCATGAAGACCATGCCACTGCAAGGCTGTTTTGTGCACTGATCTGGTGCTGTGGGTCCACAAATGTGTTTTTGTGTGCACACGCCTAACCATGTCTACTCAAAAGTAAGCCCCATTGTGTTCAATGGGTCTTACTCCCAGGAAAGTGTCTTTAGGCTTGCAGCCTGTGTTAGCATATTTGCAACACTCAGCCCAAGCAAAGGTCCAGGTGTAACAGCTCAGGATTGGGCTCTTAATCTTCAGTACGCAGTGGCCTGACAACATGGGAGACTGCAAAGATGAATGCAGTTCCACAACAAATAATGTCCACAACAAATCAGAATAATCTGAAAATGGAGCAAGCAGGAATAATGAAGCAATAATAAAGCAGGTGATCAGAAGGAAAAGTTACAAATACACCTTGTTATTGAACTAGGGTGTGCTTCTTCATAGCCACCAGATGGCACTAAAAGTCTTATGATTTTGTGTCCAATGATTATAAGACCCTTTTAAAAGTAACTTAAAACATGAGCATTCTATGTGTAAAACTATTTCCTCTCAACTTTAGGGAAAAGCTTTCCTAACTGCTTGAATTACCCTTCAATTTGGGTAATTGGAGATTACCCTTCAGTGGGACATTTGGAGATCTGGAAAATGAAGAAACATCAGTTTCTAGGAAAAGGGAAAAATTCAGCTTCAGAGCTATATTGATTTTGGAAACCATTGACATGAAATATGAGATAATTAAATGTAAATAATAAATATCAAGTGGTGCTGAACCCCTCTACTTTTCAAATGTTAACAAAAGCTATTCAAAAGCAATGAAGAGGGATAAGACCCCTCCAAAATTTCACTTCCCAGAAAAAAACTTCTTTGATTTCCTTGAATATATTCAGTCATTTAGAGGAATCTAATTATTTAATTTTGAATTTTGTTATTTTTCCTAATTCTTTCTCTTTTAATCTGCTACCACCTGGTATTGCTAAATCAATTGTAACTTGTTTTTTTCTTTCTTCTAACCTAAAGTTATATCAGGTGTACTGTGCAATACAAGGGGCTGTGGGTGGTGCAAGTGGTTAAGACACTGTGCCTGTTAACCAGCAGGCCAGGGTTCAACCCCCGGGTCGGCCCCACAACACAGGGTGAGCTCATGTCCTTAGCCCAGCTCTGCGATGCCAGCTTGATCCAATCGGCTCTGCCTCTCCACTGGACTATTTCAGTGGCATGGAGAGGGGGGACTTGCTGCTTGGGTAACAGTCTATCCTCCATAACAATCTAACCCAGGCTTTTGTGCTTCGCATGCAGCGTATGCAGCACCAAGCACAATACCATAGTCTTTCAAGACTGACGAAGGCCTGCTTTGTGCGATATGTGTTTGTCTGTATTTGGAAATCCTGTACTTCATTCTAAACAACTTTTTTCAATTTTGTGGTCCAAACAGTTTATGGCTGCAGGTAGGTTTTATTTTTTACAGATGTTTCAGTGTATGATTGTTGCTATCTTGTCATGCCTCTGTTTGTTGTTGTTATTGTTAGTTGATATCAATTAATCAATATCTGCATCAAAAACCCACTATGATGATGGGATGGGACATCAGTAGTAGGGAATCTGTTTTACAAACAGAAGTTCCTAGGCATTAACTTTGGCATCTCTAGACTGAGTGGGAAAGATCTAAGCCTGAAACCCTGGAGAGTCATTGTGCAAGAGACAACACCGATCTCACCCCAGGGCTCAGCTTCCCATATCTATATCGTCTATATATATAAAAGAGAAAAGTCCTAACTGACTCACTCACTGACTCACTGACTCATCAATGCTCTGCCAAAACCGCTGGGCCTAGAAGCGTGAAATTTAGGGTGGGTGTTCCTTCCGTGACTGCGGGATGCACTAAGAACCGGTTTTTGGAAATTCCAACTGGAAGAGGGTGAAAAGGGGGTAACGTGTTTTCCTCCCTATACTTTTCATTGAAGAATCCCTGATTGATGGATGCTCTGCCCCAAACCCTGGATCTAGAAGCATGAAATTTGGGGAGGGTGTTCCTTATGTGACATCAACCCCCACCAAGAACTGATGGGGGTTGATGGACATGAGACGGAGTTGCTGCACATTAGAGAGTGTTGTGCAATGGGAGGATGATCCACATGGGGAGATGATGCACATGGGGGATTGATGTGCAAGAGGAGTTGATGCACATGGGAAGTTGATGTGCATGGGAGGATGTTGTGCATGGGAGGTTGATGCGCATGGGAGATTGATGCGCATGGGAGATTGATACGCATGGGTTGATGTGCATGAGGGGATGTTGCTGCACATGAGAGGGTGTTGTGCAATGGGGGGTTGATGCACATGGGGGATGTTGCTGCACATGGGGGAGATGATGTAAGGGGGGTATTGTACTCCGGCAATGTGGGTACATTTTGCTAGATCCTAATAAATTGCCAGCTTCCTGTCATTGACATCCCCATTGCCAGGTAGGAATGCCAACTTCTCAGTGCGTTTGGCAGAATTATCAGGTGATAAAATTCATGTCCATGCAATGAAGAGCTTTCCCTGCTGATTTCAGCGAATCAAACGGCTGTTAAAGTCATAACAACAGGCCTGGCCAGGTTTTTTGTGGTCTGTTGGCACTCATCACCACCAAGCCTACTCTTCCAAGCTCTCCTCCTCAGCTTTTGCTGAAACAGAACAATAAAGTATTGCCAAAATAAATTTACATTTCCCTACTTATGAAAATAACAATTATGCATCTATTTGCTTCAGTGGGTGCACCAAATGAATTTACACTGGCCAGGTCGGAGGCCACTTGATGTTATAGGGAATTGCACAGATATAAAGAATTGCACAGAAATGCTGTGAGTTTTCATTTTTTTTAATTGCTTCCATATTCTAACAAGGCACAGTTAATTCTGAATTTATGGCATTCTACCGATTAGCAATGCATATTAACATATGTACATTTGCTTTCTTTCAGTCAAATTGTGATTTAATGGGAACCACTCTGTGGCAATCCAATGAAATGCTGGGTTCACCAATTTGGTTTTTCTCTCCTCCAAATCCATCCACCTACTAGTCAGAGAAGCTGCATTAAACGGCGGCAATTTTATGGCTCATTAGTGGCAAACAATGGTCATTCTCTGCTGGTGGTTCGCACCCCATAGG
Organism: Cryptoblepharus egeriae; assembly: GCA_030015325.1. Lineage (NCBI taxonomy): Eukaryota > Metazoa > Chordata > Lepidosauria > Squamata > Scincidae > Cryptoblepharus > Cryptoblepharus egeriae. The sequence goes on from JAREYC010000004.1 coordinate 12,470,615, forward strand.
TGTACGCAACCATTACAGTTATCTCCGGGTTGAGTGAGTGACATGGTGGGATTGCCCCCTCCTTAATCACATTAGTAAACAAGAGGGGTTTCAGAGCACCGATGGGGAAGTCAAGAGGGATAATTTCTGACCCGCTTGGTGCTCTCAGAGAAGGCAAGCTGGTATTTGGTTTTCCAGAAAACAGCACCCAGGTTGGAAGCAGAACCTTGACCTCAAGTTGGTTACTTTGTGCAGCAGCACCGGTGAGCAAATACAGTCGACATTTAATTGAAAGATTAACCGTCTCCTGTGATGCAGGAATGATGAGAATACAGCTATGTGCTGTGCAGGTTTGCCTGCTTTATGAACAGAACATAAAAAGGTCTTCCTTGATCCAAGGTCAGATATAAAGATCTCCAGTGCAAAAACATATACAAAGCTTTTGGGAAAAAAATTTTAACTCACAAAGGGAAAAATAGAATGTTTCAATCTCATCCCTATTTTCAGACAAAAGGGGGTAAAGACTCAATCAGCCTCTTTTCCTCTGCTTCAGTTCACAGTCTAACCAGGTTGGTAGGGCTTCAAAATATTGGATCATCATCATCAGAACAAAACAAACAATCTTGTAAAAGTCAGTAGCAGAACTGGTAATTTTCACCTGGTATGCCACAAAATAGGGTTGCCATATGTCCCAGAAAAAATAGGGACAATCCTGATTTGAGGGGGGATTGTGTTCACATACTGGCAAATAGGACAAAGGGTCCTGTCCCGATTTGGGGGAAGAGAATTATGGCAACCCAAGACAAAAGGTCTGCAATTGTGTTGCAAAAGGTCTGCAATTGGTGCACAGCACTTGAAAATCACTGGAGAAATTTTCTTGGTTTCTGCCACTCAGTTCCTAGACGTTTTTACGAATGTCAGTGGAGGAAAGGGGACAAACAATTCATTACTACAGATAGAAACCCAATAAACGTAGCTGCTGAACCTCAGCAGGTCTCCCAAATGTCAGAAGTGACATCAGAGCCACCAGGATGGTGCGGTTGGTGCAGCACACAACAGGTGACACACCAGAAGGGGGTGATGAGCTATAGAATTTTGACACTGTCTGCCCTCTAGGAACCTCCTCCTGGCAGCCAGAGCCCACACTGATGCATCACCCCTTCCCACTGAGTAGAGGGGAAGTCCTCTCCTCATTGGAAGCATTCCAGAATGAAGGACACATGGACATGCTTTAGAAGCATCCTGTGCATGTGCAATTGAGGGACTGATGTGCCTGAAGGGGGTGACGTGCTGGCTTCCCGCACCAGGGGTGCTCCATTTCATCAGAAGAGGTGAAAACTAGAGAGAAGTCCATAGAGGTCAGCATACCATGAGAAGGAAAACACTGAAAATTGCTGCTTTGACCTGAACCTTCTCAAAGAAGAAATCTACTCCCACCCTTCTAGGCTAAAGAAACAGATGCACCTAGACTGCACCAGAAATCTGGTATTTGCATTTAATAAAACATAACCGACTATAATTCAAATTTCACAAGTTTGAGCCCAGAAGATATCAAAACTAAGGAGCTAGTTTAAAATGGAAAGGAAAAAAAGCTATTGAGTTAAACAATAAAAAATCAAGACATTACTATTTACCACTCAAGCTAACCCAGTGAAGCACATAACACACTTTGCTCACTAAACTGAGCGAAGGAATCAAGATGAGAACCCCAATTTTATTCAGTGTGGTGATGCAGCAACTTCCAATGTTGCCTATCCCAGCATGTGGAAATTTTGACTGCAGTCCTAACCTTCATTTAGGCTGGCCTAAGTCCTGGCAAAAGTTCCGTGCTTCATGAGAGTGGTGGAAAAGTGTTGTAAGGCAATTCTGCGCCACTCCTGGGGGAGATAGGCCAGGGCACATGCATGTGCCAGCCTCCCCACCAGTGGCATCACCACTGTGGTGCGGTCCATACTGGGTGACATGCCCAAAGGGGGTGATGCGCACTGGGGGACTTAAAAACTTTAAAATGCACATAACTTTGTTATGGTGCATGCAACCCCATCAAGTCATATGCCGTTGAATTTGTATTAAAAGAGCAGAATCTAATACAAAAATTGGTTTTGAAATATATACTTCCCATCAAAAGCTATGGCCAAAAAACTAAAAATTAAAAATATGAATTGAACTCTATGGAAAGTGAAAGTGACCCACATCAGTGCTTTATTTGTGATTAGGCAAATATGCCTTAGTTCATTGGAAAGGGAAGGCTAAGAGGAATCTAAGGACACCAGAATTGTTCTGATCCAAAGAACACAGCCCCCACAAATCACCCCAGAAGTAAGTCCCTAATGATTGCCTTGAAGTTCATTGAAAATGGAGGTGAACAGCACAGCTGTGTTTACTGATGAGTAAGCAGGCATGTGGCTGTGGGTGGTGCAAGTGGCTAAGACACTGTGCTTGTTAACCAGCAGGCCAGGGTTTGAGACCCGGGTCGGCCCCACAAGACGGTGCGCTCCTGTTGCTTCGCATGCAGCGTATGCAGCGCCGAGCACAATACCATAGTCTTCCAAGACTGATGGAGGCCTGCTAAAAGCAGGCATGCCTTGGCTGGAGTGGAAGGTCAGTCCAGGAGAATACAAGACTTCCAAAATTGTTCCAATCAGGGACCCTACTAGGACATTAGAAAGGAGGCACCCTTGAAATGGGTGGCAGCATGTGAAATAAATGGCTAAAATCATGGATTGTAGAAATAATCCCATCATGTTATATACCTTTGAATGTACAATTTACAGCAGAATGCAATGAAACAAACTATTAAAATGTATGGCTAAAAAAATAAACCAGTGGAGGTGGGGCAATGGCACATAACCATGCTCACCATTCATAATGTTGCCCTGCCCAATGAATGGGGGTGACGTGCTGACCTTCCACACCAAGTAACCTGCACCCTAGTGATGCCCCTGCTCCCCATACAACCACAAGAACAGAGACCAGGTGAGTTTTGCCAGTCTAAATTGGTTAGTATTGCATGTAAATGATACAGAAGAAAATCATTTGGGTGAACTCATGTCCGACCCCCACTGACCAACATTTATCTCACCATAAACATTGCCCTCGGGCAAATGACTAGAAAAGAAACAGAGCATGTGGTAATGTGTTCATTCTAAGTTTTTAAATGTGCAGTTACTAAATAATCTTCTGACTGACAGCTTCCAATGGTTCTTTTTGGAAAACAAGACACAAGTTCAGTAGGATTGTTCATAGTTGTGCCAAGTGAGTAAAAAAATCATCTGAGGAACTATAAAAAATATGCTCCAGAAGCCAACTGTGGTATTCACCTAGCTGAAACTTGGTGGAAAGTTTCTTCCTTTTTTCCTGCTGGTTTTGTATTTTAACAAGTTACCTTTTTGCAGTGATGACATTTGCATTTTGTAATATGAAATAATGAGGGGTAGGGGAGATGTTAAATGAACTGGCTGCCTCTCGCCTTTCTCTCCTGGGTGCAAGGGCCAAGCACATTCCCTGCCATCTGTTTCGCTCCATCTCCCGATGCTTATAAAGAACCTGGCATCATCAGACAGATGGAGAAAACCGGCAGGAACCATCCTTGACTTGTAACAGCAGTCTAATTTGTTCAACTTGCCAGGCAAGTCCCCAGTGGTCAGATATTTCATACTCAGGGAGAGCTATTAAAAGAGCTGAAGCAAAGCAAACTCTTCCCAGCATATGTGAGAGAGACGAAGGCTGGGGATTCTGCATGGCTGGAAACCTCAACAAAGCGTCATAGTGCCACCAAACAGAATGCTGGGGCCATCTTGGTTGACCTTACCTAGAAGGACAGTTCTGCACCCATTTTGGAGTGAGATAAAGGTTTTGTTATCTGTAAGGGACACCTGTCATGGAGTTTATTTATCACTTCTCAACAGGGATCCACCAACGGTGGAGTTCACGGAACAAGCTTTTTTACCTATAGGCTCACAATTCATTGGATAGGAAGCCAAGGGCTCAAGATGGTGGAGGTATGTATCTTGTAGACAAAGAAAGCCTTGTCATGACTTTCATGACCAAGTTTGAGAAATGAATCTGTTCAGTACAAAGGATGTCATTATACTCATGATGCATAATTTCATTTAAAGAACTCAGCTAGGCATTTGAGGAAAATACTAGCTTAACTGGCCTTAGGAAAAGGATTATAGAAATAGCACAGTCTAAGGGCACAATCCTAAGAAATTTAGGATGGCCCAACTCACCCGCCCTATCTGTGATGATGTGGAAGGTCAGCAAATGCATGCACATTACCCTAACCCCCTCAGGAGTGGGGCAGGTGTCTTACTGCATTTTTGTGACACCCACAGGTCAGCACAGGACATATGCTGGGGCTTAGGCTGGCCTAAGTGGAGCTTAGGATTGTAGCCTAAATTTACCAAGAGAGTCTACCAAGATAAGTCTACAAAGAGATAGCCATAATAGCTGAATATATGCTCCATACAGAGGCTAACACTGCAATTCTAATCTCCAGTTAGGTCAGCCTAAGCCCTGGCATAAGTCCTGTGCTGACCTGGAGGTGTCATGTAGGAAACACTGCAAGACACTGTAAGACACCTCTGTGCCACTCCTGGGGGAAGGTTAGGCCAGTACATGAACATGTGCTTGCCTCCCTACATCAGCACGGGAATTGGAAGCCCGATGAGTTGTGCCAGCGTAAGTTAGGATTGTACCCTAAGTACTGTATGTTATTCTGAATGCCAAATACTGGGACAAAATAATAAAACTATTTACCATTTTTATGGCTTTCTTATGACCTTCTGTCAAGGAAGGAGATAAAGGCCAGAGGCTGATGAAAGGGAGTAGTGCCTAATGGTTACTGCTCAATCTATCCTACCAAGTACTGCTTAGTGTACCCTGCTCTTTGTTGTGCCTTTTTAGTTGGTTATCTGCTGAATAGTGAGAAGTGGTAGTTCCAACTATCAGCACCATTTAGAATAGGCTCTTTAGGGAAAAACCAACTCTTCCATGAGCACAGAGATAGAACCCCAGGGGTTCTTGTCTTCAAGCATGGCAAACCACTCCCTGCACATAGATCAGACAAGCAAGAAATAAAAACATAACAATTTTATTAAAAATACAAAAAAATGGAGAACGAATATATAAAAAGAACATTTTTGTACATTTGTACAAAAGTACAGAAAGGTTATAGAAAAAGCATTTTTCCTAGGAAATGCTTCACCTATCATCACACAAAAGAGAGCTTGACCAAAGGGATGCAATAACTTGTGTTGCCCAAGAGAGGGAGCTGGAAATAGAAGAAAACACACAGAACTTCCAAGCCTCACTAGAGCACAATGCTAACCATGTCTACTCAAAAGTAAGCCCCATTGTGTTCAATGGGTCTTACTCCCAGGAAAGTGTCTTTAGGATTGCAGCCTAAACCAGTTAATGTTTGCAGCTTGGCTTGGAGTGGAAAGAGCAAATCAGAGAAATCAGTGGTGAATGATTATTCAGCATCTGCTTCAACGTTGAATGAAGGTCATTTGAAAAGGTATTTTTAGTGTTTGTTATGTAGGGATAGCATCCCAATGGTTGATATATGTTATTACTTGATTGTGGAACAAAAGAAGAGTCGAGTTGCATCCAGCAAAAGCAGTGGCATAGCGAGTGGGTGTGCAAAGCACTACATTTTGTAAGTAGCCTCACTGCAGCATGCGAGCAACCCCAGTGATGTGGCTTGCAGCTTGGCATGGTAGCCTGGCTCCTTCTATTACTGGACATATTTGCAACCACCAGAAAGCATCATTTGCTGCTAGAACGTTAAGCAATCCTAAGCATGTCTACTCAGAAGTAAGTCCCACTGCATTCTATGGGACTTACTCTCAGGAAAATGAGTATATGATTTTAGCCTTATTCTGGCAGCACAGAGGCAGCATAGGATTCTGCTGTGAGTGATATTCTACTGGTTTCTATTCTGCATCATCTTTACCCTTTTCAGTGAATGAACATATTTAGTGTCTCATTTCCCTTCTTCGCAATTACACTTACAGTTAGGGATTTGTTTTAATAACAAATTAGACCCTGGAATTTAAAAAAGTGACATTTTTATTCTTCTATCAGAAGCTGAGTTTTTGTCCAACTAAAAACATTATTCACATTTCATATTATGGAGCTTTTTCCAGTATTGTAATGCCTCATTGAGCCAGAAATAAGAATACAGGTCAATTGAAAGAGCTTCCAAAATTCCATGAAATTAATTTTGCTTTCCTAGAAATGTGAGCTCCATTTTGTGCACATCCGTCAGTTGGCCGTAGTCAAAATTTCACTTAAAGAAATACATGTTATTACATGCAGATGCAAAATGAATCAAATCTCTTAACTTGAAGGCCAGCAATTTTTCACAAATCAATATTTTATTAGGCATATTGGGACCGATATTTGGGGCTTAATAGGTGGAGTTGACAAATATGTGCATTTGTTTGCCTGGTCAGGTTAGGGGGTTCCCTATTTGTGTGCAGGGCCAAATAGATTGGCTGTGAAATTCAGACATAGTATACTGCTTTCGGGTGCAATCCTGTGCATGTCTACTTAGGAGTAAGTCCCATTGTGTTCTATGGACTAGCCCAACAATCCAGAGTAACTACAGGAAGACATAAGAGGCATTTACTCTGGACTGCTCTATGCATTTCACATAGGTGGCACTGAAACTTCGTCAGTATAAAAGGTCCCATAGTTACTTTGGATTGTAGCCTTACTCTCCAGAAAGTATGTATAGGATTGCAGCCTCAGTTGTGTAGTCACAATGCTTTCTATAAACATGGGCAGCACAATTCTAATCTGCATGAGAACAGGTGGGTAAAATCATCTCCACAGGTGGTGCAGAATCAGGCAGAACTAAGCAAAACCAAAATCAGCTCCATGCCTAACAGAGAACAGGGACTGGGTCCACCACAACTAGCTGGTACTAGTCCTGTTCCCTACCTGCTTCCAGGAATATTGTGCCTGCCCTACCCCGTCCCAGAATGTCTCCAGTTGGAAACACAAATTCTGTTTCAATTAATTATAAATTGCCATTGCTATAATTCTGAATCACCCATCTAATTGAATACTAAATTTTACAATTGTTTGTTTCCAATAAGTTCAACTGGACCAGAATGGTACCAGGATATTTTATCCCAGACTTGCTCAGGTTTTTAGTAATTGTGCTAAAATAGTTTTCACTGGCACCAGGCTTCATGTTCACTTTCTGCTCTGCCTAATAAGAATATTTGGTTACAGTGAACGGTGCTGGAAGACCAGGGTGACCAGATGCCAAACCCAAAATTTCCTCCCAAGTTCCCCAAAATTCCTGTCCTCCAAGCCAAAATTCCTACCTAGTTAAAAAATGAAGGACACCCCCAAAATTGTAGGACAAATGTAGGATGTTAAAATAAAACTAAAGACACTCGTATTGCATTCCTATACTTAATTTTTGCACAAATTTCATTGCAATTGACCAGACACCAACCAAAAAAGCACATGTTTATGTGTTCCAGTCAGCCAGGCTTTCTCAGGCAGGCATGCAGAGACTTGGCTTTTCAGCCTCCTTTCCTTTGACCCCTTACACAATATAAGCTCCATTGACTATAATCTTTTTGTGTGGACACAACTGGGCTTGAAGGCTTAAAACTTAAGAAGCCAGGAGTTATCGCACCATCCCTACCCTGAGAAGGTTGCCAACTTTACACCCAGCCCCTGCTCCTCTGCTTTGAGAATAGCTGGATGAAAGGCCCCAAACTTGAACAACTCAAGCCATTGTTGTGAATTTCATGCTTTTTTGTGCAAATATATATTGATGGATCCATCTACAAAGGCATAGGAGCAGGGGAGGCTGGGGTTTCTCTGGTCAGTTGGCAACCCTGCTCTGAAAAAATGAATTCTTGCCCCTCCTTTCCCTCCAACCTAAACTCACTGCAAACTTTTAGAGCAGCAGCTGCTCCATTTCCAGGCTCCCTCCTTCCTCTGTTGTCTCTCCAGCAGCCTCAACTGAGCTCCCTCCTTCATTCATTCCTTTGCACAGCAAGCAGAGTTCCCTCCTCCAGATGTTTTTCTCTACGGGGACTGGGAACCACTGCTAAGCAAAGCCATTTTCCCAGCCATATAGTAGCTGGAGCTACTTGGGGAATCTGGTGCGATACATGCTGAGAAATGTAGATCTTCCACTGATGGCTTGGAAAGGGGCTTTAGCATGGGGAGGGGGGAAACTACAATTCCCTTCCCTCCTTCCCCATCCCTTAACCAGAGGCTCAGTGGACCCTGCAGCAGGCCTAAAATGGCTAAAATCACAGGGAATGGCTTCCTACTTTATTTATTGAGGTCGTGGCATGAAAAAGGTTGAAGACCACTGCCATAGATCCAGATATCCAAAGACATTTTTTCCTACTATGTACTGGGCAATGGTAGCATTGACTGAACTTTAACACAGAAAAGCATCTAACTGGAACATCTCAGAGAGAAAGAGTAGGTTCACTGTGGGTTTCCTACTCAGTGAGTATCCTGGGGATACTCAGGATACTCACAGAGTGTATCATTTGTAGCAAAGAGAACAAATGATTCCAAATAAAATACTTGAAACTGGAAGAGAGTTAGTAAGACTTTTGGCCTAGAAGATCTGGGAAAAATGAATTGGAGTTTTAAGTTTGCATAAGTTTTTCCACTGACTTGTGATGCAAGTCAGTCAGAAGTTTTTGCAATATTGGACCTTGGGGTATTCTGTCAAGGTCAAGGATTCTTTCCTGTGGCTAAAAGGACAGACCAAATGAGCACTTAAGGAGGAGAGTGTAAATAATACAGACTACTCAATGAATATGGAAGTCTTTCTTGCGTGGTTATTGATGGAGGGATTTCCCAAATGGGCTCAAGTCTTTTAATATGATACAGCTTCACGGTCTTCGTTTGCAAGCTGTATGAATAATGTGAAAGGCTTGCCTGAGCTAATCTGCAGTAGTATCCTTTCCATTTGCTAGAAAAAATTGTCCTGGTATGTGTTTGCTTTTTTCCCCATTGGTGAATTTTTTTTTAAAAAGCAGGTGTGTCTTTAAAAAAATGCTGTTAGTCCTCTACACCACAGACGTAATGTGTCAAGTGCTTAATTATAAGGTTTATCTTATTTCACATCTTGGAAACCTGTTTAATAGTCCTATTCTGAATATGTTGAGTTGTGACTGACTATTGTCTTCAGCAGCATCAACTGCAACCTGCTTCATTCAAGGTTCACTCCATCCTGGAGTACAAAAACAGACAGTTTACTCTATCCTGATGTTCAAGTCTGCTCATCCATCCACAGAAATACTTCCTCCTAAATCTCCCCAAACTTATAAATGAAGAATGAAAGCGACCAAAACAGTTTATAAACTTTCTCTATTCTTCCTCCCACCACAAGCAAATGAGCTTAAGCAATCTGAGATCCTAAGATAGTGGTAACAGATGCCTTTGACATTGTGGGCACAATCCTAATCAATTTAGGCCATCGCAACTCACCTGTCTCCCCGTTCCCACAGTGTTGCAGGGAGGTTGGTGCATGTCTGTGCCCCAGCCTAATCCCCCCAGGAGTGGTGCAGAAGTGCCTTATGGAACTTTTCCAACACCCACAGGCCAGCATAGGACTTGTTTTGGGACTTATGCTGGCCTAACCATGGGTTAGGATTGCACTGATAAAACATAAGCAGCTGGAACCCAGAAAGCAGGTCCAGGATGTTGGAAAAGCTCAATGAAAGAGGTTAGACAGTCCACAGTTTATTGGAATTCTCTCCATTTTGGCTCAAAGATCATCTCTCTCTCTCTCTCTCTCTCTCTCTCTCTCTCTCTCTCTCTCTGTGTGTGTGTGTGTGTGTGTGTGTAGAGCATTGCATGCAGCTACAAAAAGTGTAGCCAAGTGGACTTCCCATGGTTGTCACATAAAGATGTATCTGTGAATACGGCTGCAACCTTAAAGACACTTTCCTGGGAGTGAGACCCATTGAACACAATGGAACTTACTTTTGAGTAGACATAGTTAGGCTTGTGCTCTATATCTCTTAGCCCAGTCCACTCAACTTCAATCTTGTCACTGTTTTAATGAAGGAATGTTATGCAACAGCTGCCTGCTGCCAGCCTCAACATGCCCCAACGTTTCAGCTCTCCATCAGTCTGGATCCTGCAGTCACCCTTTTTCAGCTCACCATACCTTATGTTATGAGCAGCTACAATGCAACTGCTATTAGGACTGCAATCCTAAGAGCACTTTCCTGAGAGTAAGCCCCACTGAACTCAATGGAACTTACTTCTAAATAGACTCAAATAGGATTGCACCCTACATGTCTCAAATTGTAGCCTGGCTAGCAAAAAGAGGAGAGTGGCCCTTGCAATATCCCTCTTCTAAGCTGAGTTATCTTTGGTATGGATTTGTGGCACTTACTTTGGTTTGTGCTGCCTGATGATTCATAAAGGAGTGATGCATGGATCGGAAGGAGGAGGGGAATGTCCAAGCAATCCTCTAGCAATGTGCCTTCTATGAGTCAGACATACCACCTGTGCATCTAGCTTTGTGTTGCCTACACTCTGAATTTCAGACAAGGGTTGTGTTTGGAGTCACCAGGTACTACGTATATGTTCAGGTTGTTCTTCAGTTCAGATTTACCTCTTATTACTTGGTTTATCTCCCTTTTGGTTCCCCTAGCTTGGTTCCCAGATCATGGCTTCCACTTGACAGCTGCTTTTGGCTTAACCCTGATATATATATCAAACTGAATTGGAACAAAGCTGAATAGTTCAACATTCATCTGATAGAGGATCAGATTTCCCATTTGTTTGTTTTGTTATTTTCTACACCCATGTACAAAGTAGACCAAATTTGCTTTGGCCCAGTGTGTTTAGTAACCTCAAGAAGGAATAATATGCATTTATCTCTAATGGAGGATGAAAGGAAGCAATTTAACAGGTTAATAAGTGAAATTTGATTCTTATGTTTAATTTTAGCTTTTGGAATTTTAAGCCAATTTCCCCCCGTTTTTAGCTTAATTGCTGGGTTTCATGTGAACACTGAGCAAAGGGTTATAGTCTAGCTTGTCAAGCTACCTGATAATTAGATAATTGATGCAATTAGCCCCATTCATTAAGAAATTCACATAGCGTAAAAGGATCTTGAGAAAAAGAACGGTGAAGGGGTTTCATATAAGCAGTGACGCAATCTAAAGTTAGCTTGAATCTTGGAGTATTTAATCATGATGGTTTTCAACTTGAAATGCAAAAAGTCTGACTATGCCCTTGCAAAGTTCATTGCAAAAATAAGCAAGCACATGTATTAAACATATCACACTTGTCTTATTTTAAAAATGAATCATGTAAAAACACAATGATGCCTTTGTTTGCTCCTTGGATGAGACTCACAAAGGACTGTGTGCATTTCCAATGCAAGATGCAGGCAGCCAAAAATGAATACCCTGCAGACCAGATGGAATGAGCTTGTGGCTGTGGGAACTGATTTCCTAAATTTGAATCAATTAAGATTAAACTTCTGCCACTAATAACAGAGTAGCAGTAATAAATCTAGCAAACCACTCCACTCCCTAGAGCTGGGTTTGGTTTTAACTATTTCCTGAACCAACGTGGTGTAGAGGTTAGATGTTGGCGAGACCTGGGTCAAATGCCTCTCAGTCACAAAGCTTATGGAGGCCAATCATTTTAGATTAGTCTACCTCTCAAGGTTGTTGTAAGGATAAAAGGGAGAGGGCAGGGTCTTGAATTGTTTGGGGGAAGGATGGGAGACATCATTATCCTTACCAAGTTGCCATTTTTTCATAAAATGTTTCCATGCCAAAGTTAATGGTAGAATTTGAAGGGACTGTTCAAAGCTGTGACCCAATTTTGGAAGTCCTTTGGTTAGGAAACTAGGAAAAAAACCCTACACTGGGTCCTTTTCAACAATATTGAAGTTATTTTTATAAGAGCAGGTCTATTTTGCTTTTGTTTTTAAAGAATGAGATTTTCATGTGCAGTTACTTCTGATGTCATTTGATTTAAAACGCATGTTCACTCTGCCGCCCATTCTGCACCTTAGGGACATAGGTAGATTAGAAATCGGAAAGCATCTAAAAGATTTCCAAAATTTGAAGCATACATCTTTGCTGAGAACAAATGAATGTCACAGTTGTATTTTTTCTAAGACCACCTGTGATCTTTCACAATTGCAATGACAGTATGAGTCAGGCATTGGCTCTCATTTGTGCTGGTTAAATTCTTCTCACGTCTAGCTGCTCCTGGTGGTACCATACTGGAGTGTCACATAAGGGGTGCCATGTGAAGCCTAACCAATATATTTTGGCAACTTCCTAATCAGCAACCACTGCCTCTGTGTTTTGGCGGCTTCAAAGGGATCTCCTCTTCCAAAGAAACAATTTTTACACCACTTGTTCCATCTACTCCAAAAAGAATTCCCTGAATATGTGTGTGGGATAAGGAAACTTGAAGCCTGGATGCAGAATTTCCTAGAAGTCCTTTATTTTAGTCCTTTTGTTGCTTCTGATAGTGGGTGTATTGTGGCATTCTTGTGCTGTGTGTCTTTTGTGTGTGAATGTCTCCTTAGGAGTAGGACCAGCCTCACACCGATAATGCAGGAACATCAAGATGCCACTCCATGGGTTATGGGCTGAGTTTCCATGGATGTTGTGGTATTTCTGCAAAGCATTTTTAGCAAGGCTGTGGCACTGCCTGGAAAGGCTTTAAATATTGTGGTTGTTCCACTGGTGTCTGTATATTGTCAGTGCAACATCCAAATACGTTTTGAGCAATTCATCTGCAGTCCTATACAAACCCACCTAGAAATAAGTCTCAATGAATTTAATGAGACTCCTAAAGGTGCAATCCTAACCAATTTTCCAGCTCCAGGATTAGGGCAATGCAACTCCAAAGTAAGGGAACATATAGTGAATTCAGTTTTGTTTGGTTTTGTTTTTAGCATGACAGACAAACATGCAGTGAAATCCTAAGCAGGTCTACCCAGAAGTAAGTCCTATTGTATCCAATGAGGTCTATTCCCAGGAAAGTGTGTTTAGGATTGCAGCCTTAAACCACCAAAGTCTCAAACCTATCAGCCATGTATAAGGAGATAACTATTCCCCCATCCACCACCAATGTGAATTCCAGTATGAGGCAGATGATTATCTAATTCTAATATGAGGTAGATGATGATCTAATTCCATATTACAATATGAACATTAAAATGATCTAATTCCAGTATGAATTAGATAAAAATTATTTCCCCCACCACAATTTTTTTTGGAATTGCTTTGGCAGTCAAGTAGAATAAGTTCATTTGTAGGCGTCCACCAAACAAAGCACAACGGGTATTGACTGGGCCAACTGGGTCACATATAGGCACATATAGAGTCCACCCATTGGATATTACAGAACAGTTGGGAACACAGACCTGTCGATTCTCAGGATAAAAACCTAATGTAAGAAGCTCACTGAGGCTTGGATAATTTCTCTGACCATCTATAGGCTCAAGGGACCTTCCTACGGGAAGGAACATGCATTAAGACTGTAAGTGGCTTGACTTCATTCAATAAACCTGATTCTCAAGTGTGCTCTGAAAAGATGGCTTAATAGATTTCCCTCTGCAATCCAAGGCATTCACTATTTTGACAGCAGCTTTCAAAAATAGTGCATCAGAGACCACCACATGGTGTCGCTCTCTACTTGAGAAGGAATTTGGGGATGTTCCTATGAAGGAACTGCAAGTGTATTTGACAGTAAACAGGGAAGGCACAAGGCGACATATTTTTCAAAACTGTAACCATGTATAGAGAAATGGAAATAAACTGATAAAATTGTCACATGGTATTTTTAAAAAATCTTAGGACTCACTGAACATAGTAAAACTTTTGTGTATGATCACACTCTTGGATGTGATCCAACACAGAACAAGATAAAATAGGTGGGGAGACCAGATAGGTTTTTACAAGATCAAAAGGGATAAAATGGTATAGGCTGTCCAGGTGGAAGCTCAGAACTTGAGTCCAGCCACCAAGAGGATCAAAAAGTCCTCTTTTGTATGCACGTGAGTTGAACCTACTTAAAAATGCTACATGTGATAAAACATCATAATGTGGTAACATATAAAATTTCATAGAATCATAGAATCCTAGAGTTGGAAGGGACCCGGTAGGTCATCTAGACCAACCCCCTGCCTGCAGCAGAAAATCCTCCTAGAGCAGTGTTTCTCAAAGTTGGGGTTGGGACCCCTTTCGGGGTTGCCTAGAGGTTTCCTGGGTTCGCCTAAAGAACCCTGGTGCAGGGGGGGAGGTCAGGCTTGCCAGACCTCCGGCTGTAGCTGCACATGCACTGGGGCTGACTGACAGCCTCACGGCCTAATCCTATGCATGCCTACTCTGAAATAAATCCCATTATAGTCAGGGGGCCTTTACTCCCATGTAAATGTGGATAGGATTGCAGCCTCAGGGCCCAATCCTATGCCAAATCCTCTGAAATAAATCCCATTGTGTTCAATGTGTGCATAGAATGCACATTTCATTTGTAACAATGAAAATACATAGTGCATATTGGATATTTACATTACGATTCATAACAGTAGCAAAATTACAGTTATAAAGTAGCAACAAAAATAATTTTATGGTTAGGGGTCCCCACATTATGAGGAACTTATAAAGGGGTCACAGCGTTAGGAAGATTGAGAACCACTGTCCTAGAGCATCTCTGGGTGCAATCCTAACCAATTTAGGCAACTAAGGGCGCAATCCAGAGTAACTACATGGAGTCCTTGCTCCGGTGTAAGAACAATTTGCTCTGGATTGCAATATGAATTTCCCATAGGTTTTCACTAGGTAGTGCAGCAACTACGGGTACACGGAAAGTCTCTTACGTGCTCCCGTAGTTACTCTGGATTGTAGGGCTAAACAACAAGTCTCTCCATTCTTATGGTGGTGTGGGGAGGCCGGCACATATCTGCACTGGCCTGGCCTAACTTCCACAGGTGTGCACAGAAGTTCCTCATGGATTACTTGTAAACCCTCCATGATCCTCAGTGCCATTAAGTCACCATGATTTGTAACTGAAAATATCCAGTTGTGCTCCAAAAAATAACTTCCTCCTTAGGGCTTCTTTTAAGATCCATGGACTTGAAAAGCAGTATATAAATACTGTAGCAAGCAAGATCTCAGCACTGTCCCTATTGCTAGAAGCATATTTGCTCTTGTTATTACTGTTATAACTCTTTTTAGCGTATTTAAGCTTTACTATCAGTCTTGTTCATCGTTATGGATATTTTCATTCTACAGATGGAAAAAAATGTAAGTTTGCTTCGACTTTATCATGAAACAGCCACATTCCTTGTCAATGCTGACTCACAGCTGCGTCAGTCTGTGAAAGCTCCACAAACATATGTGGGACCCTGAGTCCAAAATTAGCTTCCCTCATGCTTGGAAAGTTCCAAAATATGTTCCAAGCTACATGTATGCAGGTGCATACCCAATATTAGCTTGCCACAGAATGATAGAGCTGAAGATGTTTGTGGTCATGACTTTTCCCAGACATGTAACAAGCTGAAATGGCACTATGAGTAAGCCATGGTGTTGAAATGCAAGGAGTGGCCCAAGACTACCCAACAAGCCCAAGGCTGAAAAAGATCTTGAATCCAGGTCTGTCACTGTCAGTACGCATGGAAATAAACAAATTGCAGGGTGTGCTGGCCTGAAGTCACTATCAGCTTTACTGAGATTGACATGTCCTTTCCAAATAACCAGTTTGTTGATCCATTATTTGTCCTTCTCAAATAATCTATAATTGGTGTTACTTCAAGCAGTGCTGCATGGAACATCACCTTCACATGTATGTTGTACATAGTATCTCCTTCATTTGTTGTTTGATTAACATGGCATTTGTGGATTGTGTGACTCTTTATGTGACTCACCACCACTAGCCCATCATAGCACTACAAGAAAGGGGTCATATATCCACGTAGGATGTTTCCCAATGTGGTGGCCATGACTCTCCCACCA
Organism: Cryptoblepharus egeriae; assembly: GCA_030015325.1. Taxonomy (NCBI): domain Eukaryota; kingdom Metazoa; phylum Chordata; class Lepidosauria; order Squamata; family Scincidae; genus Cryptoblepharus; species Cryptoblepharus egeriae. The sequence goes on from JAREYC010000004.1 coordinate 12,486,598, forward strand.
GGACAACTGGAAACACTGAATTTTCCCTGACAGGGAGTGATTACTAGCTGTGTTGGTGGGAATGGCACATCTAGATTTGTGCCACTACCAACAAAGTAAAAAAAAAGAAGAGAGTTGGATAATCCACAAAGCTCAGGTTCTCCCACTGCTAGGTAGGGCTGCAATCCTAAAGACACTTTCTTGGGAGTAAGACCCATTGAACACAATGAGGCTTCCTTTTGAGTAGACATGGTTAGGATTGTGGTCTGAAACACAGTGGTGGCACAACCTGCATTCCCTGCCAAGTAACTGCCCTCTACACAACCCACAAGGATTTGGTGGTTTTCCAACCTGTGTGTAAAGTTGGGGAACTACTGACCTAAGAGCATGAGACTTTGCTATTCAGAACAGACAAACTGGTTAAATGAACCACCTGTCCTACCACTCTCCATAAGGTAGGTTTGTGTATTTCTCACAAACTGAGGAATGCATACTTTAGTTCTATAGCAGTTATTAGATGTCAGGACTAGTGTGCTTGGGCTCATAACTTGTTTCCTAGTCCTTAACTTGATAAAAATTTATCCCATATTTTTTTTTCTGGAAGACTTGAACTGAATGTTATACCATTGGCCAGGACATATGGTTCCATTAATCTTTACATGGCTTATGTGGGGAGTGAAACAAGGAAAATAAGAAATCAGGAGAAATGTCACAAATGACAAGTGAACTCAAAACCGAGCATCTGCTCCCATAGGAAAACACTGAGGTCAGATCTTGGCCTTGGTTGTATATTGGGCTTGGGGAGTCATATATCTTTTGTACTACCAGCAATATGTTCTTAGTGTCAAGTGTCATCTGCCTCATTTATAGACATATATATACTGTGTTTTGCTTAGCAAAAGACTGTTTTATATTAAATTCTGGAGAACGGAGTCTGAGCTAATTTCAGGAAAAACCCCATTTGGAGTGTGATGGAAAGTCTGGAATTAAATCACTTCAAATTTTTGCTATCGAGACGAAAGAGATGTAATGTCTTGACTAATTCAGACATCATTTTTATGACTTTAATTCATAAAATGATAAATGGAATTACTCATCGTATGAATAATCTTTGGCCCACAAAATGCTTCTGCAATCAGTATTTATTCAAAGATGTGAAAGTAGCCCATTTTGTCTAAAGAGATAGTGGTAGTTCACCATGAATCCAAACTGGAAAATAAACATTTCATAGCAGTGGATGTTTTTATTATATGCCTAATAGATTACCATAATTCTTTCTAGTCTGGTTACATATTTCTATAATGTCTTAAACAATATTAATTTATTAGTATGATAAAATATTTATATTTTACTTACCAACAATAACAACAAAAAGTTCACAAAAAGAGTAGCAAAACAAAATTTAAAATGGTTTCCTGGCACGGTCTCTCAATTTTAAAAGAAATCATGAAAGAGACACCAGCAAATAGCCACTGAAAATGATGTGATTGGGTGATGGTGGCAGATCTCTCCCCCATCCTCTCCTCTCTAAACATCAGAGACCCATTTTTTTGTCCAGTAATAATGATACTGCTATTGATGATGATGGTGATGATGGTGCTCCTTCATTGCAGGATGCAGCACATTCATGCCCCGTTGGTATACCTGCATCAGTGCCAGAAAGTTTGATAGGATTGGGTCTTCATCTTATGAGTTTTGTCTACTCAAAATAAAGGGGGGATAATCAAAGGGGGATAATTATTATGAGCAAAACTAGAGTGACATTTTTAGGGGGCCTCAAGAGAAAGGTTAACCCACAACAAAGTTGTTTCCCATATATTCCAGTACCTTTGTATTTATTGGCCAAACCAAAGATAGGAAGGAATAAATTTACTTCTAAGTGAGCAACTGGTTTAAATGCTAGATTAATGTTTTTCTGGATGTCTCCACAAAGTAAAATTGCGAGAGTTGTTTTGTTAACAAAATACAAAAATATTCAGGGATGAAGCCTGAAAAATGGATGATAGAGTCAAGCTCTTATTGATCCCCCTGTAGCTATGGTCCTTCAGTCATGACATGTCCTGGCATTGGGTGGATTTACAAAGATCACGACAAGGGTCATGATGGAAGGACTCTAAAAAGAACACCCAAAGAAGGACCCTAAAAAGAATACTTTTTGCCATGTCTGTGAGCTTGGCAAGATGCTTAAGGGAGAACTTTAGGAAGTCGTTCGAGGACAGTAATCATGATAAGGAAGGCAATTTTGAAATAACTGTTTTATTCATATACATTTCTGATGCCAACAACAGACATTGAAATACACAGAAATTTGGCTTGGTTATGGTTGCTTATAGTTTATGGTTACTGTTGTTTATGATGAAATCATTTATTTTCCTCCCTTTTTCTGGAAGCGCTAACTAGAAATGTGGCAACCCCACCTAGCCATATCCTAAAGTCAAATTAAGCCCTTTGCTCCGGAGCAGTTAAGGTGACTTTCCATAAGGTAACACTCGAGGGTGACGTACCTGCGTGGACCCGTAACTGCTCTGGATTTTGCCCCAAGTGAGCAAGGTTCACTGTGGCTCCGCTTGTGATGGCACAAGCACAGATTTGATCCCGTGGCCTATTTTATTAATGAATAGCGGGAAATATTTCAGGCAGCGCTTGAGAAAGAAAGCGCCCTTGACGAACCATCCTGTCGGAAATTCTGGCCAAAAATGTTGCAGGCTTATTCGGACATTTCCACATGGATAAATTGTGTTTGCCTAAAGAATTTTCTGTCATGTTGTTCCCCCCTCTTTTCCTTCACTGTTGATATAGGGTCTAAATGAAGGCCGCAGAAGAAGAGAGGACGTCCACCTTTCAATCCAGCAGGCCTTGGCAGGAGAAGAAAGTGCTCAACTGTTCTTTGCACAAACGGTCCCCATTAGAGCTCAAGATGTTCTTTTCCTTCTAATCCTCATTTGTACCCCTTAGCCATTTGTTTAGAATTAAATTAACTGCAATTTGGAAGATGGGGATGAAAGGTAGTGCATTGAGTAGATATCACATGTTTTCTGAATGGTGCCTGTCCTGTCGCTTTCACCGCCATTCAACGCGCCTGAAAGGGCGCAGTGTGTGAATTGTCGGACTGTCACTCCGCGGTGACGTCTAGTAGCCAGGATTGCCATGGAAACAACAGGAAAAAGACAATTAACAAAATGGGTTCTGCGTCCCCCCCATTTCTTGGAGGGGGCTGCGTTCATTAGCAATTTTTGTTTTGTTTTTCTCGGAAGAAGAAACAAGACGCACGGGGAGGACTTTTCTCATTAAAGTCAAGATTGCCGTCCGTGTGGAACAGAAATTTGCGTTTGTCTGACAAAATATGGTTTTTAAACTCTTGCCTAGTTTTATTCCTTTCTTCCCTTCCGTCACTGAAAAAAAAAAGAATTACCTCAAAATATTCTGAGGTGAATGACTGTTAATGAGCAGAGCTTGTGAGTTTAACCCTCACACATTCACAGGTCTTTTAATTAGCTCCTCGCAGAATCGTTCCTGTGACAGAAACACAATGTCGGCTGGAGAGTCTGAACCAAAAGGGGGCTCTCTGTAGACTTTTCCCCCCTAAAATAAAATAAAATCGGTATGAAGAAAGAGGTATCGGCGGCTGTTAATGTCAGATTTGTATGCCTAAAGGATAGCCTCCCCCACTTCCATCCTTGCATTCAGAAATATTGCCATGGTGGAATGTGACCATGCCACAAGTAGCCAAAGGAAGGAGAAAATATCTAAAGTTGGATACACCCTGCCCCTTTTTAGAAAAATTCAAAGCATGTGTATATTGCATCTGTTATATGACACATAGGGAACTCTATGAAACGCAGACTTCTTGTCCTATAAAGAGCCTATGGCTTTCAACCTCAAACCACTTACACTGGCAGCAGTAGCAGGACTCCATGGTGTTTGAAGTTGCCTATCTGTCCGAATTTCCTCTAGTCTCCAGTGCCTGCCAGTGCTAAGTGGTGCCCAGTGCCTGCTGGTGCCTATTGTCAGCGATGCCCACCAGTGCCCACCAATGTCCAGCTGCACCCTCCAATATTCTTAAAATTTTTTTCACATAATTACGGTTTAAATCCATTAGTGTGTGTGTATGTATACACACACACACACACACACATATATATATATATATAGACCCGGGTCGGCCCCACAAGACAGGGTGAGCTCCTGTCCTTAGCCCAGCTCTGTGACGCCAGCTGGATCCAATCGTATTGGCTCTGCCTTTCCATTGGACTAATTCAGTGGCGTGGGGAGGGGGATTTGCTGCTTGGGTAACAGCCTATCCTCCATAACAATCCATCCCAGGCTTTTGTGCTTAGCATGTAGCGTATGCAGCACCGAGCATGATACCATAGTCTTCCAAGACTGACGGAGGCCTGCTTTTTTTATATATATAAAACTGAAAAGTCACTGACTGGGTGACTGACTGACTGACTCACTCACTCACTCACTCACTCACCAACGGCCAACCAAAACCGCTGGGCCTAGAAGCGTGAAATTTGGGGAGGGTGTTCCCTCTGTGATGGAGGTACCCAGTAACAACTGATTTTCAGAGATTCCAACCGGAAGGGGGTGAAAAGGGGCACAACGTGTTTTCCTCCCTATACTTTGTATTGAAGAATCCCTGACTGAGGACGCTCTGCCCCAACCCCTGGACCTAGAAGCATGAAATTTGGGGAGAGTGTTCATTCTGTGATGGGAACACCCACCATGAACCTATTTCTTGAAATTTAACCCCTAAGGGTCTGAAAAAGGGTGGAAAACTTTTTTGGCCTACACTTAACATTGAAGACTGACTGATCAACATCCAACTGATGCACAGGGAGGGAGGGTGCACAGAGAATGGTGGTGTGCATGGGAGGGTCTTGAGCATGGTGAGTCTTGCACAGGGGGGGGATGGTGCGCATGGGAGGGTATTACAATTGAGTATGGGTAGAGTTAGGACAAAAGGAGCTATTTTTACACAATGTTGAATTTAGGGTGAAATCCAGAGTAACTACGGGGAGTCCTTGCGCTGGAGTAAGAACAAGTTACTCTGGATTGCAATATAAATTTCCCATAGGTTTTCACTAGGTGGTGCAGTAACTACAGGTGCACGTAAAGTCTCTTACATGCTCCCGTAGTTACTCAGGATTGTAGGGTTAGTCAGTGGAACTCCTTGACACAGGATCTGTTGATGATGGCATCTAGCCTCAGCACCTTTAAAATGAAATTTGACAAATTTCTGGAGGAAAAGTCCAACATGAGTTACAAGCTATGATGGATAGATGTAGATGATGTAGGTATGCTCAACCTTCCTATGTTAGATGTAGAATTTTAGACATCATTATGTCAGAAGTAGGGATGGGCACCAGGATGCAGGTCTTTTGTCTTGTGTTTTCCCATCTGGTGGGCTTCTGTGAGACACAGGAAGCTGGACTAGGTGGGCATTTGGCCCTGATCCAGCAGGGCTTTTCTTATGAGAGTATTTCAACAAATGCTGGGGTGAAGTGAACATTGCAGTTGGGAATCCAGAGAAAACTAATGAAAGATGTGGAACACATGAACATTAGAACATAAGAAGAACTCAACTGAATCAAACCAAAGGCCCATGTAGTCCAGCTTCCTGTATCTCATAGTGGTCCACCATATGCCTCTTGGAGCACACAATAAGATACCTGTATCAGGTTGGCATTCCCTAGCATCTGGTAATATGGAGATAGACTACCTCTGAAACTTGTAACCAGTCATCATGCCATATAACTTGTGATTGATGTTTCTTCCATAAATCTGTCCAATCCCCCCAATATGGATTAATCTGAGTTAATCACAAAATGATTATTTATATAGAGATTGTGATTTGCAGTTCAAGGCTATTATCATGACTGAAACATGTAGGAGCCCATGAAGAATAATATACTTATGTTTCAAGCACAATTGACCTCCATGAAAACAGATGTGGACTAGCACTAACGGTTGTAAAACCATCGTCATTTAGTAAAAATTTCTATTTCAGTGGTTTGCAGTAGACACAAACCATGTGTCAGTCACAGCGGCAATCCTAATCCAAAGTAACATTCCTATACAATTATTTTTCAAATTAAAATAAACCCATTGCAACAACAGCTGAAGCCACCATGATCATTTGATGTTAAAGAAAACAAACTTGTCCCTGAAGAATAATGACACAACATCTGTTTTGTCTCGCCTGCATTCTGCCTTTGCTATGGTAGTTGGTTGGAGTTCTTTTTAAGGTCTACTCCTTTTGCACTGAGCTGGGCTATGGAATTAGATTGTCCAAATACCTGTATATATGCATACAACTTCATAAGTGTTTGCATTAATTACGCTTTATATCTTTGTCTGGGTCTTTTCTATAATCAGCAAGTACTGGTGTCCCCCTTTTAAAAGTGTGAATTGCAGTAGCAGTTCATGATTCAGATTTGTGTAGAAAAATCCACATGTACTGGAATTGTCTTTCAGAGTTTATTCAAGTTACTCCATCAATAAAAGCTGGAAGAATGTTTCTAAAGAGTACAATCTTGACCATGTCTACTCAAAAGCAAGCCTCATTGTGTTCAATGGAACTTACTCTCTGGAAAGTGTCTTTAGGACTGCAGCCTAACTGTACAATCCTAACCGTGGCTACTCAAAAGTAAGCCCCATTGTGTTCAATTGGTCTGACTCCCAGGAAAGTGTCATTAGGATTGCAACCTATGGGCAAAATCCAAAGTAACTATGGGGAGTCCTTGCTCCGGTGTAAGAACAACTTACTCTGGATTCCAATATGAATTTCCCGTAGGTTTTCACTAGGTGCTGCAGTAACTACAGGTGCACGTAAAGTCTCTTACGTGCTCCCGTAGTTACTCTGGATTTGGGGGTATGTCTCACTGACCACTGTGTATCAGTAGCATTTTGTGCTATCAATCTTATTCTGTCTATTTCACATAGGCTGCAATCCTAAAGACACTTTCCTGGAAGTAAGACCAATTGAACACAGTGAACTTACATGTGAGTAGACATGGTTATGACTGTGCACATAGACAACAAACTTGAAAACAAAGGGAGGGACAGTTCTCCTCAATTTCCATTTTACAAATTTAATGTATTTTGATATCTCTGCGTACCTCATTGAAAATCTCTGCTCCATGAAGTTTCCACTTACTTGTAATTCACCTATTGATTGTTCATCACCCGATGACTTGAAGGAATAGTTTGCATGCATGAATAGACAGGCATTAAAGCTGTAACAACCCAGAAATACATTTCACATTAACTCATGACACATCTAACCCAATTATGTTCAACCCAGTCATTTACACAGCTGCCTGCAATCCTACAATTAGCAAGTGAAGTGAAATCTCCTAATGTATAATGTATACACCTGTACACGGAGTTGAAAAAGCAGGCTTCTGTTTGCTACAAGCAGTGGTTCTAAAACTTTTTAGAGACACTAGAGCAGTGATTTTTAAACAGTGTGTGGTGGCACACTGGTGTGCCATGCTTGGTCCATAGGTGTGCTATCGAAGTTTGGCAAATTTATTTATTAAATAAATAAGGATGTCATTGATAAGATAAGAGAAGGTTGTCTCCAGGGGTATGGCCATATTTTGTGTGCCAACAGCAACACCGTAGCACAGTTGGCCTGCAGTTGGAAGTCAGCGGCAAACGACCGAAGGGTCGACCAAAACAGCGCTGACTTGACACACTGCATGACGACCTGAGAACCACCCACCTGCACCCAGACCAAGCCCAGAACTGGGAGAAATTGTGTCAGCGATCCAGAGCAGTGGACCCTGTCACTGTGAGGCATAAATGCTAAAGAAAAATAAAATTAATAAGGATCTTATTTTATTAATAATGACCCGGAGGAACTGAACCCGCCCAACAGCAATATGGTGTGCTTTGTCAATTTTCCAAAGATTGATGGTGTTCCTTAATTTTAGCACCAGGTCGGTGTGCCATGAGATGAAAAGGATTGAAAATAACTGCTCTACAGGCTGCAAACTGATTTATAAAGGCCAAGGAATATAGTTAAAATAAGGATTGAGGAGTGTCCCCTGCAAGTTGCAGCTTGATGCACATATAGCCTAATCTGCCTGGTCTATTTCATGAACCACCCAGAAGTATGTCATGAATCCTGGTTGATCCTGGACTCACAGTTTGTGAACCACTGTGCTTTGAGGGATTGTGTTCACATACTGGCAAATGGGTCAGAGGGTCCTGTCTTGATTTTGTGGAAGAGAATTATGGCAACCCTATAGGGGGAAAGTGAGCAGAGGATGGAGCCGGGGGGTAGGCAGAGAGTGAGAGGAAGGGCTTTCTAGTCACCAAGTGATGGAGAGCAGCAAAAGGCTGCTCATGTCTACTTGGTTCTGTGCCACCTCTGGACTGAGTAGACCCAGTGGCATGAATGTGTTTAAGAAAGCATGTCATTCTCACTTGGACAGGGCTGTTTTGCCATCCCTAGAAGACAGAACTATCTTTCAGAATAGTAATGTGTGAATCCATAGCATAGCAGACTTGAAGCTGATGCACCTTTCTTACTGGAGTGTCAAAAAGTTGATATAAGGTATAAAAGAAAATGGCTATTTTGTGCTTAGGGCAATGGTTCTCAAAATAGGATGCTGCAACCTAAGAACCTGAAACTGTGGAATATTAAGAGGACGGGGCAAGGCAGTGAAGGAAATGGTAGATTCTTAGGAATATTTCACGCTACAGGCAGGGGGTTGGACTAGATAATCTTGTAGGTCCCTTTCAGTTCTATGATTCTAGAATTGTATGCAAATACAACATCAAAAATATCCTGCAAAAACTCCTTCAAAAATTGATAAGGGGTGCAAGCAATATGCAACATTTTTTGTTTGGTGTATCTTTCATGTTCATTTCTTCAATATAAGACAATAACACACAATCCATATTGATCACAACGGAGCTGCTTCTTGGGCAATGGACTCTCTTCCAAGATGTGGTCAGAAGCTTCCCAAATCCACAATGCAGTAGAATAAAAAGAGGCAGTGAAAAATATGATTATGGAAACAATGCCAGCTTGGAAATGAAAAGCTTCATACCCAGGGGCATTTTTTACAGTCAGTGTGGATAAGCTTCCAGATAAAACGAGAGTATAACCCAGGCCAAGCCAAGTGGTTGGCTATTATCTGTGAACACAAAATCGAATCCAAATCTTCAGAGCCAACGGCACAAATATGAAAAAGCAGATACATTGTGAGAGATCCCAAGCCAAATTCACCACATGGAGGCCATGCTAAGAGATCATCTTCATTCATACATACATATTGAGCCAAGCCAAACTAGATACTGGATCATGGACAGAGCTTTTTTTTTTTTTAAAAAAAGATTAAATTAGAACTTTAGCAGTATCCAAGTAAAATGATACACTTTTAAAGTAGTGTTAACTCTTACTGCTAATTCTATTCTGATTTAAATAGGGTTGGTGTAAGCACATTTGTAACTCTTCCATTAAAATTAAGCAGGCCTCCGTCAGTCTTGAAAGACTATGGTATCGTGCTCAGCACTGCATACGCTGCATGCGAAGCACGAAAGCCTGGGTTGGACTGTTATGGAGGATAGGCTGTTACCCAAGCAGCAAATCCCCCCTCTCCAGGCCACTGAATTAGTCCAATGGAAAGGCAGGGCCAATATGATTGGATCCATCTGGCGTCGCAGAGCTGGGCTAATATTAAAATTAGAGTGTCTCAAACATGCTTAACTTTGGCTGGATTGTACCCACACAATAAGTAAACATGAACTATTGTCTAGTTCAACTGTGTTATTCCATGAAATGGACACCAAGCCAACTATTTTTTTTAGTAAACAGATATGTCTTACATCAGATGAGATTAAACTATTCATAACCTGGAAAACGGAGGAAGTAATCGAGTCAGATGAAAGACGAGCCTCTTAAAGACCTGATAATTAAACATGGAAAGGATCTCACAACAGAAAATTACAACTCTGATAAGAAAAAAAACTTGCTGATGGACTCATTACATGTTCCATTTTCATGTAAATCTCAAAAAAAAGACAGTGAGAAAATATGTGTGTGATTTAATAAAATAAGTGGTGTGTTTTGCAAGTTTGCATGTGGCAATCAAGGTCTGCTAGCTGCGTCCTTTGGAAATTGCGCAGGAGTAAATCACAAAGTGAGACGGTGAGGCAGGCAATGCAGAACACTGCCCTGTAGAGCTGATGTTTTTGAGGGTACTGTTTGCACTCCCTCTGCAAACTGCTCCATGCTGCTGTTTAATTTGCTTCTGATTGAAAAGTGTTGACGTCTTACGCTCAGCACTGCTAAATGGGTTCTCTCATGCTGGGAAATATGTAAATTCCGCGAGGAGGTTGATTAGATTGCCAGCGAGACTTTTAAATAATTTTGAAGACACAAAATTGAACGAGGCAGCCCACATCTTTATCATGAGGTTTTAACACAGTCCAAGAGTATGAACATAAATAACTCAGAATCTTTAGCAGCCTGTGGAAAACAGCATAGAGATAGAAAGATATAGAGGGACCACACATACAGACATACATACAAAGAAAGATGGGGTTTAAATTAGTACAGTGATACCTCTCATAACAAGCACCTCATAAGTGTTTCACATAGAAAGTATAAATTTCACTAGCCCCCAGCTTGGTGGCAGTGCCTGGGGGTGCCAGAGGCAGCTGCCCCTAACTGCCCCCAAGTGTCCCCACTGGCCACCTTGAACCTCCAGCAGCAGCCCAGGTAAGCCTCCCAGGAAAGTGCCTTTGATGGTGGCTTCCTAACCATGTCTCAGCATTAAGCCCCATTGTTTTGAATGGGGCCTACTCCCAGGAAAGTGTCATGGATTGCAGCTTCCTAACCATGTCTACCGAGAAGTAAGCCCCATTGTGTTAAATGGGGCTTACTCGCAGGAAAGTGTCTTTAGGATTGTAGCCTAAGTAGACTTCATAGGATCATGCACACTGAATGCATGTTTTGAATTCAATTACAGTGTTTTGTCATCCTATTTACATGCAGTTAATATTTTTATATGAATATTTTGGGGATTGTGGAACCAATCGTCTGAGTTTCATTTATTTCCTATGAGAAAATCCACTTCACTTGAAGAGCATTTCAGTTAAAGTGAAATGAATTAATTAAGCTCTTTATGTGAGGCACCACTGTATTTCAGTTATGGCAGGAACCATAAATCATTCCTACCTTACAAAATGCAATGCAAATTTCTTGGATGCAAACATCTTTGGACTTGCTGCCTTTTTCATGCCCAAGATGTAAACTACTGAAACTGGTAGCCGTATAGAAATATAGGTTTTCATAGAGATTCATAGAGTTGGAAGGGACCTACTTGATCATCTAGTTCATCCCCCTGCTATAGTAGAGCATCTCTAGCAGATGCTTCTCAAGCCTGTTCTTGAAGATCACCACCACCTTCCTTGCCAACCTATTCCATATGACAGCTTCATCTTCCAATAATTCCTAGTTTTCTCCTTATTTTATACTTATAGAGGAGGACAAAATTGTGGACCATCTATGTAACTTAAAACTTCCAAGAAGATTCTGTCCAGAAGAACTGCCCAGTTCCACAGACAAGAAGTATAATACTATGTATGCCTACCCAGGAAAACTCTACTGTATACAACGGGGTTTACACACAGGAAAGGGAGTATAGGATTGCAGCCTTTAAGTCTCACTAGCCCCCAAATCCAGAATAACTATGGGATCATGTAAGAAACATTATGTGCACCCGTAGTTATGGCATCACCTAGTGAAAACCTATGGGAAATTCATATTGGAATCCAGAGTCCGTTGTTCTTACACCGGAGCAAGGACTCCCGTAGTTACTCTGTATTTTGCCCTTATTCATTCATCAAAGCTTAACAGAGCGATCCTATGATTGTTTACTTGGAAATAATTCCCATTTTGTTCAACAGCACTTACTTTCAAGGAACTATGTATGGTATTGCAACTTCAGTTGTTTATCAAATTATGCTTGCCACCCCCATATTTACTGGAGGAAGCAAATTGCTCCCCCCCCCCATGTTCTTTGCTTGGTATTACTCCAGGGAATGCTACTGCTTCAGAGCCCATCAGACAAGCTGGGAACACACTCCCTTCAATGACAACAGAAACCCACTAATGTCCTGTATGGTTCTCTGGCATCGGTCAAAAGGAAAGATCTCGGGCCAAAAGAAATGCCTTAAGTTATCACAAGACACCACATGAAAAGGCTTTAATTGCATACATTTGAAAGGCTAACAGCTGTGTTTCTCTTTCATATCAATGTCATTTAAGTACACATCTACTTCACAATTTGTCTGGCTGGCTATCTGCCTGTAATGCGCAGAGCTTCCTTATTTTCTCGTGAAACACCAGTTGGCAAGTTATCACACCCAATTTCCTCCGCTCTCGTTTTCGAGTTGTGTAAGATCAGAGCTGTTTCCATCTTTTCATCCATATGGTTTACATTCTTACACATATGAAGACCAGGGTGCTTCTCACGCAAGAATCCATTCATTGCTTCCCATGTCACTCTTCTGATTGCCCCAGTGCTAGAATTTGTCCCATTTCTATTTCCATCCAACACATCTAATGCAGTAGTTCTCGAGCATTTCAGCCAAGGACCCCCTTCTGGGAATGACCATCTCTCCAAGACCCCCTGGAAGTGATGTCATTAGGGTTGCCATATGTCCTGAAAATAAGGACAATCCCAATTTTGGGGAATTGTGTTCACATACTGGCAAATGGGACAGAAGGTCCTGTCCCGGTTATGTGGAAGAGAATTATGGCAACACTAGATGTCATCAACATGGAAGTAATGTCATGATGGGAAGTGCAAACAAACAGAAAGTGACATTGCTCTGATGCCAGAGCTCATCCATGTCTACTTGGAAGTAAGTCCCATTGTGGTCAATGAGACTCACACCCAAGAAAGTATGTATTGCAGTGTGAATGTCCCATTCCAAGATGTTGGCACCCTAATGCCAGATCCCAAAATGGCAGCACTCAGCTGCTCACCCCTAAAATGAAGTTGCAACCCACCAAGGGGGCCCTGACCCCCCAGTTTGAAAACCACTTGTCTAATGACATGTGGTAGATAAATTTCTTTAGGTCTGTGTAGAATGGTGGTACAAATGATATGTTCAGATCAGAAAATGAAGAAGCTGGAAATCAAGCAGGAAGATAGATTTCAATCACATGTACAGATGCAATACACACACATACCCTTGTGAATGCTTCCATACTGATGAAGGAATAGGTTTAAAAAACTGTGCAAGTACTTAGGCAAACCTGACATGTCTCTGTAAATCCCAAAGAAAAGGAGCTTTCCTCTCTTTGATAAGTCTTCCCATTAAAAAATGACATTCAGAACAATAGCCGCCAAACCCCTATGGTTCTTTAGAAGTTGAAAGAGGGGCTTAGTCTGATTAATGAAATGCCAGGTAACTAGGAAAACAATAGTTGAGCCTTAAACTTTATTTCTTCTTTCCTGATTTTTGTGTCTCAACAGAAAAAGAAAGAGAAGAAGGTTCATACCTGTACCAGTCAGTGGCATAGCCAGTGGGAGTGCAAAGCACTATGTTTTGCAAGGCACCTCACTGCTTGTACCATTGCATAAAAGAGGGAATTGAGACAAGTTTAGCTCAACATAAAAGGGTTTTGAAAGCAGCACCTGCCTAAATTCCCTCTTCCGTCCAGTGGTTAAAGGTAGAGGCACTCTGTCCTCCATTCTATATGGTGACCCTATAATAAGGGCCCAACACTGCTGTGCCAGTGCTACCATGCCAATGGAACATGCACTGCATCTTGGAGTTGGGGCAGTCCCAGCGGCCTCCACAAGGTAAGGTCCCCTAGCAGGGCATTGCAGCTGCATCCCCTATGAAAAGTTGGACAGGACTGGGTTAAGACCAGGCTCTTCTCTTGCCTTTCTTATTATGTAACTCTGAATTAGCACCTTCCGGCCATTAAACTGCTCCAGTATGTTGTCAGCAACTTCTTTCCAAAGAAGGGCAAATCAACTGAGAAACTTCAGAAGTTATAAGTACTCTATAACCAATTTAATAACTTCTCCAGTGGCCTTTGGGCCAACCCTACATCTGTTTTTCTTTGGAAGAATTACAGAAGCCATTGCAATTCAATCGTGATGGCCACATATCTTGTTTACTTCTCCCCCTTTGCTTTTTGAGTGCTTGGAGTATTGACATATCTTATAACCATTTGCATCCAAAATGCAGCAAACTCTCTCTCTCTCTCTCTCTCTCTCTCTCTCTCTCTCTCTCTCTTTCTCTCTCTCTCATTCTCTCTCTCTCAGTTTAGAAACACACTTGGCAGCAATGATGAACAGAGAGTTGTCTTTATGTGACTTCCAGACCCTCGGCATGTGGCTCGTAAGGTGTGAAAGGCTGGTTCCTGGCAGCACAGAGATAAACACAGTTTGAAAATTATTTATGTCATAGTAAGACATTTTATATCTAGATGAAAAGTCTTTCCAGCCGTCCAAGAAGTCTGGTTGCCGTCTGTCAAAATGACAGAGCAAAATGCACAGGAAGCTCTCAAGATTCAAACGATCACATTTAAATCCCAGTTTCCTCCACATTATCGAAGTTCTGAGCCATTGTTTGGAATTAGTCCGATGGGCCAAATGCCGTTAAACAAGTTGAAATCACAGAGGAGCTCTTAGTCAGAGAGTTATGCCCAGTGCTTTTTGGTAGGAAAAAAGGTGCAGAAACTCACAACTTGTTAAACTTTTATTTATTTACTAGCAAAAGGCATACCCGCATTGCGGGAGTAAAATTCCCCCGTATGCCATCCCCCCATATGCATCAACCCCCAATGGATAACTTTCCCCCAGGCGTAACAACCCCCCATGCGCAACTTCCTCCGTACACATCAACCCCCCCATGCGCAACTTCATCCATGCGCATCAACCCCGCGTGCACAAGTTACCCCATGCGCAACTTCCCCCATGCGCATCAACTCCCATGCGCAGCTTCCCCATATGCATCAAACCCCATGCACAACTTTCCCCATGCGCAACTTTCCCCATGCGCAACTTTCCCCTATGCGCAACTCCCCCATGCGCAACTTCCCCCCTGCGCAACTTCCCCCTGTGCAACTTCCCCCCATGTGCAACTTCCCCCCATGTGCAACTTTCCTCCCATGCGCAACTTCCTCCCATGCGCAACTTCCCCCGTGCGCAACTTTCCTCCATGTGCATCATCCCCCCATGCGCAACTTCCCCATGCGCAACTTCCCCCCTGTGCAACTTCCCCCTGTGCAACTTCCCCCATGTGCAACTTCCCCCTGCGCAACTTCCCCCCATGTGCAACTTCCCCCCATGCGCAACTTTCTTCCCATGTGCAACTTCCTCCCGTGCGCAACTTCCTCCCGTGCTCAACTTTCCTCCATGTGCATCATCCCCCCATGCGCAACTTCCCTATGCGCAACTTCCCCCACGCGCAACTTCCCCCACGTGCAACTTTCCTCCCATGTGCAATTTTCCCCAAACGCAATTTTCCCCATGCACAACTTCCCCCATGCGCAACTTTCCATATGCACAACTTCCCATATGCGCAACTTCCCATATGCGCAACTTTGCCCCGTGCGCATCATCCCGCCATGTGCATCATCCCCCGTGCGCATCATCCCCCGTGTGCAACTTCCTCCCATGCGCAATTTCCCCCATGCGCAACTTCCCCATGCGCAACTTTCCCCCCATGCGCCATTTTCCCCCATGCGCCACTTCCTCCCATGTGCAACTTTCCCCCGTGTGCAACTTTCCTCCATGCACAACTTTCCTCCATGCACAACTTCCTCCCATGCGCAATTTTCCTCCCATATGCAACTTTCCCCCTGCACAACTTTCCTCCATGTGCAACTTTCCCCCCTGCGCAACTTTCCCCCCATGCACAACTTCCCCTCATGCGCAACTTCCTCTCATGTGCAATTTCCCCTCATGCGCAGCATCCTCGCCAGCGCAACCTTTTCCTCCGAACAACATCCCCCAGTGCACCGGGGTCTGAGCACCAAATTGGCTGGATGTTGTTCAGTCTCCCATGTTAAGTATAGGACAGAAACACGTTGCCCCCTTTTCAGCCCCTGAAGGGTTAACTTCCTCCAGATGGTTCTTGGTGGGAGTTCAGGTGACAGAAGGAACTCCCAGAATTCCATGCTTCAGGCCCAGCAGTTGGGGCGGAATGTTGAGGAGTCAGCAATTCTCAATGCAAAGTATAGGGAGGAAAACGTGTTGCGCCCCTTTTCACCCCCTTCCTGTTGGAATTTCGGAAAACCGGTTCTTAGTGCACCCCTCCGTCACGGAAGGAACACCTACCCCAAATTTCACGCTTCTAGGCCCACTGGTTTTGGCAGGGTGGTGATGAGTCAGTCAGTGAATCAGTGAGTGAGTGAGTCAGTGAGTGACTTTTCTCTTTTATATATATAGATTTAAAAAATGTATTAAAAAACATTTTTTAAAAAACATCAGGGGTACTCCATTAACTTAATGGGCTTTATCCTGAGTAGACATGGGGTGCTCTTACCTAATAACCTTTTGATAGACAATGGGCTTACTCCCAGGAAAGTGTGGCCAGGATTGCAGCCTCAGAGACCCATCCTAAGCATTCCTGCATAGAAGTAAATCCCACAATAGTCAATGGGCTTACTCCCAGGAAGGTGTAGCTAGGATTACAGCCTCAGAGTCCCATCCTAAGCATTCCTACACAGAAGTAAATCCCACGATAGTCAATGGGCTCCCAGGAAAGTGTGGATCAGGATTGCAGCCTTAGAGCCCCATCCTAAGCATTCCTGCACAGATGAAGTTTCAATCAAGTTGAAGGATCTGCTTCATAGTCTGGGATGCTCCTAGATTATGGATAAGTTAAAGCCAATTTCTGTCTAAACTTCCAGCACTGATATACCAGTATTTACTCAAATTGAATGTGCCGTCAAATCTAATGCACATCCTATACTTATAATCAAAATACCATATTTACTCAAATCTAATTAATCATTGAATCTAATGCATACTCTGATTTTGGAGACTGAATTTGGCTGAAAAAGGTGAGCATTAGATTCATGTACTGTAAATACTTAATTGCAATGCTGCCACGTCCCTTGATTCCCCCAAACTGCAGGACCTAGTGTACACCTTGTTAGCATGACTGTATTAGTACTGGAAAATTGGACTGAGCCCTTACCCTATCCTACAGCTACATCAGTGAATTGCTGGCCAGTCTTTTTTGCATTAAAAATATTAAAATACCCGTATAGCTCTATGTGCTCCCCTGTCTGTAATGGTGATAAACGGTAGGGCCATTGCATGCCTCCCTCCAAAACGTACTGCTCTGCTCCATTCTAGCTATTCCACTGGCCGTTCCTACTGCATCGCCACAGACAAATTTCGTTAAGATTGGACAGTTAGTTGGCTTGTTTGAATGTGTGTGATTCACAAAAGGATGTAGATTAATTTGGACTGAAGCAAGTGAGACCAAAACATACAAATTCATTGTAACAAAAAACAGCAATGTGTATTAAGTTCACCTGTAACAACAATGGCCATATGAATTCACCTTTATTCATGTGTGAGACACATCCAGATGCTGTTGTGATTTGGAAAACACAGTCACAAAGCATGCCAAGAAAATAAATATGGCTTTTGGAAAGCTGGCTACCATTTGCCTCCAGATATCAGAATTAAGAAGCTTATATGGATGCCTGTTTGCAAATGTCTGTTTTTCTTGCACAAACATGTCAACTTCAGTGTCCCCTGCAAAATCCTTTATGTTAATCATTTCCTGCCTCAGTCCACAACTTACACTTCTTTGGTACTGATATTTTAAATACACTACATGTTTGGGATTTAGATTGTGATCCTAAGTGCACAAATGTGGAAGTGAGTTCCAATGAAATCAACGAGACCTGCCAGTAAATCTGCTTAGCATTGAGATGCCAGGCATCTTGTATAATTTCCTGAATCTTTGTCATGGTGCCCTCTGGACCATTGTCCCACAATTTTTATGGAGACAAGGAGGAACTTGGAAAGGATTTATGGTAAAGAGAGCCAGAGAACCCAACTTTGAATGGGCCAAGTATATTTATTCAAATAAGAAACTTACCTGCTGGAGCCAAATCTCAGCAGGAAGAAACTACAAATGCCATTTGAAAATGTTTCAATCTTGTCTATCCTCACAGATGTCACTAAGAGGCAATGATGTTTATAGGTAGGCCAAAACTGAGCAAGTTGGTGTTTTCAGATTCATGGATGTAGAAAAGATTGGGCTGAAGCAAAATACTGCTTTGCTTTATGGCTAAGGAATCAAACTTTGCCTTGGATGTGGGGGATGGTGCATAGGAGTTGCAAAAAGTTGAATATATATTATGCAGAAATGTATATAGAACAGGAGAGAGAAAAATTCAAACTATATGCCAGAAATAGGAAATTTTGAAAGAAACAGATGGAGACCCAGTCCAGATGATCATATAACTATGGTTTAGGTCAGCATTTGCCAACATCTCCACTGTACCACTTCACATGGTTCACCTATGCAGTGTACCATTGAAAATAACTGGCAATGACATCATTGCCAGTTACTTATGGATTGGGGAGCCAAATGTGATGCAAGGCCAGATGTGATACCAGTCAGATGCTCAGGGTGGACAGGATGTTTTTTAGAGTGCATGAAAACATGCTTGGAACCTCTGCCCAACAAACTGGGCCTCCTACCACTATTTGCTATGAGGTGTTCCTGTCTTTTCGGTTAGGTGGTGGGTGTTCTGGGATCCCAAAAGAACCACCAGACACCACCTCTTGTCCCATTCTCTGATGGTACCATACCACTTGTGGAGAAACACACATTTAGAGTTCAGTAGTTCTCAAAGTGAGCCATATGGCATCCCAGAGGGGCACATGAAAAAGTGAAACACTTAAAGGCACAGTTAAGTTTCTAAAGGGACTACCTAAACAACTTCCAAGTGTATGACAAATTTGTCATAAACCTCACATCTCATTCTTCCAACCTGCACTAGCTGCACTAGTACAGTTTAGGGTGGCACCTGAAATAAAATTTTGGACTGCGGTTTATTCATTACCCCCCACCCACTGGCAAGAATGAAGCATCAGAGACAGACTTGTCTTAAAGGCCACTATTAACTAATTACAGTAATGAACATGGCAAAATTAGGGACTGCTTTCTAATGTCATGCGGTAGCTACAAAAATAGAGGGCGAACAAGCTGGACTCAGGGGCAACCGTAAGCCACTTAAGGATGCCCCTCAACATCAACCTGAAGTTCGAAGCAGCTGTATGTTCGGCCGGCCAGTTGCCCAGCTAACTTCACCTAATTTCCAGACCAAGGACTAGCCAACCAGCACCTAGATCCAGGTAGGGATCAATAGGTCTGTTCTGGCTTACCCTGACCCTTGCTACCTCAGGCTGAACACTGAGGTACCTGCCCGACGCCTGCCATAAAGTGACCAAGTTCTTTAACACATCTCCCTGCACAGCTTAGTGTAGGCAAAAAAGAGTTTCACCAAAAGCCAATCAGGTAGAACCCAAAAATTCCTACCTAGCCCAACAGCAACCAGCTAATCTTAAACTGTACTAAGGGAGGGAGGGAGGGGATGCGCACGGGATGTTGATGCACATGGTTGCGCATGGGAGAATGTTGTGCATGGGGAAGTTACACATTCAGGGTTGATGCACATGGGGGATGATGCGCATAGCAGGATGGTGTGCATGAGGGGTTGTGCATCGGGGGGTTGATGCGGATGGGAGTTGATGCACGGGGGGATGGTGCACATGGGGTGGACCTTGCACAATGGGAGGTGATGTGCAATGGAGGAATGGCACACAGGAGTTATGTTTCGCTAGTAATAATAATAATATCAAAATGAAAAATCTCAGTAAAATACTGATTCAAAAAAGGCATTTTTCCACATGTTCAGTTTCCCCTTCACAGAAGCGAATGAGGAGCCCACCCATGTAGAAACTCCATGTGTGCGTTGCAGCATCACGAGCGGGTGGAATAACTGCCAATCCCAACCATTCAAATCAGTGGGAGATTTACCAGCTTCTTCAAAGGATGGGGATTTTGTTCAGAGAAAGTATCAGACTTTCAATCCAATTTTTCTCGCATGGGTTTATGTGCAGAAGCTCTTCATCTGATTACCAGCAGGCTCCCTTCCTTCTCAACTTTGGTTTACTCATAAATTAGTAGCTACTCAGGACAAAATCAGATCTCCTCCTTCTGTTTAATTTCCACTTGGCATCTGAAATTGAAATAGCAAAGTGGCAGTGTCTATTCCATGATCTCTTTTCACTTGCTCAGCAGATTTCTTTCTGGAGAAGAAAGCTCTCCGTGCTTCATCGAGGATTCATTAAGGATTAGTGAAAATTGGCTAAGAGGGGAGGCTACTGCAGATGCCATCATGTTCCAATTTTCCACTTCTCCACCACAGCTGCATGTTCTACCTATGGTAATTATATGCATCCATATGAATTGTAGAAGCGAACTTGCAAAATTCAATTGGCAGTCTTTTATACATTCTCAAGTTCACTCCTGATTTTGATGAGAAGCAACATATTCCACATCCTTAAGTGATACAAGATATATAGCACAATTCTAACTATGTCTATTCAAAAGTAAGCCCATTGTGTTCAATGGGTCATACTCAGTGGTGGGATTCAAATAAATTAACAACAGGTTCTATGTCCCATTAGTAACCAGTTCTCAGAACCAGGCGCTCATTAGCAAAGAATCTCTGAGAACCCCCTGAAGACCACCATTGGTCTTACTCACATTTCATAGCCTTAATGGGAGCTTCTAGACCAGTGGTTCTCAATCTTCCTAACACCGTGACCCCTTTATAAGTTCCTCATGTTGTGGGGACCCCCAACCATATTTTCGTTGCAAGTTTATAACTGTAATTTTGCTACCATTATGAATTGTAATGTAATTGTAATGTAAATATCCAATATGCAGGATGTATTTTCATTGTTACAAATGAAATGTGTGTTCTAAATAAATGTGGATTTATTTCAGAGTAGGCA
Organism: Cryptoblepharus egeriae; assembly: GCA_030015325.1. Lineage (NCBI taxonomy): Eukaryota > Metazoa > Chordata > Lepidosauria > Squamata > Scincidae > Cryptoblepharus > Cryptoblepharus egeriae. Next base: position 12,507,621 of record JAREYC010000004.1, read on the forward strand.
TGCATAGAAGTGGGCCCTGAGGCTGCAATCCTATCCACATTTACATGGGAGTAAAGGCCCCCCTGACTATAATGGGATTTATTTCAGAGTAGGCATGCATAGGATTGGGCCCTGAGGCTGTCAGTCAGCCCCAGTGCACACGCAGCTACAGCCGGAGGTCTTGCAAGTCTGACCTGGCCCCCTGCACCAGGAGTCTTTAGGCGACCCCCAGGAAAGCTCTAGGTAACCCCCAAAGGGGTCTCGACCCCCACTTCGAGAAACACTGTTCTAGATGCTGCTTCTGGGTCACACCAGGCCCACAACCCATTTATAAAATGGATAAGTATATAGACGTGTCTCTACTGCTAACTTACCAATGCAGCTGATATCACTGCAGCTCTGCTCTGCCATAAATAAACTTACACAATCAGAATATTATGTTTCAGCAGTGCAAGGCATCAGCTCACCAAGTTCTCAATCACCCATATACTTCTACAGCATTGCTACCTGAGATACACTTAAGTCTGTGCAACCACCAGTTTTTAGGTGATATAACTTCCTTGAAGATCAACCCTATGGAACCCCGCTGATTTCAGGAGCAGAGACACCATCATTTTAATTGTAACCTTCATGGCAGAGACCATGAACATCCTATCCATTTTATAAATTATTGACAAGCTGTCAGAAAGATCCAGATTGCGCAACTGCTAATTGGCCCCATAGTAACTTTTTTTTTCTAAAGTCCAGAGGCAGATCATTGGGTTTTTAAAAAAAGATAAAAGCTTTTTTCATTTTTTTTCTGCTGAGCTGAAATATTCCCAGAGTTTAAATACATCCATGTTCTCTATTTGCTTTTTAAAAATAAAGAAGTGTTTCAAGGCCAGGCTTTGGCAAGGAGTTATGAGGTCAGGATATTTGCTTGCTAAGGAAAACTCTGGTAGAATTAGCTCCTGGGGTGGAATATGCCTTGACATGCTATATTTCGAATGGGGAAAAAATAGAATAGCATTAACATCGTATAGAATTTGGTGGCTCCAATTCTAGGAGTAGTGTTATTAATAGAGACCAACATACATGGCTGAAAGTGTTGATTGATGTAATACTACAGGGCATTAAAGCTACCTGTTATATAAAGATAAAGAAGCAGCAGTACTGTTAGATATAAGATTCATGAAGAACCTTCCCCTGTTCCCAAAAGATAGCAGGCAATCCCAATTAGTAAGGTTCAGCAAACTCCAGCCTTTTAAATACAACTGCTGATAATGGTTTCCCTTTTCAATTTTTTGCTCTGTGACCTCTATAATTTCTAGGCAGATCAATAACTAATTATGATGAAATGTAGAGCATATACCCTACTAGCAAAATTGTACCCGCTTTGCAGGAGTAAAATTCCCCACGTACGCCATCCCCCCACTGTGCATCAACCCCGCATGTGCATCATCACTCCATGCATCATCCCCCATGCACATCATCCCCATGCACAACACCCCCATGCTCATCATCCCCCATGCAACATACCCCCATGTGTACCATCCCCATGTGCACCATCCCCCCATGTGCACTGTCCCCCCATGTGCACTCATCTCCCATGCGTACTCATCCCCCGATGCGGCACATATACAAAAAACCCCATGTGCATCATCCCCATGCACATTCATCCATGCACAACACCCCTGTTCAACATCCCCTCATGTGCACTATCTCCCCATGTGCACCATTCCCCCATGCACACCATCACATGCTATGCAACCTCCCTCCCAGTGCATCAGGCACCAGGCAAAATTGGCTGGATGTGGATCAGTCAGACTGTGTAGGACAAAACATGTTGCACCCCTTTTGACTCCCTTAAGGGTTAAATTTCTCAACATCATTTCTTGGTGGGTATGAAGTCATCAAAAGAACACCCTCCCCGAATTTCATGCTTCTAGGTCCAGGGATTTGGGCATAGCATCCCTCAGTCATGGACTCTTCAAAGTAAAGTATAGGGAGGAAAACCTGTTGCGCTCTTTTTACCCCCTTCTAGTTGGAATTTCCAAAAACCAGTCCTTAGTGAGTGCCTCCATCATGGAAGGAACACCCTCCCCAAATTTCATGCTTCTAAGCCGAGCGGTTTTGGCTGGCCATTAATGAATCATTGCATGAGTGAGTCAGTCAGAAAGCCAGTCAGTGACTTTTCAGAGATATATATATATATATATATATATATATATATATATATATATATATATATAAAAGACATATACCCTTTGTTCCATATATGGTTTAACACAACCCTATAGGGTTCCTGTATGGGTGGAGGACTCCCTTTTCTTTACAAAAGAAAAAAGCAGCTCCTTCCCTGGACAATGCTGGCTCTAAAGGCTTAGAAACGGAGTTAAGCACCGCACCCTACAGTTTGTCATGACTAGCAATATAACTTGGAGGGGGACACCTTTACCTTTTTATACCAGGCTATTAGTCTATTTTGCCATGTATGCTTTAACACAAGCCCACAGGGCTCCTGCATGTGTGAAGGACTCCTTTTTCATTGCAAAAGCAAAAGCAATTCCATCCCCTGGTAGATCTCCATATCATCTCCAGTACTTTGGTGATGTTTAGAAAAGTCTCAGAAATCAAGACAGATGCTGGAGATGAATGAAATTTTTATCACCAAGACCTTCTTCTTGTGAGCATTCCAGGGAATCTTGCAGGCCACTAATAGAATCTCCACCAATTGCTAAATGGATCCTGGTCTGATATAGCAAGGCAATAGGATGAGCTGAAAACTCTAACAGTCTTCCAGGACTGAATCCATCCTTCTCCTGCCCCATCACCACCCTAATCTGCCCGTCCTCCACTCATTTGATCCTCCTCTGGCTCACCCCTTCTTAGCCCCAGGATGGGTGGGTGACTCAGTAGGTATGGGAAGCCACTGGCCCAATGCTACAAGGAGGTGGCATGCAGGTGCTTGTGATGTGCTGTGCAAGCAGTCGCTCCCACTTGCCATCAGTAGCACTCTGAGCACAAATATCAATGTGCAGGCACTTGGCGAACCAGATGATGTCTCCTGCATGTTGTTGTCACCTCCCAAAATGGTTTTGATGTCAAGTAGGAGAGGTTGCTTACATGGACATTGTGGCACCTATACCACCTCCGGTAGCTATGCTATTGCACCAGACTTCCTGATGTTATTGCAGCAGCACTAGTGTGCTGCCATAAGCATTTTTATAACACAGGAACAGGGGTGGGCACGGGCCTATTCGATCTGGTTCGGGAGGGGGTGTTCTTCCAAAACCCCTGCCGCTAGCGAGCCAGCAGCGGCGGGTCCCCCAGAACCATGGGGACCGGTTCATTCCTCCTCCAGCCGGGGGGAGGCAAGCAGGGATGCTGCACTGAGCGCGCTCTTTCTTCTTCCCCCCGGCCGGGGGGAGGCAAGCAGGGATGCTGCGCTGCTCCACCGCGCTCTTCCTTCCTTTCCCCGGCTGGGGGGGGGGGGAGGCACAGAGCCCCAGCCTATGCAGGTCTACTCTGAAGTAAGTCCCAGTATAGTCAATGGGACTTACTCCCAGGAAAGTGTGGAGATGACTGCAGCCTCAGAGCCCCATCCTATGCAGGTCTACTCTGAAGTAAGTCCCAGTATAATCAATCGGACTTCCTCCCAGGCCAGTGTGGAGAGGACTGCAGCCTCAGAGCCCCATCCTATGCAGGTGTACTCTGAAGTAAGTAATTTTTAAAAAAAATTTTAATTTTTAAATTAAAAACCTCCCCGCCCCCTGGCCCTCGCCCCACCCCTGGCCACGCCCACTTCCGGAGAACCAGTTCTTGGGCCAGAACAGGCCCACCCCTGCACAGGAGCAGGTAATGGAGGAATGTTCTTCCAGCAATATGAGTCCATCTAGTGTAGCATCTCATGACATTTGTTTGTTCTCTTAGGAAAAATATATTCTTACAATGCAAATCCCTTCAGTAGTTTTGACAGGGGCCACTTGTTCCTCTCTTGACTTTCTCCAAAGCCCATTTCCCACCCCCCCCCCCCCAAAAAAAAATTAACAGAAGAGATTGTTCTGGCTGTTTTTTGGATTATAACTGGCTGAGAATAACAGTTTCTTACACATCAATTATGTCTTCCATGCATTTCAACACAGACTCTCTCATTGCATTTTTTTTGTTATTTATTGATATTTGTTGAGGTGAGGGCAGGAAGAGAGACAAAATGAATATTTAACTGTGCAGCTTTGAAAGAGCAGGTTTTGCATAATAGGGGTCCAATTGGTCCCTTTGAGTTTATATAAGACTTGGCAGAATAGAAAATGCTGACATTTGCAGGTCTCCAAAATGGACATCTCTAACCCTCAATTAGAGGAATTACTGAGGCCCTCTTGAAGAAGCAAGACAAATTCTTTATGAGACACAGATGCATTTCAGAACCGTATTCATGTGTCACCATCCACAGGCGCATTTGCAAGTTGTTGGGTTTTTCCCCCTTATCTGATAGAAAAGGATTTTAGCATTTCCAAGATGAGTCCTACAAAAACTGAATAAAGGAAAAAGCCTGAACTAGTGGTTCGGTTATTAGAACAAATTGGATAAAAATCTGTTAGGGTGCAATCCAGAGTAACTACGGGGAGTCCTTGCTCCGGTGCAAGAACAATTTGTTCAGGATTGCAATATGAATCTCCTATAGGTTTTCATTAGGTGGTGCAGTAACTATGGGTACACATAATGTCTCTTATGTGCTCCCGTAGTTACTCTGGATTGTAGGCTTAGGCTTTTCTAAAGAAACAGAAACCATGTCCACAACTCTCACTTCTGACCATGGCTAGCATCGAAATCCAGTGTAACTATGGGAAGTCCTTGCTCTGGTGTAAGAACAATTTACTCTGGATTGCAAATATGAATTTCTTATAAGTTTTCATGAGGGCGTGCAGTAACTATGGGTACACATAATGTCTCTTTTGTGCTCATGTAGTTACTCTGGATTTGGCTGTAGGTTAACTGACCTGAATCTTAACTAGCTATTATAAAAAGCCTTGCAATTCGTAGTTGGCCAGTTCAGAATTAGTGACTACTGGACAATTCATTGAGCATTTTACTTACTTACTTACTTACTTACTTACATGCAGTGCAATCCTATTTGTGGCTACTCAGAAGTAAGTTCCTTTGAGTTGTGGCTTACTCCTAGGAAACTACTCTTCAGATTGCAGCCTTACTTTCTTACCTAAGGGATTTATACTCTGTCTTTCCCATGCCAAAGCAAATTCCCAAAGCAGCTTTTATTCTTTTGTCCTCACAACAACCCTGTAGGTAACTATTCTACTCTTCTAACTGTAAACTCTTCTCTTCCAGATGCAATCCTTCACAGCATGGTTGTCATCACATCTGGCACATCAGTGAATGCCTTCCAAGCTGCCAGCAGGAGCCGTTTTCAGGTCAGCCAAGCCATAAACAGCAACACCCTGGCTCTATTGAATCATGACAGCTTGATCATATGAACCTAAGAAGAGCTTCCACTGGATCAGGCCAAAGGCCCATCCAGTCCAGCTTCCTGTGTCACACAGTGGCCCACCAGAGGCTTCAGGGAGCACATATGACACCTGCATCCAGGTGTCTTCCCCTGTATTTGGCATTTTGAGGTTGTCCACATCGACATCTATCTATGCACACATACACACACACACTCACATACATACCCATCATGGCTTGTAACTTGTGATGGTCCTTTGCTCTAGGAATTTGTCCAATACCTTCTTAAAGGTGGTGAGGATGGATTGTTAGGATTGTGCCCTATGTGGGGCAATGGTAAGACAATCCCTACAATCCAGAGTAAATACGGGAGCATGTAAGAGACATTACATGTACCCGTAGTTACTGCATCACCTAGTGAAAACCTATGGGAAATTCATATTGCAATCCAGAGCAAATTGTTCCTACACCGGAGCAAGGACTCCCCATAGTTACTCTGGATTGCGCCCATAGTCTCTTAGTGGACTTCAGCACACTTCATGGGAAAACTCAACTTTTCTGCCAAGCCCAATAAGTTTTAGAAATAATAAGAAGTGAAGAAACTTGATAACAAAAAAATTGGGTAAGAACCAAAAAATGGCAGCTAGAAAGGGGGAGAAGCTGTCTGCATTTTGCTTTCTTCCCTCTTCACTTTCCCCCTCAATAAATGCCCATGCCCGCAGTTGAAGACAGTCTTTCAGAGGTAATCTGTCTGCCCACTGCTGTGCTGCAACCCTCAGAGCACCCCTTTTTTGAGAGAGAAAAGGCATATGTCAGGCTGCCTCACCCACAGAGCCTTCGGGCAAAACACATCATTCTTTTGGTGCTGTCAGGAACTGAATAAATCACAGATAAGTGGGTTAAAATGTCAGCCCCCTATGGAATTGAAATAAATCGGCTACCTTTCGGCATTCAAGAGAGATGCGAAACGGCGGTGCCACCAGCACTCATCCATTTGGCGGGGCAAATTAAATAGCTTAATGAGCATGAATACATATACATTTTATTCCCTTGGAATAAGTCCATACTGGAACTTGAGGTGGCAGAGGTTAAAGATGCGTGAATGTGAATGATGGCGTTAAAAGGTTTTCAAACTCTGTTTATTAATAGCTCTCACCCTTTCACCTCCGCAGCATCCATCACCGCTTGGTTAAAATATCATCTCCTTCAACAGTCGCTGGGATCCTTCCTGCCCAGATGAGCATTGGAGGGCTGAGGGAGTGAGACACCCCATGAACTATTTTTGTACCACGTAAAATAACTTTGTAATGATAATGTCAAAAGAAAAGTTTGTGCATCAAGGATGGGTGATTTAAAATAATAATAAAATAAACATTTCCCTGACATAGAGCCACAGAAGACATGAAGGCTTACCCTTTGGAGTTCTCCAAGGCCCTCACCAGGCTATTGATCATGGAAGGCAACAACCTCTCTTCATGCAAACAAAATGTAAACTCTTGGAACGCACACTGACAGCCTTCTTGGTGCTCTGTTTTAATTTAGGTTGTCTCTCTGTAAACTGTTTGACACTGGTAATGAAAAATGGAAATGGCAAATGACCTCAAATTATCATGAGTATATCCGTTAAATGCAGCTGTAAGAAACAGATTTCACAGCCTTGGACTTTGATGTCCTGCACAACTCTGGTGCTGAGAAGGATCAAAACGGAGAAATTCAGTTGATTTACGAACGTTATAAAGTAATTTTTTTTTCCTGTTGAACATCCAAATTCACCAAGGGATGCACTTTTTCTCCCTGAAAGGAGATTTGCCAGGAAATGTCCTGAGAGACAGCATGAAAGATATTACAAGAAGTTATGAAGGTATCATTTTGAAATAGATACAACCAAATAGTGGGTGGTAAGTTTCAAACAGGTTTGACAGATGAGCAGGGCTTGCCAGAGATTTGACAGGGTCCTCCAGTGAACGCCCTTCTACCTCTGTGGGCCTTTCTCCCTTGATCTTAGTGGATGTTAATTTCCATTTTTCTTCTATAACCACTGCCACATCAAGGGAAAGGAATGGGTACACCCACAAGGTGGCTGCCAGTGGTTGATTGGGCTCAATTTTTACTGGGAAGCCAAGACAAGCATCAGCAGTGGGTGCCCCCAGCTTGTTCCAGCAGCTGTTACATGTTTCCATAAGTGCAGACACCAGCCCTGTGGATACATTATATGCAAGATTTATTCTTGCATAATAAATAGTTTTGCTGCAGACAGGTCACTGTGAAAATGCCTGGCCATAGATAATATGAAGACATCTGCCTTGGAAGACATCCTTTCATAGATGAAAATTAGTGTGGGCATATAAGATCTTTATTCAAAGAATTGTTTCATGAGCACCCCAGATTATTAAAAGTTCTTGTCCACTTGTTGTAAGCTTTATATTTATAACAGTCAGTCCCTGATTTAAAAGCCAGCAGATATCTTGATTTGTTGGTTAAAGTCTTAGACAGGGTGAACAGGCATCCATCATTCTTGAGAGACTAGGGTATCGTGCTCGGCGCTGCATACGCTGCATGTGAAGCACGAAGGCCTGGGCTGGATTGATATGAAGGATAGGCTGTTACCCAAGCAGCAAATCCCTGCTCTCCACGCCACTGAAACAGTCCAATGGAAAGGCAGAGCCAATACGATTGGTTCCAGATGCATCACAGAGCTGGGCTAGGGACAGGAGCTCACCCTGTCTTTGGGGACTGACCCGGGTCTCGAACCCTGGCCTGCTGGTTAACAGGCACAGTGTCTTAACCACTTGTGCCACCCACAGCCCTAGACAGGGGGACGATATGTCATAACCACAAAAGAGGACAAGGATCCTCCCCAAAAAATGTCAAACACCCAAGCAATGTAGGACATCACAAAATTAAAAGTAAAAACACTCATATATATTGCTTTCATGTGTATAATTTAAATACTATATTATTATTAAATTTAAATCTATTACATTTAATTTGTTGAATATAATTTATAAATTACAAGAAGGCTTCATGCTGCCCAATGACAAGGAAAAGGAGGACATTGAAGTTCCATCCCCTTTTTTTCCTAGTGTTTGTTAGAGAAATCATGCAATATGTATTTCACTTTTCAATGAGTGCTGTAGAATGTAGAATAAATTCTAACATTTATTTCCCTGTTACTGCAAATAAAGCCAGTCTGTAGCTTGCATTCATTTTTCTTGTGCAAATTCAAACATATGCACCTTACCTCTTTATAGGCCATCTTGTCTCCAATGGGTTTCATCAGAACTACACCAGTATTTTCTGAGGCAAAAATGTCAGGGATGTGCGGTGGGTGGGTATTGCTCATGGATTGCTCATGAGTTATGAGTGCTTGAGTGACTCGCATGGTGGACAGCAGAAATTAGAATTAGGGCAAAATCCAGAACAGTTACGGGTCCATGCAATTACGTCACCCTCTAGTGTTATCTTATGGAAAGTCACCTTAACTGCTCCGGAGCAAAGGGCTTAATTTGATTTTAGGATAAGGGCCTTACATAAGGAGAAAATGGAAAAACTTTGCATTAGGGCAGAATTAGGCCATGTCAGTGTGGAAGCCTTGGGCTCCCTCTTATAGGGGAGGAAAGGTGGGGTATAAATTAGGAAAATAAAATAAATGAAAATAAAACACCTTGTCAAAAGCCAAAGTTCCCAAATAGCAAAAGAAGAATTTCATTGTAAGTTTTTGTAGAGCCTGTCAAGATTTGAAAATACCTGATGAATATAGGGTGGTATATGCCAGATCTCAAGTAAAATTTTGGAGATGTATATTTCGAGCAAGATTGGAGGAGTCACTGTGAGATACAGGAAGCTGAAGTATCTATATGTTTCAAGTCACCAACTCTCTATATATTTCTTCCAGTTTCCGCTTCAACCATCACTTTCCTGCTTTGTTCATTGCCTGACCCTCTCTTTAAATAAATCAAGAGGGTCAGGCAAAGATTTGGCTTGACTGCTGAACAAAACAGGCAAGAGGTGGTTGAAGAGGAAACTGGAGGAAATATATGGGAAGTGGGCAGGCTGAAGCATATAGATATTCCAGCTTCCTGTATCTCACAGTGGCCCAACAGATGCTCCCTCAAGGAAGTAAAGGACAGAACTTACAACCATGAGAAGAATGATGAGTCATTAAAATTATTTTAATAATGATGATGATGACGAGCAACAAGAAGTGAGCATGGAAAATCTAGCCATTTTTGTGAGAGGTTATATTGAGGCTATATGAGAGGTTATATAGAGGTTATGTAGAATATCTACTTTGAGCGCTGGGCCTGAATCAATGCTTTCATGGACATTCTGGAGCGTACAGAGACCAATGGAGTGGGATGCCAGCCCAGCATGACCGAGAAGTGCCTTTTGGGGTTCCCAAAAAGGCAATGCAATACTACTGGAGGTATTGTGCTACTATAACCCAATGCAGGATAAAAGGGTTGCAGTGCAAAATGTTTTGGAGCTGCTAGTGTAAAATATGGTGTGCTAATGGAAAATTATCAAGAGAGTGACCCAGAAAAAGTCTCATCTATAGCAATATGTTCTGAAATGTTGGCATGTGATTGACAGATGAGAGTCCTGTCTGCCTCAAATGTTTAAACCAATTTCCTTGCAACTAGGGACTGAATGTACAGGGGTTGAGAGTTGCCAGTGATAAAGTTAATACTTGCAGTAGTTTTATATGCTGAGCATTAAACTAGATTAGATTAGACCTAGATTAAAATCCAACCCAGGCTCACTGTAAACTGTGCTATGCTACCATAAAATATAGATATTCCATTTGTGTTGCTAAAGGGTGTGCAAAGTGCAAAGTTTTGCCGGGAGCCTCATCAAACTCCCCATGTGTAACATTTCGCCATGCGCATCATCCCCCCATGCACATCTACCCCTCGTGCTCAACATCCCCCCCATGGGCATCAATGCCTCATGCATTTCTCCCCCCATGTGCAACATGCTTCTGCCAGTGCAACATCCCCTTATCACATGCATCATCCCCCCCACAATTGTGGGCACCCCCACCAAGCAGGTGCAGAATTGGGAGCTAGGTCTTCAGTGTTAAGTGTGGGTGAAAATGCATTGCACCCCTTTTCAGTCCATAAGGAGTTAAATTTCTCAGTATCAGTTCTTGGTGGGTGTTGATGTCACAGAAGGAACACCCTCCCTGAATTTCATTCTTCTAGGTCCAGTGGCTTGGGGCAGGGCAGTGATCAGGCAAGGATTTTTCAATGGAAAGTATAGGGAGGAAAATGCATTACACCCCTTTTCACCCCCTTCCAGTTTAAATTTCCAAAAACTGGTTCTTAGTGGGTGCCTCCATCACAGAAGTAACCCCCTCCCCAAATTTCACACTTCTAGACCTGGTGGTTTCGGCGGGGCGTTGATGAGTCAGTAAGTCAGTGAGTCAGTCAGTGACTTTTCAATTTTATATATATAGATTGCAACTCTTCTTTCATGGCAGTCTGATCTGGTTCCATCTTTAGAATAATAACCTGTCCAAGTATCGAATCTGTGTCTTCCCAATTCAGCAAAGTTTACACCAGTGTCAAGTTTTATAAGCATGTGTCATCTTAGACAAACTAAGTTGTCTTCACATCTGTCACCTTCTTGACTTCAGACCTCAAGACGGTAACTATTTTGTTCCCTTCCATTCATTTCTTTATATTTATTTTTTCAATCTGTCACACAATCCAGAGCAGTAATACTTAAGGAAAGGGCAGAACCAATTAGCCCTCATTACATGGGTTATGATTAGAACAAGATGAGCATGCCACGGTTGTGTGCAACCAGACCCCCTTCGAGAAATTCAATTTATAAGACACCATTTGTCTGTTTACTCAGAACATGTAGCATCGCGCAAACAGGAGGAAGCACTTTCACACAATATAATTAAAAGCCTTCCTTCCATGTATGCAATTACAAGCTCTCTGATTCTCTTTATTAAAGGTTTCCTTTGTTTGGGTATTCACCAAATTAGTTGCATGTGTGAATGTTTTGGCTGTACCATCACCCACAGGTATTCAGTACTAGGGAACGCATTATTGCATTAGCCTCACAATTAACCTTTGTGATGTGCAGGTGCATCACTATTCCTCTCTGACCAATGACACACCGAAGTGTGCAGCCGGGGGGTGGGGGGACACACCACCCATTTGTGGCCAAAATTTGTAGGCCACATCTGCTTTTTGTTTGCAATATGGCTGTCTTTGGAGAGTTGTATAAAGGATGGCAAAAATCAGTAAAGTATACAATCTGTCACAGTGGAACTGAATTTCAAACTTATTTCTGGCTAACATTCAGACTTCATTTATAGCGTGGGGCTAGGGTCACTATAGATCCCAGAAAATCAGGACTATCCTGGTTTTGGAGGATTGCGTTCACAAACTGGCAAGATTGAGAGGGGGTTCTGTACCAGTATTATTGGAAGAGAATTATGGCAACCCTAGTTGGGGCTAATATGTCCATTCCTTAGATGATCATAATGAAGCTTTGGGAAGAGATCTATTTTACATGATTTTATAGCAGAGGAAAACAGAACATACATAAAAGTACTGGAGTACTCTTCAGAAGAGACATAAAATTACTGGAAGGCAAAAAAAAATTATGAGGCTTATTGGAGGAAAAAAAATAAGGTGAAATAATAGCAGTAGTACTAGTAGGAAAATGGTCATCTGGAAGTTATTTTAACAGCTCTATTTATTTAGGCCCAATAAAATAAAAATGTTGTCAGAAATTGCTTCCTTGCAAGGTCACACAGGATTTTCTCTCTAAAAAATGGAATATACAGTAGCTTGAGTAGTATATCTAAATTAGGAAAGGTTCAGTAACGTCTTATCTTAAAGTCGCCCTTATTCTTTCAGAATTCAATGAACTCAGTCTCCACCATTTGTAGAACAACTTATTGTGGTGTGAAAGACAACAAGCAGGAGCAACAACAGAAATATTAACTTTAAAATGTTCTTTCCCCGACATACCAAAAATGCAATTTTAAGTTTCAATATATTAATGCAAAGGGGTCTGAGAGAGTTGCAGTGCAATACTACACATGGGTGCACACATGTAAATCCAGTTTTGTTCAACGGAGCTTATTCTCACATAAGAGTGTCGAGGAATATTTTCATTAGGAACCAGAGCATGGATGAAAGTTAAAAATGGATGAATGTTAAGAGTGCCAATAATTTTGCAAATTTATTTTGTCCAGCAAAAATTGTAAAACTATATAAGGGCCCAATCCCATCCAATTTTCCAGAGCTGGCATTATTATAAATGGTGCTGGGCCAGTACTAAGCCCTGCAAGCATGGATTGGGCTCTAAATATTCCCTTAACCAAAGGGTTCAGCATATGGTCTTGTGGTGTTCCTGCACTGACTGGGAAAGGGGAAAGTTTGGATAGGAGTGAGCTATAAGGCTACAATTCTCAACACACATCTCTAGGAATAAAGCTGCAATCCTAAAGAATCTTTCCTGGGAGTAAGACCTATTAAACACAATGGGGCTTACTTCTGAAATTGAATAGACATGGGATTGTGATCTAAGCCCTACTGAACACTTCTGAACAGACATGCATAGGATTGCACTGTAAAACTATGCCTTGAGTTTCACTCTCCAATTCTATGACATTTCGGCCCCACACTTTCCTCTTTTGTCCAATTTCATGCAATCTTAAATAACATTCCTCAGTGTTCTTATATTTATTTTTATTTTATTTTTATTTATTTCCATTTCACAGATATTTGCATGTATTTGGGCCCAGTCCTACCCAATTTTTCAGCTCCGATGTAGCCATAGTGGCCCTGTGGTAAGGGAATGCATGTTCCCATACCTTGAGAAGACGCCAGTGACTGCTTCTTCATCACAGGATGCAGTGCCAGTGAATTAAATAGATAAAATTATTACAAATCTTTTCATTGTTTGAATAAATTTCAGCGGTTGTTTTCCTCCATATTCTTTATACACCTTAGACAGTGCACCATAATATGGTTGGGACCAGTCATAAAAGGTGTTTAAACAGAACACCATTACTTGGGAAGAGGGCAAAATAGGGCCAAGAAGGGGCAGAGATGTGTGGGACGTGGAACCAGGAGGGTCCAGGAACAGTGGCCACTACCAAATACTGGGCCTGATTCTGGATCTGATCCTGTGGTATGGGTCCACATGGATCTGTACCAGCTATTTAGCTATTTGAGGTCTCAGTAGATCCTCCACACCTCAGAGGGATACACTTACCTAGAAGAAAAGTCTGCGTCAAGCCACCATAGGGTGCAGCAGTCCTCATTTTGGAGCAGTCCTCATTTTGGAGCTGCAGCTCATTTTGGAGGAGATGGTATAGATTGTATTAAATTTCTGGATTTGGGCTGAGAATGGTCTCAAAGCAATAGGCTGAAAAGAGGTTGAGGTAGGCACCCTAACTCAGGGTGACCATATAAAATGGAGGACAGGGTGCAAGTACCTTTAACCATTTCATAGAAGGAGGAATTTGGGCAGGTGCTGCTTTTTAAACCCTTCTAGGATGAGCTAACCCTGATAACTATGCAATGGTTAAAGGTAGAGGCACTCTGTCCTCCATTCTGTATGGTCACCCTGCCCTAACTGGGACACTGCAAATATTTTGAACTCAAGCAGATCAGAAGTCCATTAATGCTGATATTCTATGTTGATAGAGGCATAGGTGTAGTATTCTATTTTTGCTGCCTTTATTTTTATTTTATTTTATTATTCTTTATTTTTGCTGCCTGTGGGTGGCGCAAGTAGTTAAGACGCTGTGCCTGTTAACCAGCAGGCCAGCGTGAGCTCCTGTCCTTAGCCCAGCTCTGCGACGCCAGCTGGATCCAATCGTATTGGCTCTGCCTTTCCATTGGACTAATTCAATGGCGTGGAGAGGGGGGATTTGCTGCTTGGGTAACAGCAAATCCTCCATAACAATCTAACCCAGGCTTTTGTGCTTCGCATGCAGCGTATACAGCGCAGAGCACGATACCATAGTCTTTCAAGACTGATGGAGGCTTGCTTTTTTTATTTATTTAAGTCAATATATTACATTTTTAAGTAACTTTTTATTTCAGTTAGGTCAAAGGCATCCAAAAATCTTCTATTTTGGAGGCAGAATCTGTCTTGCAGCTCCCAAACCAGTCAAAAACATTGGCGGAGTACAACAGCAGAGACAGAACCACGCAGTGCTCCCTAAAGCAGCCTTTGATTAACCCTTGCCACCCATTAACATGATTTTAAAAAAAGAAATATAGGGTCACTGTCGGCAAAAGAGCAATCTATATTTCAATTGTTTTGCAGTGTAGCTGTTTCTTTTGATTTTCCACCCCAGTTTTAATCTGGCTTAGAAAGAAAAAAGGGGGTGATGCACCTTCTAAATATGAAACTTTGCATTCAGTGGGGTGAAACCAAAGAAACCAAAGCCATCTAGTAAATCAATTATTTACATTTTTGTTTGCATTTTTTCAATTCAAGACAAATCAATTATTTGTGTTTTTGTCTTTCTTTTATTATTCGTTCATAATTATGTCATACCATTTATGTCCATAGACTTTTTAAGGCTACTAACCGTATTTTAATTGTTTTTAATTATGTTTTAATTTATATTTATAATTCGATTTTAATGGTGTTTTATCCTGTTGTTAGCCGCCTTGGGCTCCCTATTGTAGGAGAGGAAAGGCGGGATATAAATAAAATAAAATAAAATAAATAAGTAAATAAGTAAGTAAGTAAGTAAGTAAGTAAGTAAGTAAGTAAGTAAATAAATAAATAAATAAATAAATAAATAAATAAATAAATAAATTAGAATATGTTAGAATTATGAATCTAACAGTTGGTTCAGGTAAGCTAAGCTGAATAGTATGTTCAGATTTGAACATCTGGCAGTTGGTTGGTGACAGTTGGAGAACTGTTTTGTCAGTTGGAAATGGCAGTTGGATCTCAGCAGTTCATCAGAGCAGAAGCATACTGGTTAGCTCTGAGGAGAATTAGACAGAAGGACTTAATTCTTGTGTATGACCCGGATTGTGTTAAACTACTCTAAAGTGTAAATACCATAAATAGTTAATCTACTCCACTGTGTCTGTCTTCAATCTTGCAGCATCTAAACAGTCACAGGACACAGCTATCACATACTGACAGGATGTCACACAAACATTACAAAACACAGATTATGGGCAAAATCCAGAGTAACTACGGAGAGTCCTTGCTCCAGTGTGAGAATAAGTTACTCTGGATTCCAATATGAATTTCCCATAGGTTTTCACTAGGTGGTGCAGTAACTACATAAAGTCTCTTACGTGCTCCCGTAGTTACTCTGGGTTTGGGGGTATGTGCATTAATAAAACAGCAGTGCTAAAACCCCACAAAGGAGCAGATGCGGTGCTCGACAGTAAAAGGAGAAACACCCCTTCCACATAGTCAGGGAACTAGAGGGATGGGTACAGTTGAAGTATACAATTTTTCCAGTATCTCTGCAGTCAACAGACACTAGAGGGAGCTCATAATGCCTGTATTATGTAATGAATAGATAAGATTCTGTCCACCCATCTTAAAGTACCCATAGAATGTTTATCTTTCACTAGTAACTTTCAATTATTTCAATACCAGAAGGTCTTACATGCACTTATTTTTTAAATTGTACAAATGCAGCACAAATATATTCATGCATGCATACATGTAAACAACAACTCACATGTCTCAATGCACATGGTAAGATTTATACATTTCGCCTGTAGACATTCCTCCGATTCCTTGACAGCAGATTTTTCTCCCTTTGCTATTGGGCAGAGTGACTCCATGTCTCTTACGAAAGATATATTTTTTAAAAAATTGGTTTATTGATCTCCAAATCTCCCAAACCCTTCAGTTAATTTGATTAATTCCAAAGTTGAACAATCCACCAGGAAATTCTTCTGAGCAAGAAACCTGAAATGAGTGGATGCCGCCCTTTTGTTGGAAAATATCAGTCTTTAGAGTTGCCCTAAGAAATGTGTTGGGATAGTCGAGGGGTCTCCAAACTTTCAACTTCAGGGCTCCAGGACCTTTAACAACTGTGTAGAGGAGGGAATTTCAGCAGGTGCAGCTAGTTATTTGAGAGGAGGTGGCTGGAGAGACATCTGGCTGTGGGGAGAAGGCAAGTTCACTTGTGGAGGGTGGCCTGAAGAAGGAGACTACCCATGACCTGAAGCTGGTGGACACCTACAGGCTCAGCTGGTGGAAGCTGGCAGATGTGAGCAGACCAAAGCTGGTCGCTTGCTACGTTGTCCCCTTTGTGGGAGCTTCCATGTGGCTTTAGCGGGTGCAAATTGGTGGAACTCTGCAGGCTTTGTGGAAGCCATTAATAATGCTAAGAGGCAGAAGCTGGTGGATATGCCTGAGTGATGCTTGTGGATGGTTCCTCCTCACCCTCTTCACCCTGCGTTTTTGTTCTTCCTTCCAGGGATGCCAGAGGTTTGCTGCTAAAGACACCCAAATGTCCTGTGCCTTCTCACTCATCTCAGCCATGGGTGTCCTTTGGTTTTCCATGCAGCCGGGGAGACCAGATGTTAGAAAGAGGACAAGGCCTCCCAAAATGTAGGACACCCAAGAAAAATGTAGGATATTATAAAATAAAAGCTAAAACATATATGTATTTCTTTTATGTGAATTACACACTATATTATTCATTAAATTTAAAATTATTGCATTAATTTTACAGTTATTTGTTTGTTTAACAGTACTAGCGAAATTTCCTCTTTTGGAATATAAAGTGGTAGAAAAATAACATGAAAAAAATCTTGTAACAGTAAGTTAGAGAGGATCTAATTCTTGTGGCAAAAAGATGCCAATGAGAAAATGTGAAGTAAGAAATAAACTTTCTGAAGTGATCAGATCATATGGTATAAAAAATTAGCAAAATGGGTGATATGTTTCAGTAAAAGAAAGGCATTATATTTCATCACTCTTGTATTTTTCTCCTCGGAAGTTCTAGAAAAGAAAGGAAAAAATAGGTTTTAACAAATTTGTCAGAGATGCTTTGGTTCCTTGACACTGCCAGACGATTAAATATATTTATGCATTTATCATTCACCTCCTACATACAGTACAGAGCTAATGATGTTTCCATGTATCAGTTCCAGCTATTCTGTTGCTGGAAGATTAAAAAAGAAAATCCTATACAAGCATATTAGGTGATGATTCTCCATCCACAAATCATTTTTGTATTAGCTAAGAAGCCTGGCACCCTGCAGTCCAGGTACCCCCAACTACTGGCATATTCAAGGATAACACTGCTATATTATATTATATTAATTACAAGCAATAAATATTGCTCTCATGTTGTCAATTCCAACATTATATTATTTATGATTAAATTTAAAGCTATTACATATAATGTTTTACAAATAATTAATTACAAGAAGGTTATATGTTGCTTGCTCACAAAGAAAAGATTTTTTTTCTTTCTGCAAAAAGAACGTATCTTGAAAAACCAGGATATATATTGTCATTGTGCTTGGAGCCCATCCAGGAAGGAAGAAATCTGCAGCAGCAGTTTGCGATGGTCCCTTAAAGCCTGAGAACAGCCCATGTTATTCCAATGGAGCAAAGCCCACTGTCTACGAAACACCAGAATTTCATCATTGTTAATCTTGTGGCAGTGATAAGAGTTCAAAAGGGGAATGTCTAGATAGATAGGTGAAGTGAGGGTTTTTTCACCTCCTTGAGCTGCTTTTCTCAGGTCAAGTTTTACACAAACCCATGGAATAAGATGGAAGGAGCTGCTTGGCTTCTCCTTGTGCTGTGTGAAGAAAGGGAAGACTCCCAGTGGTTGGGGCGCTCACCTTTCCTAAGCACTAAAATACACCCATATGCTTTTCAAAAAGGAAGAGCATCCCTCTGAATCTGCCAGTCTTCAACAGTGTACCTGGCAGTTTCATATTCTTTTCTTTTTAACTTTTCTTTCCACCGCATATTCAAATTAAACTGATGTGCTTAAAAAGAGATGCCCACAACTCAAGCACAAGTTAGTTTCAATTAACCTTAGGAATGATCACCAGGTGTTTTTGTAATATTCTCTCTCTCTCTCTCTCTTATATTTTTGCATAACCCTGCTCAGTTCCTCAGACTATCCTCCATGGACTTCAGATCACACAGCACACAATGTTTAAAATCTCCAAGACTGAGACAGCAGACATCCTTTATTCAATATACCAGGACAAGGTCTTTTTATTTTTTTTAACCTCACCTTTCTATTTTAAAATAGCAGAGAGCAGCATTTAAAGGGCACTGTGGGATTAACTGGTCTCTGCTGAAGGATGATTTTTAAGAACTGTGAATCTAAAACACTAAGATGATATGGCTCCAATATCTTGATAAAGTTCACGATGGGCAAATCCACATATTTCTCCCATGTATTGATCTTCCTTGCCAGATATGGAATCTTATCACCTATACTTGTAAAAAAAGCCCTATTGGACATAGGGATACATAGGCCTAATTGTCATGGAGGTGGTAAATTTATATCTGGATAAGCATCACTTTGGGTTGCAACTGGAGGTGTGTGTCTCATTATTAAATATTCCTTCCCGCAACAAATATTCCTTTCCACAATTCCTGATTTTAAAATGTTAGCTGAACAGTGCAGATCACAGCTGACTTTTGTTCCCACTCCAAACCACAGGAGAACTGTCACTTCTTTGAGAATTGTCACAGCCAGGGATTGACGGTTACATGCTCCTGGTTGTTGGCCAGCTGTTAGCTGGGGGTACATACAGGGTATGAAACCTGCCCATGAGAATGGCAAGGACAGGCTTGCCCAGAGGAAGAAAGAATGAAGGAGAAGACAGGAGCAGAAGGGAAGGAAAAAGAGGAAGAGCAACAAGATATAAGACATACCAGGGAAAACTGAGCATCCAAAGGAGGCAGCCCATCAACACCTCTGTTGGGCATGGATATGAAGCCTCCTGAGACCCCAGGCCCTGGTGAGATTATTCATAGGCATGTAGTGTGGATTCAAGTTGTTCATATCTCATACCAACCCTAAACAAAGAGCATCTACCTGGTCTGCAGGCAAGGTCCGTGATTCTATGAGCTCATCCTGATGGCTAGACCTTTATTCAATTAATGTCTGGAGTAGGTCTAAGGCACTGGTGTATTTGAGGTGGTCAGGGGGCAAATGTCCCAGGGCAGAATTCATGGTGCCAGTGCAATCCCTTTCCCTGATGCACAGTTTTTTTTTTAATTTTTTACAGGCCTTTCCAGTGTCTTTGAAGACCATGGGGACTGCACACAGAAGGCCTTCTGAAGCTTCTAAAATGCTTCTAGGGTCTATAAGGATAATTTCCAACTTAAAGAAATGTTTTTACACTCTTCAGAGGCCTTAGAAGGCCTTCTGGGGATTGGGAAGACTGTGGGCAGGCTCTGTGGATCTTAGAAGGCCCCTGGATATACTCAATGGGAGATTTGACAGCATGGGGATGGCATTTTGTGGTTCTGGCCCAGGCAGCCCATGGGCCAGGATCACAATTGGTCTAATGGCCACCACCCAAAATAGATTTTTGACAATCAACTCCTCCGTGTAACATGTTCATTCAAATATAGGAAATACATGGCATCTTTTCAAATCCATATGAATATTCACAGAACCATTCCTGCTATATCAATCCATGTTTGAAAGCAACAGAGACACAGAATACTTAGATGTGAGAAAATTTAGGGCATAACAGGACAACAAAGGGGAAGTATTTTCATTCACTTTTCCGACAGTCAGAATACACCTGAGCAAAGCAACATCATTCGAAGGCAGGTCTTTTGTATGCAAGGTGGGGATTGTGTTGTTGAACAGTGTGCATTTATTTTTTTCCTCAATCCATGTTTAGTTTCCTAACATCAACTTCAGCTACCTGTCTGACCTATTTTTACTAGATTCATTTTTACCGTACCTTCCAGCCTAAGGATAAAAAAATCCTACTTTGCCAGTCTCACCAGGAAATTCTTTGCATGAGGACTTGTCTGATATTACTATTCTGGTTGTTGCTTCAGACAGAAATATAAGAACTGCTATTATCTTATGTTGAGGTTTAACAAAATTTTTTAACAAGAAAATATCATAATGTGTTTCATTTCTTAGAGCTACATATCATTTTTTTCTTAGTTGACCTGAATGTGCAAGAGTTGCCAAATGATCGGTTTTCCCAACTGATGTTGTATTTTCATAGCTGTACTTGAGTTTATTAAGGGCTGATTCTACCATTTCATGAAGAGTACCCATTCAGGTATACATCATTTGGAAGAAGCAGAAATCCACATGAATTTTCAGGAAAGATCCATGTGTTGGACACTAAATTCCATGTGTTGGACTTGTAGGTCTTACCTTGAAAAGGCACAATTTTTTGTATTCTTGAACATTTCCATCAACTGAACCTTGAGTGACAAACATGTAGTTGCCTCCTTAGTGGTGTAGCTATAAGGGAAGCAAAGCAATCAGTCCATATGGCTCCCCCAACCTGGAATGGCTCAGAAAGGGAAGGGCCCCTTTCATGCCTTCCTCTGAAAGCTGTGCCCCCCAGCTATGCCACTGCACCTCTCCTGTCCCCGTATCTGTGGTCTTAATCATTGAAATCATAGAATCCTAGAGTTGGAAGGGACCTGGTAGGTCATCTAGTCCAAACCCCTGCCTATAGCAGGAAATTCTCCTATAACATCTCCAACAGCTCTTGTCGAGCCCCTGCTTGAAGATCCCCAGTGAGGGAGAGTCTACCATCTCCCTTGGCAATCTGTTCCACTGCCGAATGGCCCTCATTGTCAGAAATTTGGTTTCCATCTTGCTTTCCATGTTTCAGTGGATGGGAGAGATCTATGTACAAGAACTGATTTCAGTGATGTTCAACCACAGTGCTGTGGCACACTGGTGTGCCACGGATGGTCTATAGGTGTGCCATGGGATTTGGGGGGTCATTTATTAGGTGGGCAGTTGGAAGATTTGAGCCCCCAACCAGCAGCGTAGTTGACTTTTTCCAAAGTAAAACAAACTTTTAAATGTGCCAATTTGAAAGAATGATGTGCCAATTTTATGATATGCCAATTTTAGCACCTTGCCAAACAAATGATGTGCCAATTTTAGCACCTTGTCAGTATGCCCTGAAATGAAAAAGTATGAAAATCTTTGCATAAGTGGATGGGCTGGATCATAGAGAAAGTAGTAATTGGCACATAAGTAAGCTTCATGGATGGATGGGCATTTACATCCAGGTTATGTTTAACATTATAACCTGAACATTATATTGTAGGCCAAAATTAATAAGCGTTGCACAACCCAATCACAAGCCATCACTTGCCCTTGTGTTACTTTACAGGAGTGCCCTTGATTTGATGAGATGGGGCAAAGAAGCCTTGCCAAGCTCTGGAAAAGATTGGACCTTCCTCCCCAATGTATTGCGACACCCCAAGTTTCATTTCTTCAAGGTAGTACAGAAATGTTGGCACTTCTTTGGAGGCAGAACGATTTCTTGATAAGATCATAAAGATAAAGTGACATTCCTCATTTTCTCACACATAATTAAATCCAACAAAAGCAATATTTAAGACAGATAAGCTTAGTACACGACGGGTAATTATCTGCAGGGAGCTCTTTCTTTCCCCTTTTTGCCTCTCACTGCACCAAGCCTAATTAGACCTTTAGGGACAGAGCATCTTCCTTGCCTAATCATATGTGCCAGTCACAGCCCACATTTTGTAAGAGAAACTTCCAGGCTCCTTGTCTAGCAGCTGCACATCATCTCCTTGTTATTATAAATGCCGTTCCAGCTCTTTAACATGCAGTTTGGATTGGTTTTGCTACCCTAATAGGATAATAACATCATTCATAATCAATGTTCCCCAAATGTAAATGATTTTAATTGTCCGCACACAATGAAGCTCTCTATTAAAAAATACACACACACACTGAAGCCCAGCCGAGGAAATTAATTTGCAGTGTTTGTTAACCATAATGAAATAAAAGTTGTTTCGGTTTAATGAATTCAGCCGCAGATTTTATAACTTCATAATGAACGCAAACTCAATTTTTTCCAGGGGTAACTTACCATCAGTTCAAATGAAAAGATTCATTCTTTAGGAAATTCAAGAGTCACTGGTTCTATTTCTTGGGGGTCATTCCAATTAATAAAATGTGAAATTTTTGACAATGCCACAGAGGCAGGATTTGCTGCCTCGTCTTGAAACAGTTATTTCCTGCAACCTAATTTTCAATTCTTCTCCCACTGCAATTCAATACTTAATTTGCTTTAAACACACGCGCACACACAGTTGGCCACTGAGAACTAGAGGAATTAGCAAAAAAAAGTTAACTAACTACTTCAACATTACAATTTTTAATTTTTGTAGTTAGCCGAATATATATAACTGCCAGAGCCCATCATCAGTTAGGATTGAACCTTTTAAATGTTTACAGGATCATGAAAGAGTCAAGTTAAAAGGCAAAGTCCATACTGGGGCTGTTGGAACATTTTGGAGTTTTGGTACTTCACATCAAATTCTGGATACTTAGCAAAACTATAAAGAAAATACAGAGATCAGGCAAAGGGTTCATTGAATCCATCATGCTCTTTCTGACAATAGTCTATCAGAGGTCTTCAAACACCAGCTCAGGGACCATGCGGCCCTCAGCAAGCCTCAAAGTGGCCCCCAGCAAGAGTTCTCTATCTGGCCTTTGAGCAGGCCTTGATCCACTCCAATACATTCTTATATGTAAATTTATGTAAATTTATTCAAATTTGAAATGTAAATTAGTTTTCTGTCTCCCAACACAGTGTCAGAGAGATGATGTGGCCCTTCTTGCAAACACATTTGGAAACCCCAGGTCTAGATGATGCCTAAATGTCCCCTGATCACAGCACAAAGTCAACAGCCCTGTCTTCCCCTTGTTCTTTTCCAACGTTTAGTGTTCAGTTCCTTACCTTGTTCCTTACTTAATTCCCTGCACAATGATGCAGCCATACCAATGGGGTGTGTGCTCCAACTCACAGGGGAGTTTTGAGCTGGTTAAAGTTGGTGTACTAAAGGTATGCTAGAGCTACGAGGATCTGGCCATTGTGTCAGGCCCTCCTTTGGCTGTGCCACACCTGTCTCCGCTTTCCATGGTAATGTGGGAAGGCCAGCGCATGTCTATGCACTGGCCTGGACCCCCTCCCCAGGAAGTGCAGAATTGTCTTATGGCACTTTTGTGACACCCCCAGGCCAGCATGAGACTTGTGTGGGGTCTGATGTCAGCCTAGTGGGGGTTAGGATTGCAGCCTCATCCTCTTCCCAGGGATCGTGCACTGGATGAAGTGGCCAGTATCCTAACAGCCATGCATCCCTCATGCTGGCTCAGAATAAGATGGGACCATGAGAGACAAATACTAACCCTGAATATCATGATAACTTGTTGAAGGCACCCGTCACATTTTGGATCCAAACCTATCCAACATTCGGATGCTGAATCAATGTAGTCCTGAGGCAAGGGAACAAAAATTACCTTTAAGATGCCTCCATGATTATCCCCCATACCACATGATGCAGCGCACACCCCGTTGGCTTGGCTGCATCAGTGCTGGAACACTGGATAGAATTGGACCCTTTGAGACTGATGGTCTCTTTCTGTAAACTCTGCAGTCTTGGAAAAAAAAATGCAGTTTGGACTTATCTAATGTTGCTGTAATGCTATATTTAATAGTACAATAAATAGTTGTTTTAAGTTGAGCCTTACTGTATTGATTAAGATACTTGATTATTTTGAAGGGTGGAAGTACATGCAGTTGTAATAAAATTGATTACTGCTGATATTATTGCTGATGCATTTCCTTTGACTGCTATGAACCACCTTAATTTCAAGTAATATTGTTAATAGAAGATGCATGGAAATAAAACTTGACTGTTGTGTCCTAATCATCTTGGAAATATTGAGATTATTATTATGAATCAATGATATGATACATCAATATTCCCTGTGGTGGTGGTCTGTGTCTAATAAGTTCATTCTTACAATAAAAAAGAAACAGTGCCAGGCCAGAGAAAGTCTTCTGCCTCTGCTTATATGGAATGTCATCTTGTTTTAATAATAAGTCACATATGTGTAGGTGGTTGCCTGCCAAATCAGGACTGCAAGAACACACAGAGATGTATTCTTGGTAACTGCATGTCAACGGCAAAGTTCCTTCTCCTGAAGATGTGTTCAGTCCAAATTCTTGGTGTCATTCAGAAACCATGCATGACCTCTACATCCAAATGGATGTGGGAGTCAAAACATAGGATTGAATAAATGAAGATAGGCTTAAATGGTTGTGGTTCTTGATGCTCAGAGGTGTTGTAATGGTACAATTGGTACAGTCTGCTCCAGGTGACTTGCTGGATTGGGGTGACACACCAGAGGGGTTTGATGAATAAATCTCCAGATGGCCATAGTCCACTCAGGCCATGTTTGGAGGCTCATACTTTCAAAATTGCCCAGAGGCAGGGCTTGGTATGCAGGTGCATCACTATCAATCTAGTGAGGAGCAAGCTTGTTGCTTGCAGACTACAATACAACAACATTCATCAGTAATCCTCCACTTCCAGCATCTCAACTGCCCTTTAGCCACCTCTCTTCTCAACGGCTGTTCTCAATTGCCCCCTGTATCCTCTTCTTAGCCTGGACTATTATCAGTTGACAGTTTACGTTTAGAATGTTGCGTGCTGGTCAAAGACCATAATAAAGGTATTATTATTATTATTATTATTTAGAATGTTGATAGTTGCATCTCCTCAACCTTCTTGATTGACATGGAACATTGGCAGAAGATGAAGACACCTTACACACAGGTTAAGGCTTTTATGTAGAAAGACGATAAGGAGCACAATCCTTATCGATAAAGACGATAAGGAGCACAATGAGCACAAACCCATTGTGTTCAATGGGTCTTACTCCCAAGAAAATATGTTTAGGATTGCAGCCTAAACAGTTGCTAAGATAAAGATCTTACAGCGATAATCAATAATCAATCAAGATACTCAATACACAGTCTATAATACCTCTGGGCCAATACTCGCATTATGAATAATCGTAGCCACCTTAAATTCTGCATATACTTGGACCAGGAACTGTACATTAATATTTGTGGGAAAATAAGCATGAACATGGGTGTGTGTTTTCTTCTACATTTAATCCCATTCACTCCTGTTTCCTCCCGTGAGGCATAAGAAAATGCATTCGCGTCTTATTCTATTCCCATCTCTTCCTCACCATGACAATGTTATACAAACATCTGCTTGCCTCCCTATGTATCTCCCAATATTTGGGGGGAAAATAATAATTTTCATTCATTGCATGGGAGAGGGAAGAGCCCCTTCACCCCAAACCTCTCTGTGTGTGTGTGTGTGTGAGTGTGTGTGTTGGAGTATATGTGTGTGTGTTCATTACTAAGCAGCTGAATATGCATGATGTGGAAGTTTCTGGAAAGGACATTTCCCCAAAGATGTTTGTCTCGTGATATCCAAGGTCTGTGTTTCAGAAAACAATCAGGAGTGTTGCTAACCATAAGATAACGCAGCTGAAACCTTCTCTGTAGGTTGATCCTATTTTAAGTGGAGACTGCGTAGAGGAGAATCAAGATGGGAACACAAATGCTGGGGGAACTTGAGTGTGCTGGCAACCCAGTCTGCAGACTGGTCCAGTTCTTCAGTTTAGCAAGGTCATAAAGGAAGAAACACATATGCTGCAATTGCAACTACAAAAATCAAACTTCCAGTGAGCATGAAGGGTCCCCCGTAGGGGTTACTTTTATATAGCGTTCCCCGTAGCCATGTTTTTTTCTGGTATCCGTGGGAGGGCCAAGATGGCATCACCTGTAAATATTGGGACCTACCAGTATATGGATGAAAAAGCTATAGTTTAGGACTACATGATTCAGCAATCCTACTGAAGCTAAGAGTATGGGTCAGAGCCCAGGAATTCTGCATGCCTCCTTGGATTCCATCATGAAAGAAAGCTGGGACAAAGAAGGCCTGAATTTGTGGGAGGTAAAACAACCTTTCATCATCACTGCTGCCTGTGTTTTGTAGCTTCTGGTTTTTTTCCTAGAATGTCACTCAGTGAATCACAATCTGATAAAATAGGATCAGATGCTGATGTATAAAAGGTGTCCCCTGGAGCTTGCCCTGCTAGTTGTGACTGACTCTAAGGGTATTGCTCACCTTCATTACAAGACTGAAGAACCAGCATTGTCTGAAAATATTTCTATGGTCATATGTCCAGCATGACTAAAGGTGCACAGAACACTGTTACCATCTCACAAAATAGGGTTGCCATAATTCTCTTCCACCCTCTGTCCCATTTGCCAGTATATGAACACAGTCCCCCCAATCGGGATTGTCTCTGCAACAAACCCTACATCAAAGTTATACCTATTTATCTACTTGTATATAGGTAGGTACTGTTGGTAGGAACTGAGTACGTAACTGGAGCTTATTCCATCATGCTTGGTTCTTGAACCACAGACCTGCTGACTTTTAGATTGACAAGCATAGGATTTTTAACAACTGAGCCATCAATGCCCATTGTTGATGTATAGCAAAACCAAAATGGCAGCCACCAACTGGCAGTCAGGTCACTGAAGTAAACACTCCAGGAACACTACATCACCAAAAGGAGGTTAACATCTCAACCTGTAAAACTATCCCTGTCTCTAAAAGTACAGCCGTTTTCAACCATATGGCATATTGGTGTGTTGTGGATGGTCCATAGTTGTGCAAAGGAAGCTTAATTTATTAGTAGGGCCAACTGGGGGAACACCAACAACATGATGTGCCTTATTCATTCCCAAAAATTGATGTTGTGCCTTGACAACTTTGTACCATCAAAAAACTGTTAATGTGCCTTAACATCATGCCAAGAGACAAACATAACTGAAAATAAATGATGACAAAACACTACACTTTCACCACTTGTGAATCCTTGGAGCCATCTAGGACCTGAGTTGACTTCTTCTGTAGGTAGAAGAACTCTGATGAATGTATTTGCCACTGCAGGGGGGGGGGGGAACCAAGTCACTGACATCAATTCACTGAAAAAAACCATTTCACTCACTTCAGTTGCAACTCCCACCCACGGTACCCATTTCGGATGCCTGTCATATGTTAATAATAATTTCTCAAGCAGAGACTGCCAGGTACAGATGTAGTAACATCACCTGAAAGTGCTGCAGAACATTGATAATTATTACCCCGTTCCTCGAAGATCAGATGATCCCCCAGCTGATGGATTTCCGGCTGTACTTGACAAAAGTTTTCAGCAGATTTTTACAAGAAAGTTTCCTTTAGAATATATATAACAAGGCATTTCAGGTCAATTCATTAACTAGTTCTCTTAGGAATGCTTTAATTACAGTGTTCTCAAACCAGAGGGGGAAAAGGTAAATATTGCAGAACCAACAGACCAATCTCGCTAATTAATATGGATTGCAAATGGGAAAGGGAAAGAGTTTGCTAAAAGGCGTAAATGAGTTCTCTCAGGGATAATGCATCATAATCAAGTGGGATTTGTCAAAAATAGATCCTGGAATAAGGATATACTGTGCATTTGTGCACAACATTTTGGATAGGAAGAAACAGACAGCACTGTAAAAAATCAGTGAAGACTCAAAACACCAGAGTAGCATACAGTATATTAGCTTCAGCTGTTCCTCAAGATCACAGGACACTGATTCACATGTGATCACTTGCACAAGTGACCAATGGTCCCAGCCTGTCCAACCTTCCAGCACTATTGCAGCTCTGTCATTGGGGTGCATGCTTAGGGTTGCCATAATTCTCTTCCAGAAAATCGGGACAGGACTCTCTGTCCCATTTGCCAGTATGTGAACACAATCATCAAAAATTGGGATTGTCCCTGTTTTTCGGGAAATGGCAACCTTATGCATGCTACATCCTGTAGCGGGTAGAGCAGTGATTTTCAACCTTTCTCGTCTCACAGCACACTAACAAGGCACTGAAATTGCCAAGGCACACAATCATTTGTTTTTACCATCGACAAGACACACCAGGCTGTTCAAATCCCCCAATTTTCCTATTAAATTAATGACCCTCCCCAAATTCCCATGGCACACCTGAGGATTATCTACAGCACACCAGTGTGCCACAGCACACTGGTTGAAAATTACTGAGGTAGAGGATGCTCCTGGACAAAAAGCAACATTTGCATTGATCTATCAAACTATCACAGATGTTTTAGAATATCATATAGAACTTTCAAATCATGCACTCTTGCACACAATGATTTTTAATACACTTCAAGCATTCAGCTGCCAGTCACCATGGGCTGAGTAATCAAGTGGTGCATGTGCATGTGTGGACCAATACTATGAGACAACATCTTACATTCTGAAAAGTGTCATGGAGGCAAATGTGACTGGGCCATTCCAATTTCCATTATCTTTCTTCCAGTGTCTTTAAAAAACAAAGAAAACCCTGAGAGGTTTAGGATGACCATATAGAATGGAGGACAGAGTGCCTCCACCTTTAAGCAGGCAGAGCTTAAAAGTGAGCTAAACCTGCCTCAATTTAACCTAAACCTCTTCTAGCAATCGTTAAAGGTAAAGGCACTTTGTCCTCCATTCTATATGGTCACCCTGATGAACTGGTATCTCCTATGCATTGCCCACCCCCACCCCCCAATGGTGCCTTGAGTTCTGTCTCCCATACTGAGGGTTTGGAAGGTGGTCTGGAAAGTGGACACTCTTATGGGTATGTGACCAGCTAATGGCCAGAATTATTCTGACAGCATGTGGGAAAAGTGCATTGTGGTGCCTGCATTATATTCTACCACCACTCCAGCTATGCTATAATCCATATGAAATCTAAACTAACTTATGAAATCATTACTAACTCAGTGAGGCTACAGTTATTGAACTACAGGAGAATTGCCCAGTTGAGGAAAGTGCTCCAAATGAAATGCTGCTGTTCAACCAGTTTAGCCCAACAACACGCAGGCAACTGAATTATGATGCTGTTCTGACCTAAATCCATGCTACCGTGCAATGATTTCATTACAAACACAAGTGCTGCTACTTTAAGTTAGCCAACCAGCTTCTGTTGCCAGTCATAAATACTTGCCAACATGAGATTCTTTCCACTCATAACAAAACATTAATTTTTCTTTTTACAGCCAATATCTTCGTGGTGGTTTTAATCTCATTCATGAATGAGACAGTTACTCAATACTATTCAATAAAACTGTCCACGGAATTAGATTTAGGCTGCAGCCCTAACCACATTTTCCTGGGTGTAAGCTCCAATGAGCTTATGTAATGGTATATAATATACCATTGCAGGTACTATCCATGAGCTTATTTTCCCACTCAGTTCTAGCTCGAGGTAGATGCTCTAGATTTTGGTTTAAGTTCATGTTTTCCTGTTCTTTCCCAGCTCCCCACCTTACAATTTGAAATACAATTCTCTGATTGGACCCTTTATATTCTGTCCTAGTGTGGGGTAATTACGGTAGGTTATCCACTGCAGGCAGGCCAGATATGTTTGGATCATCAAAGCTGTACCCAGAGGCATACCTAGGACATTTGGTACTGGGGCCCATAATTTTTTTGACACCCCATAATTATTTAATTAATTATCAATATTAATACAATTAATTAGATATTAATTTATATTTTTATATTTTAAAAACACCCTTACCAATAGACAGCACAATCCTAACCATGTCTGCTCAGCAGTGAGCCCCATTGTGTTCAATGAGTCTTGCTCCCAAGAAAGTGTGTTTAGGATTGCTGCGTGAGCCTCTGTTTTATTATTTTCTGGGAGGAGTTGAAGCTGCCTTCTGTAGCACTTGTTGAGCTTTACTTTCCCTGGATTGGGAATTCTGGTGGCATTGCATTCCTCTATGCCAGACTTCAACACAAGTCAAGGCATGTTTGCTTATTCATGAGTAAACTGCTAAGATACTGTGCTTGTTAACCAGCAGGCCAGGGTTCGAGACCCGGGTCGGCCCCACAAGACAGGGTGAGCTCCTGTCCTTAGCTCAGCTCTGCGACACCAGCTGGATCCAATCGTATTGGCTCTGCCTTTCCATTGGACTAATTCAGTGGCGTGGAGAGGGGGGATTTGCTGCTTGGGTAACAGCCTATCCTTCATAACAATCCAACCCAGGCTTTCGTGCTTCGCATGCAGCGTATACAGCGCTGAGCACGATACCATAGTCTTCCAAGACTGACGGAGGCCTGCTTTTAGCTCAATCTCACTTTCCATAGAACTCAATGCAATTATTCATGACCTCTGGGTTGATTTGTAGGGGCTACATTTATTGAATCAGGATCATTGTGGGGCATTGGATTCCTCTCAGTCTTCCCTTTGCAACAAATAAGGCAAGTTTGTCTACTCATAAGTAAAGGTGAAATACAGCTCACTTTCACTTTCCATAGGCTGCATGCATTTTTATTTTTGCTTTTTGGCCATAACATTTGATAGGAAGGAGATATTTCAAAGCTGTTTTTTGCACTGGATTCTGTTGGAAAAAATGCATCCAGTGGTATATGACATGATGGGGCTATTCAGAAAGACTTTAGTGATTTAATGATTTTTTTTCACCCCAATGTGTCACCCCCTGATGTTGGTATCCAGGGCCCCCTAACATCCCCCCTCCAGGACACCACTTACTGTTCCTTCAAGCATCAGTGCTATATCCAGCTCAGGGTTGTCAGTTGTAGTGGTTCTCCAGTTTCAGACAATGCCCTTCTCCAGCCCTGCCTGGACACATGGAGGAATAACCTGGGAATGCAGGGAAAGTATGCGCTCTGCTCTTAAGATCAGGTCCTCTCCAGTGCTATGAAGCTAAAAACCATAGCCACAGCAAGCTTCGATGGAAATCATAAACAAACAGCTCCAGCAAAATTATAAGGCAAGAGTGCAACTAAGGTCTTGGCTGCTTGACAAGGAGGGTCACATTCCCATTGTTTTTTGCTGTGTTTTCTCTCAACCCAGCCTAGCGCTGACAACACAGGCATTTCAAACCATTTTGACCTCCTTGGTTAGATGTTTTCATCCTTACTTTGGAAGAAAAGCTTATTCTTCTTCTGGATTTCTTTTTGCTGATAGAGACAAGGAAGAAAAACTCAAACTGAAACATCTGTGAAGGGCTGGGTGCTTCTGTTCACAAGCCACAGTATGGTTGCATACAGGGCCATCCTTATGCCCTGAAGATTGGAATATTTTAGGCCCCAGGTTCACAACCAAGCAGCACCATCTAGGCTGTCTACTCAGAAGTAAGTTCCACTGTCTTCAGTGAGGCTTATGCTTAGGCAGGACTGCATAGGATTGCAGCCTTTCAGGTTTGTAAAATCTTGAGATATAAATAAAATGTATTACAGACTTTATATCTCTATAGTGCAATGGAATACAACCAAAATATGCACTAAAAAATTCATGCAAGTTAATGGACCAAATGGATTTGAGCACTTTTTAAGGTAAAATTGTGAGCCAACACATAGACAAACAAAATGTGAGGATTTATGTCAAAAAGAAAATAATTGCAAAACTCTTAGTTTTGGTGATAATGAAGGTTACATTCCTAACCATACTTACCTAGGAATAAGACCCATTAACCATTATAGGTGAGTAGACATGCACAGGATTGGGCTGTCCATGATTAAGTGAAAATATTAATTGTATTTTAATCTAACACAGGTTCCCCTTAAGTGTGGAGCCCTATGGGGGAATGGCTTAAAGCCAGCCATATTTACAGTACGTACTCTCCAACCGTCCCTATTTATTCAAGTGGCCACTATAATCTAGTTCCTGGTAAATGACTATTGTTTTGACCTTAAAGTGAAGGTGTTCTCCAAAGATTTCTTAGTGGTCATGTGGCCAGCATGACTAAACATCAATGGTGCATGGAACTCCTTTACCCTCCCATCAACATGGTACCTAATTATCTACTCGAAGTTGCATGCTTTCAAACTGCTATGTTGACAGGTGCTGGGCAAGAAACAGGAGATAGCTCCATCTTGCGGTACTTGTGTCTCGAGTCACAAACCTGCTGACCTTCAAGTCAACAGGAACAGTATCTTTAACCACTGAGACTCTGCAGCCTTATCTTTTGGCCATACCTTTGGAAATGCATTTTGGAGACCAATGGTTTTCAGAAGGGAAAGGGGCATGATCCAACCAGGCTTTCACACTTTATAATTCCCCTTGATTTCAATGGACATTATTATAACACATACTTTATGTGCCTTTCAAATCAATGGGGGTTTCATCATGTTTTTATATTGGCTGGATAGCGATCAAAGCAATTAGAACGTACAGTCATTCTAAAAAACATGGGTAGTTGGAAGAGAAAGCTGTGCTGATGTATAATTATTCCTTCTGGTTTTGCTGTTTTCTGGTTGCACAGTCGTGCCGTTTGTTCCCCTTTGGCCCCATAAACCAGTACATAATAACTTCTAAAAATATAGGAATCCTTGAAACAGAAACCAGATGGTCTGACCACGTAACACCTTCAACTGATTTCCTCCTCCGAAGAGAAAATGTCAGTAGCATTTGCGCATGGTAATCCAGGCGTCTTAAAATAAACCAACATGTTCTAGTAGCTATCTGGGATAGCAGAGCCCTATCCCTGCTTCTGTTCTCGAGTGGTAAATTGATATGACATAATGCAGAAAGCTTTTCAAAAGCCATGCCTGGAAAGCTGAAAGGATGTCTGTAATGCATTAGTCGCTGAAAATGTAGCTGTCTATATAAAAGGTTCATATCCATAACTTTCATGCAACAACTAATTCAAGCCTTTTTTGAGGACAACATCTGTCTCCGATATCAGCTGCTTTCGGCCAATGTGTTAGGCAAGACGGTGTCTGGGTTATAAATCCTGAAATGATATAAAGTTAATTGGGAGAAAGTTACTGTTGGATAGATGGGGAAGTCTGCACTGCAGCTGGCCTGGCCTTTCCACATGTTCAGCCTGATTAAGATATCCCTAAATGCACCTTATCCACTTCCCTTCTATAGGATTTTCTTTACTATATCCTGTACATTCTTCTCTTGTTTAATCTCGTTTATTGGTGTTTCTCTCCTTTTTTTTCCTCCCTTCTGCAAACATTCCTCTTCTTCAAGAGAAGAACAATGACCACAAACCTAACCATGTCTACTCAAAAGTAAGTGTGTCTTATTCCCAGGAAAGTGTCTTTAAGTATCATTTAGAAGAGAAATAAAAAACTGGTTAGGTAGTTGCACTTCCAGAAAGGATTCCAGACTTGAATTGGGACTAGATCCCTACATTGGGTGCCCTTTTTGTCTTCACTATGTGCAGCATTTTTGTTAGTGCGTCAGGGTCACATAAGTGCATGACATTTGTGCTTCTGAGGCATG
This sequence comes from Cryptoblepharus egeriae, assembly GCA_030015325.1. Classification (NCBI taxonomy): domain Eukaryota; kingdom Metazoa; phylum Chordata; class Lepidosauria; order Squamata; family Scincidae; genus Cryptoblepharus; species Cryptoblepharus egeriae. The sequence continues at coordinate 12,541,416 of JAREYC010000004.1, forward strand.
CAATATGTGGAATCATTCATATACAGAGTCATAGGTTGAATTGTACAGTATTTCCAATATGGAAAAGCTTACAGAAAATTGGCTGGCATAGAATGACTCCACTACAGCAGAAAGGTACAATGGGGACTATTAAATGGAAGTTATTAAAATATATTTCCTTCTAGCAATTAGTGTCAGGCTCTTACCTTCAACGGTGACAAAAAGAGAAAACGGACCTCCATGGAAACCTCATGAAATCTAACCTAATTTGCATTAATCATGTAATTAGCTTAAAAAATGGATCATTACTGGACATTCTGCAGTTGTTCTCGCAACATGAATTTGAAGCGAGGAAGAACATTCGAAGCAAAACCAAACAGTTCACTTTAAAGGGCAATTTTAACAGGGAATATAAAAAAATGCCACTCCAACCATCCAGCCTCTAAAAATACCTCCACCGTAATTGCCAGAATATCTTGTGGTTGCCTGCCACATTCTCGGGCACCCAACCCACTGTTACTGTGCTGCCACAATGTAAAAACACCAGTTCCTATGTCTTCTGCAATCCGAGACGTGGTGGAGATGCAAATACGCCTCACAACGTCAAATTTAATTTTGAAGAACTGAAATGAGATGAGTGAACGATCTGCCCACTCGTATAAAAAGGGGGAAAGAGCAGGGATGGAGCCTTTCCAGACAGCATGTCAACAGACGTAGCTGCTTAGGGCTTTCTTTAATGATCTGAGGCCCACCGTCCATCTGTCCAGCCATTGGAATCTTCACACCTGTGGGGATTTGTGTCAACACTGTTTTGAGGTTAATACATGTGATTCTAGCTGAACGACTTGAAGTTTGCACCTGGCCAATGTCTGATTTTAACTGGGACTGTTCTAGAATATAGAGCTGCCCCCCAAATTTTAGTCTTCCGAGGTCTCCGTACTTTTCAGACAAAAGGCCGCATCAAATATCTGGCAAAGTATCAAGGGCCAGAAAATTTTTTAAATATAAAATTTTAATAAATACATTAGAGCTGGAACTTGGATTAATGAATAAGTGGACTCAAATTTCCAGGATTTCTGCAACACATGGCACGGAAATAAAGCACACACTTAAATGAACCCCCATTTCTCTCACCCTACTATCATAGCTCCAGTTGTGTCAACTGGTTCAGAGGCTGTTAAAGAAAACCTGACAGTGAGGGTGGTTCAGCAGTGGAACAGACTGCCAAGGGAAGTGGTGGACTCTCCCTCACTGAGGATCTTCAAGCAGAGGCTCGATGAGCACCTGTCAGGGATGCTCTAGGGGGATTTCCTGCTGCAGGCAGGGGGTTGGACTAGATGACCAATTAGGTCCCTTCCAACTCTATGATTCTATGATTCTAAGAGACTGGCCACAGGCTGGTTAGGGGTTTGCTGTGGGCTGCTGGGCCAGAGTTTGGAGACCCTTGTCCTAGAACAATGCTTTCAAACTGTAGGTTGGAACCCATTCTTGGATTGCAATTTGATTTTTGGCGGATGTTGACCCAAGCCCTAAAGCTATTCAAAAATCAGACACAGCAGTACCTTGAATAAAGAGCATCTTGAATAAAGAGTGTTTTGTGTAAAGAGCAAAATTTTCTCAGAAATTTTGACTTGTGTAAAGAGCACTGTCTTGGGTAAAGAGCACTTCTGAGGAATTTTGGAACAGGCTTTCATGGCAAGGGAACTCACAGGCAGGACGAGGAGTCTAGCTTGAGTTTCAGTGGGTCCCCGGGAAAGTTTGGAATAGGCTTCCATGGCCAGGGATCTCATGGGAGGTCTGGGGAGAGCAGCCTGAGCCAGGTTTGTATGTGGGATCTGTGTGTGGCAGCGTGGAAGGTGTGCCTTATCAATGTTCTAGTGCTGCTCCCCATCAGCAGCTTGGGAATGTTAAAGTTGCACAAAAAGACAAAGATTCCATTGAGCAGTGACGCCATTAGTGATTGTGAAAGAGCACTATCTTAACCATGTCTACTCAGACGTAAGGCCCATTGTGCCCAGTGGGTCTTACTCCCAGGAAAATGTCTTTAAGATTGCAGCCAAAGTCATCCCCTTCTCTGTAACCCTCACACCAGCCATGAAGGTTTTCAAAGGTACAGAACAGTTCAGTACTATACAGTATTTTCTTTATTGCAGTGTTGTGTGTTACTGTATATTACAGTATTTTGTACTGTGTTATATTACAGTGCTTTGTAATCATTTTTTATAAACAGTTAATATTTTTATATGAATATTTTTTGGGTTATGGAACCTATTGTCTGACTTTCCGCTATTTTCTATGGGATAATCTGCTTCACATAAAGAGAGTTTCACATAACAAGCATGCTTCTGGAATGAATTAAACTTGTTATGTGAGGCGCCACTGTACTGTAGTTTCTAAATGTCCTGCAAGGAGCTGATCTGCAGTTTTAAGAGATATATGTGGGTGAAATCCTAACCAAATTTCCAGCACTGACATAGCTGTGCCAGTGGGGCATATGCTTTATCCTGCAGTTTTTTTTTGGGGGGGGGGGGGGTTGGGGGGGAGGAGGGAGTCATGGAGACCTCCTCAAGGTAAGGCAATGTTTGATCTCTTCTCTCAAAGTTGCATTGCCCTTACTATGGTGCTGGAAAATTGATTAGGATTGCATTTTGTGGTTCTTTCTTTATAAAGTCTGGTAAACCTAGGTGGGTCCTGTTGCTAAAAAAAATGTGGGAACAGTCCTAGAAGAACAACTTACTTCACAATCCAGAATAACTACAGGAGCCCTTACATCAACGTAAGAAAAATTTACTCTGGATTGTTCTAGGAATTTCTCATAGGTTTCCACCAGGTGGTGCCATAACTACGCCAATGTAAATGTCTCTTAAGAGCTCCCGTAGTTAATCTGGATTGTGTATATAGGGCAAAATCCAGAGTACCTACGGGGGGTCCTTGCTCTGGTGTAAGAACAATTTACTCTGGATACCAATATGAATTTCCCATAGGTTTTCACTGGGTGGTGCAGTAACTACGGGTGCATGTAATGTTTCTTACGTGCTCCCATAGTGACTCTGGATTTGGGGGATAGTTAATCTGTAGGCAGCAATGTCCCTTTGGAATGATCCTATGTGCTCGTAGAGCATTGCTCATTGGAGCATTCTGGAAAAAAATAGCAGTTGCTCTGAGTCAGGAATAATCCAACCCTTCCCCAAAAATTACTCTGCTCCAAATTCACCCCATCAAAAAAATAAAAAAATAAAAATGCTATTTCACCTACTTTCCATTGCTCATGAATGGAGTGGTAAAAGGATATGTTGGCCTGGCACTAGCAGACCTCAAAACTGAATAAGTATTATGTGGACAGTGATGTTTCTATAATATTGCTTCCAAGCTCAATGCTGTGCATGACTTTAGAAAAACAGATCAATGGTTACATGTGGTGTATAAATAAATACACCATCATTATATTAGGTGCACTTTTCCCTATACATATGGAAAGCAAAATTGAATGCAAAAGGAAAAATGAGTTTAGTTTTCCGCAACTTGATTATAGCTTGATTTTTATCTGTAAAAACAAATACAAACAGGAGCTAAAACTTGATTTCATGTCCGTTTAGTCTTCCTTAATAGTCAATACAGTGTAAGGCGACATTCAGGGAAAAATGCCAAAGTCTTATACAAAGTCCTTAAAAATCTCCAGCAAGGGAGAAACATATGGAAATAGGTCAGAGGAAGCACACATCAGATAAACACAGGAAGTAATTATTCAGCAGGAAAAGTTGCAGGAAATTGATTGTTTTTCTTTCTTCCCTGGTGTTCTTTCTGTCTTTGGCCATCAGCGTGATGAAGGAAATAGGTTTGCAATTGCTGGAGAGCTATTATTTATATAGTGCTAACACCAAATGTCGTTCATATCATATTTACATTGTCAAAGTAATCAAATGCCCCACTAAATTGAACTGTACTATGTTTCTCCAAAACTGTAGAAAATAGCTTTCCAATGTTCAGTTTCAGCCCCCTACTGAAGAGGAAAAAATCCACCTGGTCCTACAACACTAAGGGGATATTCTGAATGGAAAGAAATTCAGGAATGGAGCTTCTTATGTAGTTAGAAACTGAAGGACAGGAGCCTAAGAGAACTTTCCTAGGAGTAAGCCGCACTGAAATAAATGGAATTTACATGAATAGGATTGCACTGAAATAGGACATGAATAGGACTGCACTGAAATTCCTTCCAATTTTGCCCAAATTCAAACATCTTAATGATGATCCTCACGGAAAATATCTATAGAAATGCCAAAAGAAACTTCATTTCATTTCATTCTTTCTTTCTTGCTCGCTCGCTCTGAAGTTACATCCCAGCTCCCTCTGTTGGGAGTTCCTACTTTGGTCAAGGCATCTTTTGTATCCATATAGTCAAGTTCAGACATTTTATATCAGCTTGCATGTTGTACTTTTCTCTACCCGTTTTTACCCACTTTGTTTATTTTTTATTTTGGGTTGGGTTTATTTTGGGTTTATTTTTATCCCTTCTTGCTAGCCCTGAGCTACTTCCCTCTTCTCCACTGCTGTTCTCTCCCTCTGCCCAGTGGATGCCCGGCCACAGGAGCAATAGCGCGGAAGTGTTGCTTTCACTATGGGCAGGCGCACTAGGCAGCCCTGACGCTTTTTAAAAGGGCTGCCGGCCAGCGCGTCTGCCCCAACTGCCAACAAATGTGTTCTTTATGTGAAGCATAGTTTGTTACGTGAAGCAGAATCCTAGACAAATTTTTGTTTGTTACGTGAAACATACTATATGTGAGGCGTTTGTTACATGAAGGGGCCACCGTATTTATCGTGCCATCTGTGGGAAACCTATGGGAAATGCATAGAGCAATCCAGAGCAAGGGTCTCTTACGTCTTCCCGTAGTTACTTTGGATTGTAGGGTCTTTAATGGGATTATATACAACTTCCCAACAAGTCTCTTAAAGTAGGCCTACAGCAGGTTTTCTCCACCAGAAGAGAATGAAACTTCTACAGCTCAGGGCCTGATCTTATCCAACTTTCAAGTGCTGATGCAGTCATATTAATAGGTAATGTGCCACATCCTGCTTTGGGATGGGGGATGTCATGTAGGTCTCCTCAAGATATGGGATCATCCCATATGGGATGATCAAGATATGGGACCATATCAACTGGATAGGATTTGGATAATTGGACAGGAGAATTGGAGAAGAACACTGGAGAATTGGGTCGGATTTGGTCCAGATTTGTCCTTGAATGAACAGTGCACAGTTAATTCACTTTGCCTGAATATAGCACATACCGATAATATGGAACATTTATTTTAACCAGAAGAGGACTGAGGAAGCATTTCTTACCCTTCTCTTTAGCTTATCTGCTTCCAGGATTCTAGTTCTACCCTCTAGCTATCTTTCAAAGATTCTATAGACCTTTTGCCTCTGGGTGTGTTTATCACTTTCAGAAAGTTTTCTTTTAGTTATTGCACTTGCTCTGCTCCAAAATCAATAATAGTAGCTTGTTTGACAAATGGGCTGAAAGAACAAATTCTAAACATCTGCTTATGACAAATTAAGAACAAACATAACTGACAGGTATCTTTCTGATATTTTATAATTTTTTAAACTGAAATAAGCAGCCAAGACTATGATGGATATAGCCCACCAAAATACAGGCCATGTTGGTTTTTTAACTAGAAAGAGCCGTAAGATACTAGCATTCTCATGATGGATTTAAAAATAGAAGGAAAATGGTGTCAAACATATTTTGGAGTATTTTCTCCATGTTTCATCATTGCTTTATCTATTTATAAAAAAATTGAAGAGTCACTGACTGACTCACTCACTCATTCATTCCCTCTATTAATGGCTTATGGTCACAAACAATAAAGATGAAACACACACTCACTCTTCAATGTCCAGCCCCAACCCTCAGACATAGAAGCATGAGGTGCCTTCCATGACGTAGGCATCCACTAAGAATTGTTTTTCTGCAAATTTGAAACAGAATGGGGTGAAAAGGGTGGCAACAAGTTTTTATCCCTATAAAAGTGGCATCATTGAAGAATCAATGATTGATCAATGCCCTGCCCCAACCCCTACACCTAGAATCATGAAATATGGGGAGGATGTTGCTTCTGTGACGTGAATACCCACTAAGAACCGGTCTTTAGAAATTTAACCCTTAAGGGCGTAAAAAAGGGTATAACATTTTTGTCCTATACTTAACATCGAAGATTGATAAAACCCAGCCCCAAACCCTGCACCTGCATGGTAACAGTGCCCACAGTTGGGGGGATGGTGCATTGGGGGAGGGGATGGTGCTTGGTGTTGCATGGGGGATGGTTTTGCACAGGGGGGTGGCACAAGGTGTGTGGCATGTGGTAGTTGCCCAGGTGGAGTGTTGAACTGGGGGTGCAGTTGCACTGGAGGAGGTGTTGCACTTGGGGTGTTGCACCAAGAGGGATGGTGCATGGTGGTGCCCGGTGCTGTTCAGTGGTGCCTAGTGCCTGATAAAGAAGCCTAGTGCTCAGTAGGGATGCCAACTGGTGCCCATTGTTGCCTGCCACTGCCCCTAGTACCCTCTAGTACCCAGTGCCACCTGGTACCACTGCCTGGTACCCACCAGTGCCCAGCCATGCCTAGGGCCCACAAATTCTTGAAATTTTACTCCCACAACAGTGGGTTCATTCCACTAGTAATTATCAAAGTTACCTTAGGGCAAAATCCTAACCAACTTTCTAGCACCAAGTTATGGACACTGAGGCAGGGTGCCCAGTCCTCTGGGTTTCATCTGGAAATTGGGCCCCTGGATCATGGGCCAGAGAAAGGGCCCCCTCCTCCAGAAAAGGAGTTCCTGGGATCCTTGGGGCTTCTCCGCAGCTGCCCTGGTGGCGGCAAGGCTTGGAGCCAGCCACCACTCTGTCTGGAGGGCAGCCACACGTCGCTGCAACTGCTAAACAGCTGAACTAGCTTCCTCCTGGAGGGGAGACAGGCAGGGTGGAATTTCCTCTCCAAGCCTAGCTGTGCCTCCTCAGGGTTTCCCTGCGCAGCTTTAAAACCACTGAAGAGTAGAAGTTCTGCCCTCCTGGCTTTCCGCCTTCAAAAGAAGCTGCACCAGCTGTTTGGCTGCTCTCTGGACCTACGACTGCCCCTCCAACAGAGCAGTGGCCAGCTCTAAGCCTTGCTGCTGCTGGGGCACCCATAACAAAACAGAGCACCCCCACCCTCCCTCCACACCAACCTTAGTCTCCCCAGCCATCAGGTAGGAGGATCCCCCCGCTAATAAACCCTCCCTGCCATGCCTGTGGCCCCTCTCTTTCCCCCCACGCAAGGGAAAACCCTAATCCCTCCCTGCATATAAATCCCACATATAAATATAAAGGGAATTTTGGCTTGGGGGACAGGAATTTTAGGGAACCTGGAGGGAATTTTGTGTTTGGCATCTGATCACCCTGCACTGAGGTAAGTGAACAAAACAGTCAAGAGGCTCTTTTATTTCATTTTTCTTAGGCTGCAATCCTAAATATACTTACCTGGGAGTAAGGGCACAATCCAGAGTAACTACAGGGAGTCCTTGCTCCAACGTAAGAACAATTTACTGTGGATTGCAATATGAATTTCCCATAGGTTTTCACTAGGTGGTGCCATAACTATGTCAACGTAAATGTCTCTTACGTGCTCCCGTAGTTACTCTGGATTGTAGGGTAAGTCTCATGTAACTCAGTGGGATTTACTTCAGCATAGACATGTATAGGATTGCATAGTCATCCATTAAATCCATGTATTTGTTATTAAGATGATGGTAGCATTAGAATTCCTAATAAGAGGGTAAGAGGACATATGATCCCTCGCCCTGGGAAAAGCCCTAACAGCCACAATAGGTCATCTCAGACCTCAGCCATTGATTCCAGAAGGTGTGGTCTGGTGGTTGAGCAACCATACTGCCCAAAGATCTGTTTCCTGTTGGAAGAGATGGAGTTGCTGATGAGCCACATGCAGTGAAAGAGACCCCTGACTGGGCTGCATTTACGGCTGCTGGCAGAAGTCTGATGACATGTACCCAGAAGAGATAATCTCACCATGAGAGAAAACATCTGGTGGAGTGAGGAACAATATTTTTTAAAAAAACCTTTGAAAGATGGTGGTTTAAGGTTTCCCTGCCTATGTACACTTCCTCTAATGCTGTGTAAAAACAAAGAAGGGTGGTATATAAATAATTAAAATAAATCAGTGTCACCGGCGCAAGTCCAAGTTGATCTATGCAGCCAGATCAGGCCCAGCAACAGCTTTAGATACAGCAGGCGATGGCACCATTAATCCCACATATACCTATCTGTCTACAAGTTGGCTGCTATTACTAGGTGTTGCTCATCATTAAAGTTATGCTGTGTAGGCGAAGGTTGTGAAACTCTTTCGCAAGCAGGGCTCATGTTGACCTTTCTGTCCTTGATAGGAGAACAATTTCTTGCCAATCTGTTATGTTAATAACCATATAAATTAGTGCTGTTAAACCACTGCCACAATTTTCCTTATTAACATCATGTCATTGAGAACCAGTGGCATCAATAGGGTTTGTGTTACCCAGTGCTTCACACCAGTGATGGACTTTCTTTCATGCAGGGGGTGGAGTAAATAAAGTGATGAGCACCATGATGTACCATTGCCCCATCCCTGCTTTTTTAATATAACATTTGATAGTATAGATATATTTCAGTGTGGTTTGTTTCATTTTTTAAAATCAGATTTCACTGCAAGATCTTACAGCAACTGAAATGCAAAAAGAAAAAAAAAGAGTTTTCTGAAACTTACAGGAAAGAAAACTGAAAAATCAATGTCAGGGGTGTTTTTTTTCCTTTAAAAGTACATAAATTAAATGACAAGAGCAATTTCGGTTCTACCTTTGCACCACCTAATTAGTGCATGTTATGCTTACAGAATATTAGTAGCAAGAAATAAAAGAGGAATTTCTCCCTCCCTTTTGTCTGTGCTGCATGCAAAATCTTTAATCAGGTGACAACATGGATTAGCAGTGGACACACTGTGGCTCTGGGGGAAAAAAATAAAACAATCCCCCCTTATCACAGAAGTTTAATATGTAGGAATGGAACAAACAAACCCAAAGATGCCTTGGGCAACAAATGGGTTGATAGTTGAATTTGCTGCAGTTCTGTTGCTCTCTTGTGCTTGGCTGTCATGGATTAAATAATCAAAAAATGCTCACATTCTGACTTGCAGACAACGAAAGGAATTAAACAATACAAGTTCTTTTTGGTTTGTTTCCTTGTGCACTCTGACCCATCATCTTATCAGGAACATCCCAAACTGCAACTAACCTCCTGATGTATGACTGCTCCCTTTGAGAACTTAAAGCTTGTCACATAAGCATTGCACCAGAGCTGGGTGTTGCAAACATGCCATTTGGCATACCTGCAACACACAGCGCCACATCACTGGCATCACATTAGAACGAATGCGACACACAGTGCCACATCACTGGCAGCTGTATGCTGCCAGGATCAAGGGAAGAGTTTTGGGTGGCAGAGAGGTTTATTAGGGAGAAGGCAATCTGGGGCAGGGGGATGGCAAAGAGCGGGACCATGGGTGGGAGGGTAGGGAATGGGATCCAGGGCTCAAAGCTAGCATTTATACCAGATACTAAACTTGCTTCTCAGGCAGCTATCCGCACAGACTTAGGCTACAATCCAGAGTAACTACAGGGCAGTAGTTACACTGCCACTGGGAAACCTATGGGAAAAGTTACACTGGGAAACCTATGGGAAAAGCATGCAGCAATCCAGCGTAAGTGCATCTTTCGTAAGTTACTACTTACGTAACTACTAAGTAAGTTACTACGTAAGTTATGTAGTTACTCATATGGGAACTACAAGTAATCCCATGATTACTCTGGATTGTAGAGTCAGACCCATTTGGGGCTGCTGTAGCTCTACCACAGTGAAGAGAATAATCCTCCCCTTCCCCAAGGTAGGCAAGTCCCAATACTTGCCCTGGTTGCGCAAGTGCAACCACATCCCACTTTAGTGGAGAAAATCACAATATTGGATGAACACATAAAATATTTTGTGTTTTGTGATTGCCAGAAGACTTGCCAGGTGTGGGTTGATGTTCTGAAACCATCGTTTTCTTAGCATTATTCCCACTCCTGGCAGGGTCTGTTTTAGATGATGGTGCAACATGGGGAAATCTGGCTGGCCTGTTGCAGGGACCTGTTGCCAGATGTTGCTTCATGCAGCACCTGGGTCTCAAACCACTGACCTGCCAATCTTCCACTCAACAGGCACAGCACCTTTAAGCATAGAGCCACAAGGGGTCCCAATGAATATAATTCCTATTTTAATTCCTATTTTAGTTACGATTCCTATTATAGGTTGTAGCGCCTCAGCAGTTTTAAGACACCGTGCCTATCAACCAGCAGGGTGGGGTTCAAGACGCAGGAGCTACAAGATGGAGTGAGTGCCTGTCCCTTTCCCAGCTTCTGCCAACTTAGCAGTTAGAAAGCATAGGAATGCAGATTGATAAAAGGTACCATCTCAGTGTTCTATGTGCTTTGGCATTTAGTCATGCTGGCCACATAAACATGAAGGCATCTCTGGATGGCACTGTCTCTTTGGCTTAGAAAGAGGGATGAGCATTGCACCCTACAGTCAGTCATGACCTGCAATTAACACCTTTACATTAAACCTATTTTTGTTTATAACCTAACGAAATGAACCCACATTGTGGGAGTAAAATACCCCCATGTGCCATCCCCCTATTGTGCATCATCCCCCCATGCGCACCATCCCCCATGCACACCAAAATCCTATATGCAACATCCCCCATACACTTCAAAATCCCATGTGTAACAAACCCATGTGCATCGTCCCCTATGCGCATCGTCCCCCCATGCACATATGCAACATCCCCCAGTGCACAACATCCCCCATGTGCATCAGCATCCCATGTGTAACATCCCCCATGAGCATCATCTTCATGCACATCATCCCCCATGAGTAACATCCCCCATACGCAACAAAATCCCATGTGCATCATCCCTCCATGCGCATCAGTGCCCCACGCAGATGTTCAACATTCTCCCATGCACAACGTCCTCCTCATGAGCATCATCCCCCATGCACAACATTCCCCATGCAATCAACATCCTGATGTGCAACATCCCCATACACATTGTCCCCTGTATGCAACATCCCCCATACGCAACATCCCCCAGTGTGCAACATCCCCCATGCACATCAACATCCCATGCACATGAACCTCCCATGCACAAGATTCTCCATGTGCAAATTTCCCCATGTGCATCAAACCCTAATGCGCAATGTGCAATAAAACCCCCATGGGCAAAATCCCCCCATGTGCACTGTCCCCCATGCATATCGTCCCCCCATGTGCATCATCCCCCCATGCACAACATCCCCGCATCTGCACCCTCCTTCCCAGGTGCATGAGGCACCAGGCACGAAATTGGCTGGATGTTGATCAGTTAGTCTTCAATGTTAAGTATAGGACAGAAACACATTGCACCTTTTCAGACCCTTAAGGGTTAAATGTCTCAACATCGGTTCTTGGTGGATATTGTTGTAACAGAAGGAACACCCTCCCTGAATTTCATGCTTCTCGGTCGGTTGGGGCACCTTCTCCAAATTTCACATTTCTAGGCCCGGCAGTATTGGCTGGGCATTGATGAGTCAGTGAATGAATCAGTCAGGACTTTTCAATTTTATATGTATAGCTCAGTGATTTTTAACCTTTTTCATCTTATGACACACTTAACAAGGCACTGAAATTGTCAAGGAACACTATCAGTTGTTTTTACCATTGACAAGGCACACCAGACTGTTCAAATCTCCCAATTTTCCTATTAATTAATGTCAATCTCCAAATTCCCATGGCACACCTGAGGACTATCCATGGCACACTGGTGTGCCATGGCACACTGACTTAAAATCACTTGTATAGATGAAAACCATACAATTAATGTCAGCAGTAATTATTATTTGTTTTGAAAGCGCTTATTATACTTACAGCCCACTCCTATCCACTACCACTGGCATGGAGCAAACTCTGCATCCTATGGTGTGTTTCAGGTTGGGGAGGATTGCAGTGGCAATAGGATAGCCATCAGAAAGAAAAAAAACTTAAAATGAGTTTAAGAAATTTAAAAAGCAGAATTTTTACATGTCTTCCAGTATGCTGCTCATCCTTGGTTACGTACCAGCTTGCTTACATCCAAGGAGAAAAAGGGAGAGGGTGGACTGTGAAATTGGGGATAAGATCTGGTGCATGTCACCAGATTCCACTCCTCCCCAACTCTCACCTTACCCCTGGCCTCCTCGATCCTCCCTGCAACTCCCCTTGTCCTATCCCATCCCATCCATGACACCCTTCTGACACCCAGAATGCAGATTCCACCAGTCCAGATGACCATAGCAGTGGGTCCTAAATTTCACTGGGGGGAAGTCGCTTGAAAGCATCTGAACTCATTCCATCTACTAAAGCCACCTTTCCCCCCTCCCCACAATCACATTCTCTCAAGTGATCTGATACGCATCTTTCAACCTTGGAGGTCTTATTACCCTAAGAGACCTTTGCGGTTTCTTGCCTCCTTTTTCTCTGTGACATTTCACAACATGTGGCAGACTCCTTCACTGCGGCTCACTTTAACTCTGAGTAGGGCAGAAATTTAAACACCAAACTCCAAAACTAAATATTTTGTTAACTTCTCAACATACACACAATCTGTCTTGCCTACAAATGAGTTTTTGATATTCTGGCTTTTTAAAAAATAAGCTGCTCCTTCCTATTGATGGGAGTTTGTGAAGTGGTAATTGCATGGATCTGTATTTGAATGTTAACATCTACAAAATGTGCCTTTTGGAATTCCTTATTTACGGATTCATAGCAGATATGTTGTTCAGCATTTAAGTGTATGTATTCCTAAATTATATGGCTAGACTTTGTGAACCACGCTAAAATTTCTTCACTTAAGCCAGAGTTAAAAACCAGGAATTTCATTTTTTAATGTTGTGTTCAACCAATATCTCTCAAGCACAGGATGAGGAATTCCAAAGCATTAGGAATCAGGAGAGAGAGAGAGAGAGAGAGAGAGAGAGAGAGAGAGAGAGAGAGAGAGAGAGAGAGAGATCCAACCTAGTTATACATATATTTTTATACACTAATTTGACTCAACACAAATGGCCATGCAAATCAGTTTAAAAACTGCTTTTCTACTGTTGTAGAGAGGTAGTCATCCAAGCAATCATTCAATTTTTCAGTCCCAGAATCAAACCTCAACAGATATTGAGGCACAATAGAAGAGCAAAAAACCTGGGAGTTCGTCTGCAACCTATTTTTTATTGTTTTTTTAACCTATTTTTCATTGTTTTCTTTATACATGGATTTTTTTATCCATGGTAAGTTCCAGAATGAACTCCTAGTGGATAACAAGGGAAACCTGTATTATTCTAAACGGCCTGCACACTGTATAAGGGGTGCAGAGTGATTCCACCTCAGGTGTCAAGAGATCTTGGACTGACCTTGACTCAAACTACGGGTTTTCCACTCTCAACCACTAGTTTAGCTTCAGGTCTAATCTTTTCTTTCTGAACAACATCTTAGAAATATCTTATTTTACTCCAAAGTAAAGGTGATGATGAGAAAGGCCCAGGCGAGAAAAACATTCTCACCCCACAAAGGTGGCTGCAATAGACTATAAAATAATAAATAAATTCCTTCTCCTATTGTACCCGGTGGTATAGCTAGAGGGAGTGCCAAGAACTATGTTATGCAGGGAACCTCATCATGGTTTGCAAGCTGCCCCTTTCCCACCTCTTGGGAACCATTCTGGACAATGGGAGCAAAACAAAAGCAAATATCCATTAGGCTCCCTGAAAAACATAGTATTTGGCACCCCTTCTAGCTATGCCACTGATTGTACTTATCGTGCAATGTGATAACTGGCCTTCTCCTGATTAGGATTGCCATAATTTTCTTCCACAAAACTGGGACAAAATCGGGAAAAACTGTCTTCCATTTGCCACGATATGAACACAATCCCCCAAAATCAGGATTATTCCTATTTTTCAGGGAATATGGCAACCCTACTCTTGATTCTACCATTGTTTTGACCTCTTCTGTACATAGAAAAGTGAGCAGGCTTTTCCATTATAACAAATGCAAAACATACTGCCAGAGAACCTAAGTAATCTATCACAGTTAGCAAATCTATTCATCTGACTTGCAGTCTTAGGATTTTGTTCAGCTTTCTGGTTTTCACTCTCCCTAAAGACAAGGCTGGCATATTTCAGCCAAAATGAATCAATTTGTGTCATAGGCGATAAAATTCTTTGTCAGATAGGAAGGGGTGGAAAAAAAGGACTTAAATTAACCTACCAAAATACTTCTAGTCCATCTTAACTTATTAAGTAGATTTCTTGTTGCTGGTATGTTTGGGTTGTTGCTGATTTTGAAAATCAGTTTCTTGTACACATTAACACAGGAAAGTAAATTCATTCAACTGGAGCCATCTTCTCCTTGGGTGCCTTCCTAGCCCCTCATTTCTGCTTGAGACTCTTTTTGAGTTCATCTAAGGGCTAATTGCAGGTGCATTGAGTTTCTCTGTTGCCCAAGCCAGGTGCAAAATACTACCTTTCTATCCAACACCCTTAAAAATAAAATAAAAACTACAATATTGTGGCTTGCAATGGCAAAAAAAATAATGGGAGGCAAGGCATTGGTACACCTGCACACACACCACCGGTTGTCATCGCACCCCACTGCATAGGAGGGGGTCTGTCATGGGGAAAACACACTGATCTCCCACATCAGGTGATTCAAACCCTTGTGATGCCATTGCCCCATCCTGACACATACTTGTTTATATGGAAAAGAATAACTACAAGATACATTGGAAATGCATAGTACAGGATGCTGTTGTAGGCAAAATGATGCAAGCAAGCAAGGAACACCATGTGCTGTCATTGCAGTTTCACACTTCCATAAGACATGGATGCCATGGGAGGTGAACTCTTGAAAACCTAATAATATGAGAGAGTTTTTAATCATCAATTAATAACACATTTAGGATACAATACTAAGAAATTGAGGCTGGCCTAACTCACCTGGACTACTGTTCCTTGATTGTAAGGGGAGGCCAGTGTATGCCTCTAGGATCCACAGGTCAGCACAGGACTTATTCCAGGGCTAATGCTGGCCTAAGTGGAGATTAGGATTGCAGTCTGCAAGAGAGAATTATGATAACACTTAAATGTTAAATGTTTTTAAACCACTTAAATGTTTTTACTTAAATGTTTTTAAACCACTGCCCACCAAAGGACTACATAATATGTTACTTATTTGAGGTGAAGACAAAAGATCTATAAATGTACACCTAAACATGTAAAGCATGAGTGAGATGAACATGTCTGCAAATTTCCTGTATTATACCACGAGACATCAATGAGTCCAGATGGGATACAATTTCCTCCTGAAGAGCCAGTCTAAGAACACAATCCTAACTATGGGCACAATCCAGAGTAACTACGTGAAGTCCTTGCTCCGGCGTAAGAACAATTTGCTCTGGATTGCAATATGAATTTCCCATAGGTTTTCACTAGGTAGTGCAGCAACTATGGGTACACATAAAGTCTCTTATGGGCTCCCGTAGTTACTCTGGATTGTAGGGTCTGTCTACTCAAAAGTAAGCCTTGTGTTCAATGGGTCTTACTCCCAAGAAAGTGTCTTTAGGATTGCAGCATTAGAGCAACCCTTACTTTGTCTCTACCTAATGCATGGCTCAGTTTAAATCCATGTTACCATTTTCAGACTTTTGCTGAACATCTGGAATCTGCATCTGATACCAGATGTGATGACCACACTGTGAAGGATTACACCTGGGAGAAAAGAGTTTTATAAGCTGCTGCCTTTATAACAATTACCTGCTTCACAGGGTTGTTGTGAGGACAAAAAGGGGTACATGGAAGGAGCCTGTGGAAATAACATTCCCAGAAGTCAGGCATATCCTGGGCGACACTGGAAATCAACATTGGAAAACACCAGTTGCTAAATCTTTCCAGTACCAGAAAAACTCTGGACTTTGTAAATAAATAGTTTCTTTGGAAAAATGTAATATGGCTAATGAATCTCACCCCTTTCAAAGGGCAAAATCCATAGCAGTTACGGGTCCACGCGGTTACATCACCCTCTACTGTTAGCTTATGGCAAGTCATCTTAACTGCTCCGGAGCAAGGGGCTCAATTTCACAAGCCTAAATCACGTGTTCTTAAACTGTGGGTCTGGAATAAACCAGTGGGTTGTGACCCAATTTTTGGTGGTTCATTAAACTGACAAAGTAAATTAGGCTATGTGCATCAAGGGTTAAACAAGCTGCTACTTTGTGGGGGGGGGGGTTGCATTGCTGTGTATCACCATGATAGGTACACCCCTTGGTATTTATAAACCAGGCAACAGGCTGTAGGGCCTCTAAAAAGTTTGAGAACCACTTCAAGCTCTTTCCTTGGATAAGTTCTCTGTATTTCCACATGACACGTCCTGCTTCTACAAATACCTTAAATCCTTAAAATGTAACTTGAATTGGCCTTTATATTCAACAGAATAGCCTTTATTTCTCCTGTCAACCTTTAGTCCAATAAGTAGATCCAATGAATAATAATATTAAAAGTCTGATTCAAGCTACAAAATTAAGGGTCGCTTTGTTCTCTCGACTGTTCTCACCACCGCATACGTATCAATTCATGTTCAGCTTTTTCTTGATTGTGACTCAGTCTTTACATGATTTTAAATGACAACGGAGGGGAAAAAAAGCTGTTTAATAGAAAATCTCTGGATTTCTTCTTATGGGACACATTTCACCTATTTGAAGGGCTTTTGTGAAATATGCAACACAAAAATCTATATAGCCCGTCATGCCAGTAAACCAGCACTTTTAAAAACCACTAATTGTAATTAGTTACAAATTGCCCGTTATAACTTAATTAAACTTCCTTGCCTCTCGGCCGCTTAGGCAACATGTAGAATCTTTTTATGTGCCTACCAATTAGTGCTTGGGGATTCTGCACTCTAATTGGATAAAAAAGGTAAATATATTTAACAGTGTCCGGTTTATATCTGGATTCAAGTTGGTTAAAGCAGGGTGAGGTGGAAAATAGGAGAGAGGGAGAGAGAGAGAAGAGAGAGAGGGAGAAGTGTAGGCAGGTTTGATGCTTCAAATATTTATCTCAATTCAGATTGATTAAAACAATTTGATGTTCCATGAGATACAGGCCCAGTCCTTTTGTTAACAAGGTCCATCTGGTTGAAGGAAGAAAATTAAGATGCACTAATTGAAATTTGGAAGCTTCTTTCCAAACATGCATAATTCATACTGACAGAGAACAGAAGCAACCATTCACCGCAGACTGTCAAGGAGATGAATGCTGCATTTAGATGGAATTTAAGATCTCACCCAGTAATCGGAGTCTACAAGTGCGTATAGAAAAGCTCAACATTGAGAATAGGGGAAAAAACTGTCCCCTTACCCACCCCCCATCTTTTTAGGGAAAGTATTTGAAAGCAGAAGTGTAACTTTTTAAAGATTTCCCTGCTTCCCCCCGTGACACTATTTCAAGTTTTCTCTATGGGGTTAACTATAGGGTATGCCCATCTATCATACTTGATTTTAGCCTTTTTTCTTTTCAATAAATAGATGCTAATTGTCCATACAAGCCCATTCACACAACACATTAATGACATGGACTTGTCCCCAAAATGATTCCATTGCAGGGGTAATGGATGCAAAAGGCAAACTGATGTTTGCTGGTTTGGAAACACTCTCAAACTAGTTTTGTATCTGGGGAATATTACTATTAGTGAACTCTTCTCAGTGGGTCTTGAAAAAAGGTCCCTATTTTTTGTTTGAATACTCAGGAATTGGCTTGTAATATTTTGCACAGTTACATCTCAGGGTGCAATTTGGAAATATTTATGAAGAGGTTGGAGAGGTAGTATGTTTTCTATAGTCCATACCTCATTCCTTGAGGTAGTCCATAGTTCCATACCTTAAGTGGCCTTTCATGAACACTACTGCAGTTCACCACCCATTTGCTCTGCTGTCTCTTCCCAGCTACATGATATGGCGAAGGCATCTAACTTCTATCTCGGGTAAAAGAAGATTTTGTTGCACATCCTCCCCCACCAACAACAAAATCAATTTTAATTAAGTAAAAAAAATGTGTGCCCCATATTGGTTAGAAAAACTGTGCAGAGGCAAAACGGGATGCTTAATTTCTCCCAGCTAAATATAAAAGTTTTTAATTTATACTGTGTTTAATTTATATTGTGTTTATATTGTGTTTACAAACACACATTATACCTTTTCGGAATTAGGATGATCCCGGGCTTGAAAATCTGCCCTCCATCTGGTGCTTGAACATTCAGCATTGGGCTTGGTCTTCAGATGAGGAAGGAACGGTTAAAAATTCAAATTTAAAAAGTTCAAATCGGAGTTTTGGCCCAAATTGGACTTTGGGTCCAAATTGGTCTTTTGGCTGCAATTGGACTTATACGTGAACTAGTGAAAGTGTACCCGCATTGCGGGAGTCAAATTCCCCATACAACATCCGTCCCACTTCACATCAACCACCCATGCACATCAACCACCCACGCACATCCACCCAATGTGCAACACCCCATGTTCACCCACCCCACTCTGCACATCATCCCCCATGCGCCTCTGCCCCCATGCACATCAACAAGAAGAAAATTTGAAACCTAGCTATAAACAAGCTATGAAAGGTTTTACCCAGTTGTGATGGGAGAACTAGGTTTTCTAATAGCATAAGCACTCCTGACTGATACAGCAAGTCTCTTGATGGAAATTTATAGGAAATTCCCAATGGCAGGTCCTTGTTAGACTGGACAAGAAAGTTAGTTTAGGGAAAGAAAAACATGAAAAACACACATTGACAAAAAAATGTACATGGGTACAAAACACCTGTATGCATGTACAGCTATTATGCAAGAAGTCCTCTATTCTTGCTAAAAACAACAAATTTAGGCAGTCTTTTGGAAATAACAGTGTCATGCATTCACAAGCAGATAACACGGCTTGGTCCATTTTTGCCACTATTAACTTTCCTGCTGGTTGAATCTCAATTCCTTGCGATCTTTCCATGATATTATTATTCAATATGGGCTTGCAAAATGCAAGGCAAACAATCCGGTATCTGAACTGATCCAAACATAGACTTACTGTTGATGTCGAAAGCAATTGAACTACAATGTCACATACCGTTAGCAAAGGGTAATTATTAGAGATTTGAGTGAAGACTGCTGAGTTGGTACCAGATTCTTGTAGGGATTTGTTTAATTAAAAATTGCCAGAATTTGCATGATTAATGCTTTGTAATTCAGGCTGTGTCTGCAGAACATTCACATTCCAGTGGAAAGATCAAGCCCTGTTCCAAGCAAGGGGTGATGCAAGCAAAGTTCTATGACTTTGTGCAAATCCCATTTATTTCAATGGAGCTTCATGAAGTTCACCTGGGTAGTGCTAACAGGATCATTTTTGTTGTTTAGATTGCTCTTTCCTTGGTCATATATCCAGCAAATGGACTGCAATTGTCAGTGACCAAGCAGGTGGCCCTTAAAATGCAAAAATTAAAAAGTCCTGCTGTTTTTAGGATTCTTTGAAGGCACTTTGGTGGGCAAATAAAAATCATTCTCTCATTCATATGTTACATGGATTAAGGATGCTGATTTTTTAAAAATTTTCCAGTGGAGGAAGACAGTCTTTGGTGGAGCAGATGCAATTCAAGAACATTATTCCCTGATATTTTTTATAGGAAGAGTGTTTATTGGCATGTGGGGGACATGCATGGAGTTCATGGAGTTGAACATATGATGCTGTTGTGTTCTATGTCAGACCACTTGCTTATCCAAATCTGTGTTGACTTCACAGACTCTCTAGGTTTTCAGACAGGATATTTCTCTTTACCAGTCCTATCTTCCAAGACAGGGATGGAAACTGGGACGTTTTGCATTAAAAAACCAAAACACTTTCTATACGGCTGAGCTAGATTATCCTGAATGTGATATTATCCTGAATGTGATAGTGTGTTGTAGCACAAACATCAAAGATTCTAGTGACACATTAAAGATGAGCACATCTATGGTATCAAAAGCTTCTGTAAATGATCTTGAACATAGCTTCTGATCTTGGGCAATGATCTTCTGTGCTAAGTTTATAGGTTTTCGTATAGAGCAGGGGGTCTCTAAACGTTTTGGCTTCATCTCTCTGACACTGTGTCAGGGGCCAGAAAACCAATTTACATTTCTAATTTGAATAAATTTACATATAAGAATGTATTAGAGTGGATTACAAGGATTGCCCAAGGGTTGGATAGAGGGGTTTTGCCAGGGGCCACATTGTGGCTTGCCAAGGGCTGCATCTGACTCCTGGGCCAGGGTTTGGACACCCTTGGAATACAGGACCAAATAGTTGGAAGCTGTGTCATTAAACAGATAATAATCAGAAACAAACACTTTGATTTCATAGATATTCATTAGCTGCAAATGATTAGAGAAAATGTGCACATTTTATTTGCAAGGTATGTGAGAGCTCAATTATCAATCTGTGACAGCCTTAATATAATGGGGCCAGATAAACTGCTCACAGGAACCACATTTGTCCCACAGGCCTTATGTTTGACACCCCTGCTCTGTAGGACTGTCCGTTGTCTACAGCCCCCAGTTCAGTCTACAGAGACCCCAGCATCAACTCAGCCCTGGCCTGAATGCTATGCACCTTCCCCTCTCCTTTTCTACTCATCTTCCCTTCCAGTCACCTTCCCTGAGCTCCTACACTGGATAGTTTGCCAGGATCCAGTTCCCTCCTCACATGCTAACTTACTCCCTTTCTTTCCTGGACTTACACCAAGAAGACCCATTGGTATTAGTCTGGCACAAGACTATTCTGTAAAACCAAAGTGAGATAGTACATATGGCTTGCACATGGCTTGTTTTGAACTGCAAAACAAGAAACAAAACCATATGTCATACAAAAATTAATAATATCCTTTTTCTGTATAACAAGTCAAAGGGTAGACATTTCATTACCCCCCACGGCGAGAATGAGGAGCCGGAGACAGATGCTGGATTTAAGGGCCACTTTATTAAATCTAACAATAATTAAACCCAACAAGGGACTGCTGACAAAGTCGTGCTGGAAACTACAAAAATAAGGGATGGCGAAGGCCTGGCTCAGGTTTCACCCTCGCACTGAAGGTACCCATCATTGCCAACCCGAAGGTTGAGACAGCTGGGCGCTCAGTCAACCAGTTGCCCGGCTGACTTAGCCTAAATCCCAGGTACAGAACCAGCAGCCACAGCCTACGTCCGGTCTGGTCGCAATAGGCCTGGCATGCATAGCACTGACCCTTGCTGCCTCAGGCAATCACCGAAGGCCTATCCTGCCTACTCCAGCACGACACCTGCCATAAGTGACCTATTTAGAACCTCCCTCACCACTATTACAGTTCAGGGTAGGCGAAAAAGAGTCCCGGCAAGAGCCAATCAGCAGGGACCCCAAAAATTCCTACCCGGCCCAAAAAGCGACCAGCACAAGCCCAAACTGCACAAGGGAGGGAGGGAGGGGACGACTCTCAAGCCCGACTGGGGGCTGCGCAGGCGCGCACCTGCTTTTATAGCCCCCAGTCGCCGCCCCTGGCCCTAAGAGCCAATAGGCTCTCAGCATCTCTCCCGGCCATACCACTCGGCCGGGGGAGGCAAAAGGGCCAGCCCACTATCGGGCTAGCCCCATTACCCCCCACGGCGAGAATGAGGAGCCGGAGACAGATGCTGGATTTAAGGGCCACTTTATTAAATCTAACAATAATTAAACCCAACAAGGGACTGCTGACAAAGTCGTGCTGGAAACTACAAAAATAAGGGATGGCGAAGGCCTGGCTCAGGTTTCACCCTCGCACTGAAGGTACCCATCATTGCCAACCCGAAGGTTGAGACAGCTGGGCGCTCAGTCAACCAGTTGCCCGGCTGACTTAGCCTAAATCCCAGGTACAGAACCAGCAGCCACAGCCTACGTCCGGTCTGGTCGCAATAGGCCTGGCATGCATAGCACTGACCCTTGCTGCCTCAGGCAATCACCGAAGGCCTATCCTGCCTACTCCAGCACGACACCTGCCACACGGGGAACCTGGCTTGAACATGGTTCCACCGCCCCACTACAAACAGTCCAGCAGTCCCTTAACTATGTTCCAAATATACTCATCCAGGGCCAGGTCAGTTAAATGAACCCCGTCATCCCTAAAAACATGGGGCAGCTGCCAGAGCACATGTCGGTGAAAAATCACCACCCCGCCCCAACTTTCAACAAAATTGGCAGCATAGCTGTTGACCCGCTTACGGGCCAAATCAATACTTCGGATGCTCCTGGCCCCTTTCCAAACCCTCCTAGGCAGGAAAGAGGACCAGACAAACCGAATGGCCGGGCACCACCATTTGACCAGGGAAAGATCTTGACGAATCTGAATCCGAAGATCAACAGATTTCATCCTAGTGAGATCATTCTCCCCTAGGTGCACCAGCAAAACATCAGGGGGGGGATTGTGCTTGAGGAACCCACTAACTATGGGAAGCAGCTGCCCCCACCCCATCCCCCTCTTCACAGCCCAAGTTATACACACGCTGGGGCTGAGGCCGAGACAGGAGCCGGCGCCGGTGCGTTCGGCCCTCCTCCGGGCCCAGAAGAGGATGGAGTGACCAATTGCCAGAACCCGGAGAGGTCTCCCAGCCGAGGTATCTGGAATGCAAACAAACACAAAGTCACTAAACAACTGAACGATCAACAGGTAAGTGAGCAACATCAAACAGGTCACAACAGCAAACGATGCTCCCCAATCATCATTTGCGCACATAATACCGAAAGGCCCCCGAGCGCCATCGTCCGATGCGCCGGATGACCTCTTCGGGAAGACCCACTGAAGAAGCTAACGTGGCAGCGCCAATCCGGAGGGAATGGACGCTATAAAAACTTGGAGACAGACCAATAGTGGTCACCAC
Source organism: Cryptoblepharus egeriae (assembly GCA_030015325.1). NCBI lineage: Eukaryota > Metazoa > Chordata > Lepidosauria > Squamata > Scincidae > Cryptoblepharus > Cryptoblepharus egeriae. Next base: position 12,564,465 of record JAREYC010000004.1, read on the forward strand.
CCAAGAAAAAACAGCTCGAAATTGAAAGAAGGTAAGTGGCGAGCCGTCTGCGTGTTGAAAAATCGGACCCACAAAATGCACCACTCTGTCCCTAAATCGGGTAAGAGCCCGCACCGGGCACAGGGGGTGGGAGGGAATGGCCCGCAGTCTAATCAAGGAGCCCCGAGCCCTCTGGTCCGTCTTGGACCTGCGCAAGCGCAATAAACAGCCAGAATCCTGAAGGGTCAAGTCCGACCACCACAGAACCCAAGAGGGATCGGCTGAACGAGACCTCACCAGAACCTCACTGATTCTGAAGGCCCCGAAAAACATGACCAGGGTCACAGCCCTAAAGAGGTCCCTCTCAAAATCAGAGCTGCAACACCTACCATAAACCTCAACAATCTGACCCAAAATTTGGACGGTCACCGGCTTACGCACGTCCGGGACGGAAGGCCGGTCGCGGCGCATGCCCTCCAGCATGTGCCGGACCCTAAAAGACTGAGTGGTGTCCGCAGTACCTTTCAAACCGGCCACAAAGGCCAAGGCAGAAAGGTACACAGATATGGACCTGGGGTGCAAACCTGACTCAAAGAGAAAGAGAAGAAACTGGAGAACAGATGCCTCCGACAGGGGCCATACCACCTCCAAGTCCTTGGCCTGACAAAAGGCCTCGAACTCTCCCACCTTCTTTTCATAACTGGTCCTGGTAGCAGGGGCCAGCGAACCCAGAATCAATCTTTGTGCCCTCACGGTCCAAGGCTCCAAAGCCACTCGGGCATGGGGTCCGGATCCGGACGGGCAGCCGGGGCGAGTTGTCGAAACCGCTCCTCCTGAAAACGAGACAGAGCATCGGCAACCCCATTTTCAAGCCCCGGGACATGACTAATCGAAAACACAAGGTTAATGCGCAGGCACTGCAGCACAAAGGCACGAACCAAACGCATCACCCGAGGTGATCGAGAAGTCTGTTTATGAATGACATGTACCACAGCCTGGTTATCGCACCAAAAGCGGACAGTGGAATTCCGAAATTGGTCCGCCCAGATGTGTACTGCCACCAATAAGGGGAAGAGCTCCAAAAAGGTAAGATCGCATACCACATCACTAGCCTTCCAATGTTCAGGCCAGGGATGAGCACACCATCTACCCCTAAAATAGATCCCAAAACCATGGCCACCAGCAGCGTCCGAATGGACCTGCAAATCAGCCCTAAGGATCTGAAGCTCCCTCCAAAATGACGTGCCATTAAACTCGGAAAGGAAGGTCAACCAAACCTTCATATCCTCCTTCATGGCAGCAGAAACCCTCACCACATGGTGAGGGGCCCTGAGGCCCACCATGGCGTCACAAAGGCGCCTCAAAAAGGCCCGACCAGGAGCCACTACTCGGCAAGCAAAGTTGAGGTGACCCACCAGAACTTGTAACTCCCGAAGCGTTAGCTTCCTGGCATCCAGTGACTGAGTTAAGAGGGCTCGTAGAGAAACCAACTTGGTTTCAGGTAACCTGGAACACTGGGCCACTGTGTCCAACTCAACACCCAAGAATGTCATAGAGGTGGAGGGCCCCTCAGTTTTGTCTTGAGCCAAAGGGACGCCCAACTCCCTACAAAGACCTTGGAAAGAATCAAGCAGACTGGCACAATCCTCTGTGCCAGCTGCACCCATAAAAAGAAAGTCGTCCAAATAGTGGACGACCCTCCCAAAAGGTGACCTGTATCTCAGTGCCCACTCTAAAAATGTACTAAATGCCTCAAAGGCAGAACAAGAAACAGAACAGCCCATCGGGAGAGCCCTGTCAATATAGTATCCACCCTCAAACCACATCCCCAGCAGGCAGAAATCACTCGGGTGAATTGGAAGCAGCCGAAAAGCTGATTCCACATCCGTCTTGGCCATAAAAGCCCCGAGCCCACATGCTCTTAAAAGACGAACGGCTTCATCCAAGGAAGTATACCTAACTGAACACAGGTGAGGGGGAATACCATCATTGACAGATTCCCCTCTGGGAAAAGATAAATGGTGGATCAACCTAAACTGGCCCGGGGCCTTCTTAGGGACTACACCCAAAGGTGACACCCTCAAATTGGCGAAGGGAGGGGACTCAAAAGGACCAAGGACCCTGCCGGCAGCAACCTCCTTGGCCAACTTTCGCCTCACCACATCCTCCATACCCTTCACAGACTTAAGGTTGGTAGCCCAAAAGGCACTCTCCGGGCGGGGGGCAGGGATCCTAAAGCCTTCAGAAAAACCAGACAACAAATAACTAGCCGCCTGCCGATTTGGATAAATACGAAGCAGAGCGGCAAGAACATCCAAATTAACTGGGGTCGGCCCCCTTTCCTTGAGCTGAGGGTGGCTGTGGGGGCTGGGAGCCTCCACCTTTCCTGCCCCCTCTGCCCCCAGCCCCTCTAAAACCTGTACCTTTGGGGCAAGCGCTGGCAGGGTGCTTACCACCGCACACCGCGCATTGGTGACCGAATGGGCAAAGTGCCTTTGAACAAGCCCCCGTGGAGCTAAACTCGAAACACGCCCTTTGCTTTTGAACACCCAAGGCGCCCGAAGACGCCTTGGGTTGAGTAGCAGGGTTGCGTGCAATCAGGTGACCGCTGTCCGAGCGGTCACCTTGGATGGGTTTGGCAGTGGCCACAACCTGCATCCACAGCTCAAATTTTGGGACTGCCCAATCCAAAGAAGGATCATTAGCCGCCCTCATTCGAAAATTACGATCATACTGAAGCCAAGCCGTGCCCCCGAAATCCCGAAACGTCCGATGGACGATATCAAGATATTTAATCAAAGCCGGCGCACGCTTGGGCTTCAGCTGGACCAACACAGCCATATAGATGCAGTATCCATATAGCCAGTTGGTCCAGTTCTGATCAATTTTCCGGCGTTTGGCCGCCTCCAAATCCCGCTCAGGCTCCCCCACCTTGGGCACCTTCTCGGGCTCCACGTGAAGAAGACTGAAGAGGTCGACGTAGTCTCCTCTCCAAATCTTCTCCTTTACTGACATAGCTAAGTGCCCCCCCAAGGGCAAATCAATGCTTCCGTAAGGACGGTCCTCAGGACCCTCCTCATAATCGGAATGCATTGCAAGTCTATAAATCTCCTCCCATGATGGTCCCACAGGAGCCCAGCCACCCCACTTCTCACCGGAATGAGCGGCCTTGGAGCGGGACGGGCGCGAAAACCCGTACCAGGGATGTTCCCCCATGTTCATAGGAGGCCAAGGATAACAAGGACCTCCCCAACCAGGAAACCACCAAGGCATCGGGGGGGTAGGCTGCTTTGGAGGAGGGGGAGCATAAGCCATCGGTTCATCCCAACAGCCCACTACCTCAGCAACATCGTCCTCAGCGTCCTCCTCACCTGTGGGCACATCAGGAGAAAAAGAGGAAGGAACGCCCGCAACACCGGGACCGGGTTGTACTCGGACGGATGAGCTGGTCTGAGCCTTCCGGCCGCCCGACCTGGAGGGGCGAGCCGAAAACATTAACGCCCCCCGACCCTTCCTAGTAAAGGTCCGGGTGGGGGGAGACACCGGGGCAGATGGCCCAGCCTCCCTGTTCTCAGCCCGTTCCCTCGCCTCCCTCTCAAGCTCCTTACACCGTTCAACCAAGGCCCGATGGTCCATGGCCTCCAACTCCTCATCCGAGGAAGTTGGCTCAGGAGGAGGCGGAGGTGGAGTGGGGGGACGGGGGGCCCTACCCCCTCTCTTCTGCGCCCGTTTACCCATGTGTACCGCCCACCAAACAGTGACGTGTAGGGTGACTTTATTAAACACGAAAAGGATATAAACTGGAAGCAGGAAAAGCAGCAACCAACAGCAACCGTAGAATCAGGAACGGCAGTAAACAGGAAGCACAGCAATCAGGCCCAACAGGCCCAGCAGCAGCCAAGCACAGCAAGAACAGCAGCAGCCAGGAACAGGCCCAACAGCAGAATCAGCAATAAACAGCAGAACAGGTTCAGCCAGGCCCAGCACAAATGGAAAAAATGGGCAACAAAATGGCCGCCCGCAACAAAATGGCGGCGGCCACGAGGCCCCTCAAAATGGCGACCGCGCCACTAGCACCCCCAAAATGGCGGGCGCGAGGGCGAGCGCCAAGTACGAGGCCCGAGGGACCCTACCGCAGTAACGGGGGCGTCCGCAGACGAACCTCCCCGCACAAAAAAGGGGGGGGCAACCTCCGAGCCGCAGCCGCGACCGGAGTCCCAAAAATAGCGGGGGCGTCCGCAGACGAACCTCCCCGCACAAAAAAGGGGGGGGGGCAACCTCCGAGCCGCAGCCGCGACCGGAGTCCCAAAAATAGCGGGGGCGTCCCTAGACGTCACCCTCCCCGCACTAACGCCGAGCCGCAGGCCTACAGCCAGAAGAGTCGGCGGAGACAAGCCAAGCCGCTCCGTCTCCGACGACTCTCAAGCCCGACTGGGGGCTGCGCAGGCGCGCACCTGCTTTTATAGCCCCCAGTCGCCGCCCCTGGCCCTAAGAGCCAATAGGCTCTCAGCATCTCTCCCGGCCATACCACTCGGCCGGGGGAGGCAAAAGGGCCAGCCCACTATCGGGCTAGCCCCATTCACCAATGACAAGTTCTAGTGCTCGGTATAGCTACATGCAGTTTTTGTCATGTTCATGAAACATTTATCCAGCTGCTGATCTTCTATTGCCCCTTTATTCTTCCTTGTAACTCCCACAACAATTCTGAAGAATGTTCCCTTTTCGGCTGCATAATTAAATGTCAAAAATCTCACTGCTCAATATGTAATTCACTCACCATCACGCTGGTTGAAGCGGCCAGTGTTCACCGATCGGATGGATTGAATTCCTAACAACATATGGCATGAGCAAAGGAATTGGCCCCTTCCATAATAGCATTACAGTTATGGTAGGAATGACAGCTCCATGCGGAAAGATGGATGGGCCGTTTCTATGAACTGAGAGATTCATGGTCGCCGCTTAATGAAACAGTACGTTGTAACCTCTGGCCATGTCCGCACTGGTCTGTTGGTTGTGACAAGCTACATCAGGAGTGCGCGAATAAATTGTATTTGTCAGGTCTAATGGAGAAAGATGTGGGCCTCCAAGTTTCTAGGAGAGCTGAGTAGAGTTTCCATTCCAATAATCTGGATCAAAACACTTCTTAGTCGCCTTGTTCAATTTATTCTGTCACTTAATTAAACAAAAAGCATTACCAATTTTCTCAGCAGAGAAAGGGAACAAGGAAAGATGCTTTCAGCTTGAAAGAAAGGCCCTTGCTGTTCAATAGGAATGGAGGTTACTTACATCACCTGAACCAAATTTCCTCTAAAATTAACATCCTCTGTTTTACCCCTGCTGCTTAGAATAGCATGTGTCCACATCAACAAAATCAAATTTAATAAAGGCTCAGGCATATCACAGAAACCGCTCCCTTCACAAGATACCGTGTGAATGTTTGATTTCTCATTGTTATTAAGGCTTTCATTTTTATGCTATACCAATACTGGGTATGGAGCAATTCTGAGTTAATGGGAGGGGAGAGAGAGAGAGAGTACACATAAGCTACCTTCATATGCAGCTGTTGTCATATGGGAACCATCTCCACGGGGAAGATGTGCATGAAAATGGTAAGTCTATGGATGTACCATAGTGTATAGTTGTGTGGTTCAATAGTGTGTGGACCAATATGGATGGACCTATTGTGTGTGGTTCCTGACAGGCTGCCTGACTAAAAGCTTGGAAAGACCAATGTGATAGCCCCAGTGGTGACTATTATTTTCGGGTGACCCTGAGATAAAAGCCCTGTAAGGGCTCCCTTGTGGCGCACTCTCCATGTTTGGAAAGCACATGTACAGGCCAGCCACCAACCCTCAGTGCCCAGGAAGCTGGCAACAGACAAAAACAAATCTGTTGCACTAGGAGTAGCAGCAATGAATAGGAGTCTTACTAAGGTGACAAAGGAAAGCAGCAGCATCAGAAGACTGACTTCTTTCTTTCCCTGGCACCATTTTGTAATCCTAAAATACCCCAGACCTTATATAACAGCAGGCAGAACACTGAGGCTGCAATCCTAACCCCAGTTAGGCCAGCATAAGTCTTGGCATAAGTCCTGTGCTGGCCTGAGGGTGTCACAAAAATGCCATAAGCCACTTCTGTACTGCACTGCACTGCACTAAGGGGGTTAGGCCAGTGTACAGACTTGCGCAGGCCTCCACAAGCCACCACAGAAATGGGAAGACAGGTGAGTTATGCAGCCTAAACTGGATAGGATTGTACCTACCTGAGGCACTGTTGGAAGAAGACAGTCCGCTGCCAGTAAGTCCCCATAGGCTTATAGTGTGGCATGAATAGGGGTGACTATATAATGTGGTAGTTCTCAAACTTTTTACCACAGTCATCCACTTTTAAAATAATGTTCCACCAGGAATCACCTAGCTTTATGAAACTTTTGAAAAAGTGAACTACAAAGAAATAATATTTATTTATTTATTTGCAAGTAACATTTTCTTCATTTATTTACCAAAAATAAACAAAACAAAAAACCTTGATCCATTTATCAAGATGAGGCAACTTTAATGAAAGACCTCAAAGATTAAGGGGCTTATGCTGCAATCCTAACCCCTAGTTAAGCTGGCACAAGCCCCAGCACAAATCCTGCGCCGGCCAGGGGTTGTCACAATAGTGTGGTAAGTAACATTACCATTTTCCTTTAAACAAATGAGAACTAAACTAGTTCCCTGAGTTGAGCGGACCTCCTTTTTAAATCCTCATGGTGGATTATTGTGGAATTTTGTTGAATTGCTTCCCAGATTTTGTTAATTGAAAACCTGAACTTATGGAAAATGCCACTCCTCGGAAATTAAATTGATTAAGCCAAGAATATATTAATCCACTTCTTAGAGGCTTACACCAGTTAGTACAAAGGTTTGTGAATGTAAGTTCTGTTGAATTTCAAATACCTTCTACTCTAAGCTACTTTTCTTTTACCGCACCGTCCCAGTTCCAAACTGTAGGAAAGGGACGGGCTTATATAGTTACACAACAGTCAAAGCATTGTTCTCTATGGTATCTGTACGTTTTGAAGCAGGCTACATGATCATCCAGTGGCACAGCTAAAGGGGGTGCAAAGCACTAAGAGTGCAATTCTAAACCTAGATTGGTACAGCTCATTGGTATTCCCATTCCTGTGGTGATGTAGGGAGACAAGCACATGTCTGGGTACTGGCTTGACCCACCCCCAGAAGTGGCACAGATGTGTCTTATTATGGGCACAATCCAGAGTAACTATGGGAGCACATTTGAGACATTACATGCACCTGTAGTTACTGCACCACCGGGCGAAAGCCTATCGGAAATTAATATTGGAATCCAGAATAATTTGTTTTTACTCCGGAGCAAAGACTCCCCATAGTTACTCTGGATTTCACCCTATGGCACTATTTGATACACCCATGTCAATATAGGACTTATGCCAAGGCTTAAGCCAGCCTAACTGGAGCTTAGAATTGCAGCCATAGTTTTGCAGGGAGCCTTCCATCTCCCCTTCAGAGCCACTCCTTGTGGTGGGAGCAAAGTGTAGGCAAACTTATCCTACAATCCAGAGTAACTATGGGAGCACGTAATAGACATTTACATCAACGTAGTTACGGCACCACCTAGTGAAAACCTATGGGAAATTCATATTGCAATCCAGAGTTAATTGTTCTTACGTCGGAGCAAGGACTCGCCATAGTTACTCTGGATTGCGCCCTTGGGCTATGAACTCCCTCATAGGGGAGGGAAAAGAACTCTCTGCAAAACTTAGGGCGCAATCCAGAGTAACTACAGGGAGTCCTTGCTCCGGAATAAGAACAAGTTACTCTGGACTGCAATATGAATTTCCCATAGGTCTTCACTAGGTTGTGGAGTAACTACGGGTGCATGTAAAGTCTCTTAAGTGCTCCTGTAGTTACTGTGGATTGTAGCCTTAGGCTGCAATCTTAATCTCCAGTTAGGCCAGCATAAGTCCAGGTACAAGTCCCATGCTGGCCTGGGGGTGTCATAAAAGTGCCGTCAGGCACTTTTGCTTCACTCCTGTGGAGGCTAGGCCAGTGCACAGACATGCGTGGACCTCCCCGCATCACCAAGGGAGTGGGGAGTGGGCAAGTTATGCTAACTTGAAATGGTTATGATTGCACCCTTCATTGCTCTGCCCTCCCTGCCCCTCAGTCTTGAAATATCATGTTTTTCACTGACTCGCTGACTCACAAGTCATGAATGCAGAAGACTGAAAAATACTTGAGTGAAGGTCCCATGGAAGGGGTGACTCAAAGACTCCTAAAATGCCCGTTGTGTCTCATTTTGACTTGAGTTGTGGGCATATTCAAGCCCCACAGGACTCTTTCCAACACTGAAAAGTTGTGATGGAAACTCTAGTGAGCTCTACACTTCAAAACACAGACTTCTCTGGTCTTATTTGTCAAGCCAGAGCCTGGGTCCCATATCTGGGGCAGTTGCTTCACGATGCAGAATGTGCTGATTTAATTGAGAGTGGCATCTCTTATTGCAGTGCCAGCAACAATTTTCAAACCAAAAGGGGGAAAAATAGTGTATTGTGTGCTGTTAATTGAAAGCTACAGGAAGAGGAGGGGGAGAAAAAGCCCTTCATGTCTCCCAGTGTTCTAAAAGGAAACTGGCCCTTTGAAAGAGCTCATCTGGTTTGCAGCTTCTGTAGGGGAAACCTCACCAACCAAAAACAATGAATAACAATTGTTACGAATGTCTCCTTTGAAAAGGTAGGGGAGGGCTGTAATTGCAACAATTTGTTATTGGGATGGCAAAAAAAATGTCTGATACACAGCATTACGAGCAGGCAGCAACCCTTAAAATTCAGCATGAATCACGTTGGTGTGTATTCATTAAAAGAAACTAGAAAGAAATCTTGTATGAATGTTGCCAGCTTTATATCTCTAATGCATGTATTTTTCTTGTAAGCTTTTTTTCTCTTTGTATAATTATCATTGCTTGCTGTCTCTCATTACTCAATGCATAAGGAAAAGAATATGGTATTGCTCCATACATTTCCCTCTATTTCCTTATTTCCAGCATTGAGATTGAAATATTCCTACAGTCATGCTAGTGATTTATGCATGGATAACTTTTTCAGGTACCCATTATGGCTGTTTTAAAATATTGTTGTCTCTTTAACATCCTTGGCCATGAAGTTTCTTGGGTAACCTTGGGCCAGTCACTCTCAGCCTAACCTACCTCTCAGGGTTGTTGTGAGAAGGATATAGACAGCAGGAGCGGAGAAACGAAGAGGTGCAATCCTTGGCATGCGTACTTAGAAGTATTCCTAAGTTCCATTCTGTTCTATGGGACAGAGACTGCAATCCTAAAGACACTTTCCTGGGAGTAAGACACAATGAACAGCTTTGAGTAGACTTACCCTACAATCCAGAGTAACTACGGGAGCACTTAAAAGACTTTATGTGCACCCGTAGTTACTGTACAACCTAGTGAAAGCCTATGGGAAATTCATATTGCAGTCCAGTGTAAATTGGTCTTACACCGGAGCAAGGTCTCCCCATAGTTACTGGACTGTGCCCATAGTTAGGACTGCACCCTTATGCAGGAAAAGTGTGTATAGGATACACAAGAGAGTGTGAATAGGATTGCAGCCATAAGGTTTATAAGCAACCTTGCGCATTTGCTTTAGCACGGAAAGGCAGAGTATAAAACTTTAAACAAATAAATAAACAAACAAGCATGTGTCATGTGTGCATTAGGTATCTGGAAGTAGGACTTGGTGATTATAGCAGCTGTCAATCAAAGGCATCATCCTTCCTTCCAATACGTTTCTAAGCTTTCCTGCTTTTCTAAGCACTCCCTCCCTATTACTTACGTACCTTGTTCCTTTCTTTTCTCCTTCTGCAGGAATACCAGCAAGTGGTTGGTGTAAGGAAGAAGGGAATAGATTTGGTAGTAGGTGGGCAGGTGTGTAAAAAAGGAGCACAAGCAGAATATTTTACTCCTTCTCTGAATCAGATTAACATCCAAACAGAAGAATTTTAATGAATGAAATGCTCTTCTTAGATTTCAATCCGAAACAGGGCCTTTTCTGCCACTGCCCCATAATTTCGGCCCTCTCTAGAATGAATTTGGATGACTCCATTTTGGATGACTTCATTTCCTTCCTAATTAAGGCAAATTCCCCCCCCCCTTTTTTTTTTGTTTGTTTGGTTTGTTTTTTGTACTCTGGCTTCTTTTGTGGTTTGATGTATTTGACCACTTTTGATCTTTGGTTCCGTTTTTATCTGTCTTAATTGACAATTGTTCATCCAAAAACGGTCTGAAAGTATCTGCAGTAAATAAATAATAAATTGACCCACCTGATTCCTCTCCAACCAAAAGTCTCATTGAAAGGTTGGAATAGACGTGGAATATTTTCTTCATTCTTTTTTCACAGTAGGCTGATTTCAATGGCCTGCTTTCCCCATGGAGGCCGCTACGGAGAGGTCACTCGATGCCACAGAAGTCTATCAAATGCTTAAAATATATGCTGTGCCAAACAGTGATGTGCAAGGGGAATGTGCCGACTTGGCCTGCCTTTTGTATTCACGCTTGACATTTTTTAACCTGCCTTTCAGCTGGCAGGTTAACCAGAAATGTATATTAACATAGAAGTAATATTTAGGAAATGCAGGGGTAAAAGCATCACAATAAATTGATTCATTAGTTTGATTCTAAATCTAAACAGCCAAGCACTGCCAGGTAGGAAACCCTTAAACATCAATGGCATGAAGCTCTACAATACAAGTTGCTACTGGCTTCAAATCAGATGTCATGGAAAAGGACATTGCCACATCATTGTGTATCTCTGTGCCGGGAGCTAATCTCTGTGCCGGAGCTAATCATTCCCACATGGTTGCTCTTGCCACGAATAAGGGCTGCATATTGGAACTGTAACATCAAAATTAGGGGTGTGCAAATTTTTTGGCAGAAGGACCACATAAATGAGGGTCACAATCGTAACCAATTTAGACCAGTGCAAATCATCCCTGTTCCTGTTCCTATGCTCTGGCCTAACCCGCTCAGGAGTAGCACAAAAGTGCTTTAAGGCTCTTTTGCTATGCCCCAAGAACAGCACAGGTCTTGACCTTGGTCTGTGCCAGCCTAACCAGGGCTTAGGATTGTGCTGTGAATATATTAGAGATGGAACATACAGTATATGAATGAATTCAAATCAGTTTATAAACACCTTATAGAGATAGGGTGTGTGCAGCCTCCCAACCTCCAGAGCACCTTTTGGAAGTGAGCAGAGATAAGCTCGCTTCACTCCAGAGCATTACAGGGTTTGCCCTAGATCAGATGGAGGGAGCACAGCATGGGTCACATGGAGGCCCACTGTGGGCTGTACATGGCCCCTAGGCCATGTTTTGGGCACCCCTGATCTAAATCATCCTTATGCGATCCTGTGAAATGGATTATGTGGGGAAAAGTTTAATATACAGGGAGAGTGTATATGAAGCATGGAGAATCATACTCCAGGCTAGTTGTTGGAGCACCATAACTTTTGGGGGAACATTCCTGTTGATTATTTTATAGCTAGTGAAACCTCTGCATACATCAATCTTCATTAATCCCATACTCACATTCCTTTTAGTGCCATTTTCAAAATTTGACAACAAAATGTCCCCTATTGGTCTTTTAACACAGGGAATAATCTTTAAATTGCATTTGCTAATTCCATGTGTGTCTGTTTTATGTCATTTTATTTTGAGAGGTAATTAATTTTAGGAATTTGGTAGTGTAGATAGGAGGAACTCTGCATGTGTCAATCCAGTAGAGAGATATTCTAGTGGTACACTGGGAGTTTAAAATATTTTCCAGTTCTTCCTGCTAACAAAGTATACTTGTTCCCTGTATCAATCATGTCTCCCTGTGGCCTTGCAAAAACACTAAATACAACAGCAGCTGCTCAAAATGTATGTGCTCGACTCCGGTACCCTCAACAGTAACATATGGCTGTGAGAGCTAGACCATAACATGGTAACTATATACTCTATTTACTCAAATATAACGCTCACCTTTTCCAGTCAAATTCAGTCTCCAAAATCAGAGTGCGCATTAGATTTCATGTTAATTAGAATTCAGTAAATACAGTATTTTGATTATAAGTATTGGATTTGATGGTGCATTATATTGGAGTAAATACAGCGTTCTCTTTTTTCAAGACATATCCTTCTTTTAGCCTTGTGTCCTGGAAAAAATTGTCCTCTTTTTCCTGTGGACAGGCAGCATGTAATCATCTTGTAATTAATAAATTTATGTGATAAAATTTATAATTTAATAATGTAGTGTTTAAATTAACTACATGAAAGTTAATTTCATGTATACATATGAGTCTAGCTTTTATTTTGTCATGTCCTACATTTTTCATGTGTCTTACATTTTGGAGGGCACTTTGAGCTCATGAAATATTGTCAGCTAGAGCTATAAGGAAGGGTGAGCATCGAAGAATAGATGCCTTTGAATTATGGTGCTGGAGAAGACCCTTGAGAGTCCCTTGGACGGCAAGGAGATCAAATCAGTCCATCCTCCTGGATATCAACTCTGACTGTTCACTGGAAGGACAAATACTGAAGCTGAAGCTCAAATATTTTGGTCACATCATGAGAAGGGAGGACTCTAGGAAAAAATACTGATGCTTGGAAAAACGGAAAGCAGAAGAGGAAGGGGACAGCAGAGGATGAGGTGGTTAGTGTCACCAAAGCAATGAACATGAATTTGGACAAACTTTGGTAACTAGTGAAAGATAGAAGGGCCTAGTGTGCTGTGGTTTGTGGGGTCACAAAGAGTCTTACATGACATAATGACTGAGCAACAACAAAGAACTTCATGGTTTAATATTGCTCAATGACTGCTGTGTCTGCTAGCCACAAGTCATGTATGGAGGGCTGATGCGGGCTTCAGAATGAAATAACTTTCCAGATTCTCTTTTCTAAGAAAAACCAATTAAATATTAATTCAGCTTTACTTTGCAATGCATGTTGAAAAGCTGCTGAAAATCAGTTTGTGTTAAGGCAGCAGTCGTGACGGAAATTGCTACTGCAGATTTCACTGGAAACACAATTCCAAAGCCAACAGCTTTAATTTTTTTTATTGAAAGCAATACCAGATTGAGTACAAGAGTTTTTGCTTCCACCTTCCAAAATATCTCCAACTTGGAGTTGCTTGGTGCAACTTCCTAACCATTAGTCTGTCAACAATGCATTTGTCTCTTCCCCTGGATGACCTTCCTGGTGTGTGGCAAACCTTCCTACAGACATGTGGATGTCTCCCAAACAGGAAGCCTCATCTGAAAGAAAACCAGTAAATACAGCCTTGACTGCCAGGGGATGTCATATGCAGGTCCGGCACAAGATCGACAAACCCATGAGGGTCTGTCCCATGTCCTTCCCGTTCCACAGTTATGTGCCTGCACCTCACACTTCCCCTCTCAGCAATCCCTGCCCCTCCAAAATTTCCTGCCCCCTTTTTCTTTTCCAATCTAGCGTGGGAAGAAGAGCAACAGCACTGGAGGCAATTTGATGGCCTCTCCACCAATTTGTTGCACTTCAGTTAGCATCACAGATGGATCAGGCCTGCACATGTGTCATTTGGAGTTTGCTATACCTTGACAAAGCAGATCCATCCACTCCAGAACCAGTTCACACCATTCTTATTTAAGGCACTCATGAAATGTAAATGAAAGAGATCCATAGATTCATATCCTCCCATTATATCTTCTTTGGTGTACAATGCAGCTACCACTTTTCCTCCATACCTTCAGAACATTTTAAATATGTTCAGTGAACATATGGAGTGGGGAGTCATACTGGGCCTAGAAATCATACCCCTGATATTCACATGCCAAATATTCACAGCCAAATATATCTCATGTCCATGCTTTCACCTACATACCTAAAAGAGTATGTATATACATCCCTATACACCAACTATTGTATGCCATCTATTGTATGCCTATGTATGATAAAGCAGGCCTCCGTCAGTCTTGAAAGACTATGGTATCGTGCTCGGTGCTGCATACACTGCATGTGAAGCACGAAAGCCTGGGTTAGATTGATATGGAGGATAGCTGTTACCCAAGCAGCAAATCCTCCCTCTCCGCGCCACTGAATTAGTCCAATGGAAAGGCAGAGCCCATATGATTGGATCCAGCTGCGTCGCAGAGCTGGGCTAAGGACAGGAGCTCACCCTGTCTTGTGGGGCCGACCCGGGTCTCAAACCCTGGCCTGCTGGTTAATAGGCACAGCGTCTTAGCCACTTGTGCCACCCACAGCCCTTCTATGTATGATAAGGATGTGAATATTACACAGACCAGGAAAGGCAGGATGTGTAGTGGTTAGGGATCTGGACTGAAACCTAGAAGATCCAGGTTTCTTTGGCCATGAAGTTTCCTGAGTGATCTTGGGCCAGTCCACTCACTCTCAGCCTCACCTACCTCAGGTGAGCACAGCAGGAGGGGAGGAACTACAGCTTTGTAAATTGCCTTGGGCAGTTGCGTTGGCAGGGGAAATGTGGGATACAAATTCAATAAATACATAAAAGAGATACTGTTTCCTTACGTGACAGGTCATCATATATATCCTTACATGACCTGTCAAGTATACATCAGTATATATCCTTACAATATCCTGTCTCATCCTGAGGCCTTCTGGGCTTGGCACTTAAGGAGACCCCACAAACACTATTGCAACCCTCCATGAACCGTACCATGAGGCAAAAGGCTATTTGCCATAATCAAGTGGCAGAATTAACATTTTCCATGATTTATATTACGTACTTTCCAAACTCCTTATATTATACTTTACAGCTCAAGATATGATGAAAAGGGAACAATGGGCTTTTCTTAAATCCTTGTGTGATTTATTGACTATTATGCTTTGAATACTTCCCAATTACTTCCAAAGGCAATAAAGTAGCAGGCTAAATAGTGAGAAACAAATGCATGGTTTAAATGGCAAGATGTAGTTGTTGACTCTCAAAACAGGGAATTCAATATTAATACTGTATTTCTTCATGACATTTTAAGGTTCTCAGACTAGGTGAAAAAAGGCCTTTTTATTTCTTGGGGCTGCATTCGTCCAAAGGGATTAGCTGAATACATGAGGGATATTTATATGGTGAATAGAATAAAATAGTCTTTTAGTTGCTCCAGACTTGCAATAGCGCTGCACTTTTTTTGTATTTAAGCATGTCGTCTCATTGACCCAGTCAAAATATGTGAACTTACTGACTCATTACCTACAGCAGAATGAGCTACTATAGCTTTTTTCAAATGTGGGTCAAATTTGTCAACTGCTTTTGATTCCCCTCATATAGTCAACCTGGGGATATAAACAGGGTGAGCTACTATTCGGGAGTCAACATGGGGATATAAGCAGGGCAAGCTACTACCATGAAGGGCTCTAGTAGTAGTAGTATATTTTGATTTACCTGATCTAGTAAATCCTGATCTAGAGCCTGTTGCTCTGTAGCAATGTGTTTACCATCTGGAGGGAGCTCAAGGGAGGGAAAGTCGGCTGGGAGTGCTGCCACCATTAGTAGAGTGACGGGTCATGGAAGATATGGTGGGAGGGGTCGTGCAGGCCGTAGCAGGAGAAGGAGGGCCAGTCGTAGACAGACTGTCCCTCTTTCTGGCCCTCTCCTCAACCCTCTGACCCTAGGCAGCCTGAGCAGCAGCCCCCTGAGTCTGAACCTGCTGCTTCTCAATGCCAGGTCAGTAAACAATAAGACCTGCCTGGTCCAGGACCTGATCTGGACCAGAAAGCTGACCTGGCTTGCATTACGGAGACCTGGCTGGATGAGGCCAGAGGTGTGGGCCTCTCCCAGATCTGTCCGCCAGGTTTCCGGGTGCTGCAGCAGCCAAGACTTCAGGGGCGGGGAGGTGGGGTTGCGATAGTCTATTGTGATTCTATCCCTTTCACCAGGTCCCCTGTCCAGCAGTTCACAGGGTTTGAGTGCCTCTGTGTTGTGTTGGAGGGGCGAGACAGATTAGGGATTCTATTGGTATACCGCTCGCCGTGCTGCCAACAGTCTCCCTGCCTGAGCTGACCGGGGTGATCTCGAGCGTGGTGCTGGAATGCCCTCACCTCTTAGTGCTGGGGGACTTCAATGTCCATGCCGAGGCACCCCAAACATCTGCAGCTCAGGATTTCATGGCCTCCATGGCAACCATGGGTCTGTCTCAAAGAATATCTGCCCCTACTCATGATGCAGGACACACACTGGACCTTGTGTTCACTGCTGGGCAGGTTGATGGTGATCTGGATGTGAAGAACATCTCCATCACCCCATTGCCATGGACAGATCACTACCTGGTGGGATTTAGGCTTATCACAGCCAGTAGCCTCTGCACAGGCAGGGGACCGCATTCCATGGTCCTCCCCCGGAGACTGATGGATCCAGATGGTTTCCTGAGGGCTCTGGGGGATTTTCCTGCTGCCAGAGCTGGCAACTCACCCAGCTCCTTGGTCAGTCTCTGGAACACGGAGATGACCAGGGCCCTGGATGAGATAGCTCCTGAGCGACCTCGGCCCTGCCGTAGATCAAACGCAGCTCCTTGGTTTACTGGGGAGCTGCGGGCTCTGAAACAGCAAGGTTGACGTTTAGAGCGACGGTGGCGAAAAACTCGTGTCGTTTCTGATCTGGCAGAGGCTAGGGCTCACTGGCGAGCCTACTCTGCAGCGGTGGTGGCGGCAAAAAAGTTATACTTTGCTACCACCATTGCATCCGCAGGGAACCGCCCAGCAGAGCTCTTCCGTGTGGTCCGGGGCCTACTCCATTTGGCCCCTCGCAATGATGTGGTAGAGCACACGGAGGCCCGCTGTGGCGAGTTCGCCCAACACTTTGCGGACAAGGTTGATCAGATCCGGCATGACTTGGACGCCACTTTAATAACATCCAACGATGTCCCTGGGGCACCTGTCTTGTCCATCTTTTGGGATTCTTTTCAGCTTGTAGAACCTGAGGATGTGGACAGGATTCTCTGTAGTGTGAGACCATCTGCTTGCCCGCTGGACCCTTGCCCAGCCTGGCTAATCAGATTGGCCCAGGATGGACTGGCCGAATGGACAGGGAGGGTGGTGAACTCATCTCTGAGGGAGGGGTGCTGCCTTCTGCATTAAAGCAGGCGGTGGTTCGCCCCCTCCTGAAGAAACCCTCCCTGGACACTAAAAATCTAAACAACTATCGGCCAGTCTCAAATATCCCATTTCTGGGCAAAGTGGTCGAGCGGGTAGTGGCGTCCCAGCTTCAGAGGGTCCTGGATGAAGCTGATTATCTGGATCCCTTCCAATCTGGCTTCAGACAGGGGTTTGGGACAAAGACTGCCTTGGTCGCCTTGGTGGATGACCTACGCCGGGGAATGGACAGGGGGAGTGCGTCCCTGTTGGTCCTGCTGGACCTCTCTGCAGCCTTCGACTCCATCGACCATGGTGTCCTTCTGGGGCGACTGGCTGGGTTGGGGATTGGAGGCACTGTTTTGCAGTGGTTCCGCTCCTTCCTAGCTGATCGGTCCCAGAAGGTGGTGCTGGGGGATGCTTGTTCGGCACCCTGGCCTCTTTGGTGCGGGGTGCCACAAGGCTCCATTCTATCCCCCATGCTATTTAACATCTACATGAAGCCGCTGGGAGAGGTCATCCGGAGGTTTGGAGTGAGGTGTCATCAGTACGCCAATGACACCCAGCTCTATCTCTCCTTTCCTCCTGAGTCCAAGGAGGCAGTTGAAGTCCTGAATCGTTGTCTGGAGGCAGTGGGGGACTGGATGAGGGTGAACAAGCTGAGATTAAATCCTGATAAGACAGAGGTTCTCCTGGTCTGGAAGTCCTCGACTCGGGTATTGGAATATCATCCTGTTCTGGATGGGGTTGCACTCCCTCTGAAGGAGAAGGTTTGCAGCTTGGGGGTTCTCCTGGATTCGCAGCTGCTCCTGGAGTCCCAGGTGGCGGCTGTGGCCGGGGGAGCCTTTGCTCAGCTTCGGCTGATCTGCCAGCTGCAACCATACCTGAGTCGCTCGGATCTGGCCACGGTGACCCATGCCCTAGTGACATCGAGACTAGATTATTGTAACGCGCTCTACGTGGGGCTGCCTCTGAAGACGGTCCGGAAGCTACAATTAGTCCAGAATGCGGCGGCCCGTGTAGTTGCTGGGGCTCGTTGGTTCGACTCTGTCAGGCCACTGCTTCAGCGACTACACTGGCTGCCCATTCGTTTCCGGGCTGAATTCAAAGTGCTGGTCATGACCTTTAAAGCCCTAAACGGCTCGGGTCCTGGGTACCTGAGGGACCGCCTTCTTCTGTACAATCCGACCCGTCACCTAAGGTCATCTGAGGAGGCCCTACTGACTGTGCCGCCACTTAGAGATGTGAGAGGTGTGGCGGCCAGAGATAGGGCCTTCTCAGTAGTGGCACCCCGGCTTTGGAACTCCCTCCCCACTGAACTGATAAAAGCTCCCTCAATACAAAGCTTCAGGCGGAGCCTTAAAACCTTCTATTTTAAAAAAGCATTTTAAATGGGGCAGAGGTGGGGAGACAGTTGTTGTTGTTTTTATTGTTGTTGTTGTTGTTTTTAATTGTTTTTAATTGTTTTTAACAAATTTTAATCTGCATACTTTTTACTCAATTTAATTGTATTTTAATTATATTTTAATGGTGTTTTAATCTTTATTTATGAGCTGTTTTAATGATGTTTTATTCCCTGTTGTCAGCCGCCTTGGGCTCCCCCTTGCGGGGGAGGAAAGGCGGGATATAAATTGATTAAATAAATAAAATAAATAAATCACTGGGTGCTTGGGCAAGGGTTTCAGAATCACAACTGTTTTACAGTGGAAAAAAATAATATGGCTCCGTCATGTCCTCCCCTTCCCAAAATGAGGCTGTGGAAATGTAGGAAACTTGTGGGGGTGGGGGGAACCAGCAATGGATTTTTGTATGAGAGCATTGCAAACTCACCCTACAATCCAGAGTAACTACGAGAGCACGTAAGAGACATTACGTGTGCCCTTAGTTACAGCACTACCTAGTGAAAACCTATGGGAAATTCATATTGCAATCCAGAGCAAATTGTTCTTACACCGGAGCAAGGACTCCACGTAGTTACTCTGGATTGCGCCCTCAGTTTCTGCTCACACAGACTAGAACTGCCCAAGCTAAAACAGGACCAAAATTAATGCACCAATTAAAGGTAAAGGTATCCTCCCAGGTTATACTGCTAGTCATGACTGACTGTAAGGTGCGGTGCTCATCACTGTTTCTGGATCATGTGCAAGGGGGATGTTGTGGGGGGGGATGGTGCGCATGGGGGGACAGTGCGCATGGGGTGGTGGTGGACATGGGGGGGATGTTGTACAGGTGGTGTTCCGCATGGGGGGAATGATGCGCATGGGGATTGTTGCGCATGGGGGTTGATATGCAGTGGGAGAATGGTACATGGGGGGAATTTTACTCCCACAAAGCGGGTATGTTTTCACTAGTAAATAAAAGAAATAAAAATTGTAAAAAAAAAAGTGATGATGATGATGATGCCTTGACAGTTTTTATACCCTGCCAGTGTCCTGGGAGATTTAAAAGGTTGAAAACCACTGCTCTAATATATATAGATTCATTCCTACATTTTCTTGAACTTGAGTTGTAATCATGGCCACAAGATCTTCCTGTATGTAACTAGAAACAGTGCACAGAAGTTATATCAGATCCATTTTGTGGTGAGTAACCTGTTTCTTTCCTAACAAGCCTGTGGGGTTTTGAAGGCATCTGAAAAAACCTTAGCTTTCGTTTATGAGTTCTTGCATCCCATCACAAATACCTTTTTGTGCCTCCATGTGCCTGCTATTTACCCTAATATACTTTCCTAAGCATAGGGACTTCCACAAACACTAAAGCTTTAAAAGAAAGGTTTGATTAAAATACTGTATTTTGAATGTGAAACTTAACTGCAGCTTCACCATGTTCTCCTCAACACAGAGACACACACATTTCTGGAAAATCTATCTTAAATTACCACTGCTAAATAGATTGGATTGCACTTTCCATGTTTCCATTAATTAAAGTTTGCCAGGAAAAAAAATCATTGCCATTGTAGGCTGAGCACTGCTGATTGTATCAGTGTCCCTGGCACCTGTCACATCTGCCAGAAAGCAGAGTGAAAGTTAAGACTGAAATACTGAGGTACATTATAATGAAGACTTAGGGGAGAGGAGGAAGAGATGAGCACTGCCACTTCTAAACTTCTGTTTCAGCCATTGTAAAATTGACGCCTATAAGTAGGTGTAGCTGTCAACTAGAATTCTGCGAATAACTTTCTTACCTGCGGGATTTGTGGGTGATGACAAAAATGGGACTATATTTAATTTTCATATTTTTTGAAGTCATTATCTGAACTTGGAGCACATCTAGAAGGCATGTATAGTCAGGAAATGAGATGCCCACCCAAAAGGTGAGAATGACCTGGCGAGTTATAAAAATAGACTCGTATCTTTTCAGACCCTTCCCAAATGGATCCTCACAAATGCTTCATCAGCACCCTTACTTTAGACTTACTTCCTTTCCTACAATCATCTTAAGTTTTATCTCTCTTTCAACATTAACAAGAACACCTTTTTGTGCATTAAGCACAACTCTACACTATACTATCTCTAGTATAATTGAGATGCCATCATACAAACACTCTAATATACTGGAGATGGATAGGATCTGGTGAGTCTTCCAATATGTATCATGGTGTGCCGTTATCTTTTAAGTTCCTGTGATTTATGCTGCATCTGACCACGTCCAGAGGAAAAACCTGAACAGTGTGCACACTTCTTGTTGAATGCAGAACATTTAAATTTTACACCTGCTTTGTAGCTGCACATTACAATCACCAATAAACATTTTTAAATCTCATGCCTTTTAAAACCGTGGAGCTCATTAGATTCAATGGTGCATTACATGTAGATTCAGGTAATACAGTAAATGTTTTAAATAAATAGATAAATGAAATCCCAATTTTCAAATTAATTAATTTAAGCACTTGTAATCCTGAGGCCAAAGGGCAGTGGTGGCACAAGTCATTAAGTGGTTAACTAGCTCTATTAACCTGCAGACCAGGGTTCAAGACCAGAATCCTACAAGACAGAATGAGCTCCTGTCCTTAGCCCAGCTCCTGCCAACCTAGCAATTCAAAAGCATGGAAATGTAAGTAGATAATAGATACCACATTGGTGGGAAAGTAAAACAGTGTTCCGTGTTCCTTCAGCAGTCATGCTGGCTCCATTACTATGGAAGTGTCTTTTGACAATGCTGGCTCTAAAGGCTTAGAAACAGGGATGAGCACAGCACCCTGGCACCGCACCCACACCAATCATAACTAGCAGTATAACCTGTGGGGGGGCACCTTTACCTTTAATTCTGAGCTGCTGGATAAACTTGGTATTAGGGGAGGATACTAAACCGACAATCCAGAGTAATTACGGGAGCACATAAGAGACATTTAGGTCAACATAGTTACAGCACCACCTAGTGGTGGTGTACGACTATGACTATGGGAAAGTCATATTGCAATCCAGAGTAAATTGTTCTTACGTTGCAGCAAGGACTCCCCGTAGTTATTCTGGACTGCTCCCTAAGAGCCCAACGTCCAAGCCGAGTCTTTGGGGATGTCAGTGTCAAGGATGCCAAGCTAGATTATCAGACTCAATATAAGTCATATGTTCACCCAGGAGCCTCAAGTCAGTACCAGGAAAAACAGCTCTGGGCTGATAACAGGGATGGAATGTGAATTTTATGGCTCTGCTCAAACGAGCATTTGCACTGCTAAAGCCAATTTATAGTATTGCGCTGCCAGTTAAGTGGCTATTTATTCAACTTTTATGGGCACCATTAATCAGTGGCTCCCTTCCTCAGAAATTGAAGGGCTCCAAAGGGATGCTGATTCTCCTGAGTTTTATTCCTGCCGAAGGAGACTGCCTTTAAGTATATTATTAATCACTATCTTTGGTGCTATATTTCCTTTCTCTTCACAACTTTACTGCCCCTCTTTTCCTTTCTTCTGCCAGCCCTGAAAATCGGAGCCTTGATTTTATATTTCCTGTGTGCAGTTAAAGGCAAAAGAAGTATTTAATAATTCTACCATATGGATTCCCCATAGTCCACCCCAGGTAAATGAGCTGTACAAAACGATACATCTACCTTATTCAAATTCCTTCTGTTTAACTTCCAGTCTAGTATTTGCCCTTCCCTTTTTTCTACTTAGACTTGTGATTTTCTATCACTGTCTGATTCAAAAAAAAAGAAAAGAAAAAGAAAACCCATGAATATTTGGTCATAACCTCTGCCGCTGAATTTAAAGCAGATATCTGGCAAATGCTTTTTAAAAAAAATTCACTTTACATTCTGAAGCAGCAAGTTAATACCTCTCTTGTTTGCGGTGTGGCAAAAAAATAATTCTGCCATGCATTAAAAGTTTGGACAGATTCCTTCCAATTAATCTAGAGTTGTGAAAACTTTAAAACAGAATAATAAGGGCTGCCTTTCCTTCAGAGTTTATAGAAACAGTTTAGAGTTTCTAAATTCTAAACAGAATACAGAATCCTGTATTCTAAACAGGAGGATCGAGATTTAATTCTGAAATATGCAACGTACAGCCAAGTTTTCCAGCTACAACATTGCAAAGCGGCGAGGGATTTGCACATGGAGTTGTTATTATCCTGCCAACGCTTCTCTTTTCCCATCACAAAACGTAGAAATTGCCAGCATTATGATGCTGATTTTCTATCGGTGAAACTGATTTCTTTGGCCTGCTTCTCACAGAAAGTGCTCACTAACAACCCAATCCTGAGTTTCCCAGCACCCAAAGGAACAGCAGCAAGAAAATGGTGAGCGCTGTATCCCATGGGTGCCAGGAAGCACTCAGAGCACTCCTCGGGGATAGGGACTTTTGTTTCCTTCCCACAAGGAAAGCCCCAGGCCCCACAATGAGGATTCTCATATGTACTTTTTCCACAGGACATGTCCTCTTTTTTAGCTTTCTGGCCTGGAAAAAAATCTTTACTGTCCTCCTTTTCCTTGTCAGCAGGCAGCTTGTAGCCGCCTTGTAATTAATAAATTATGTGCAATAACTTATGAGCACAATCATAACCATGTCTACTCAAAAGTAACCCTCATTGTGTTCAATGGGTCTTACTCCCAGGAAAGTGTCTTTAGGATTGCAGACTTAAAAGCAGGCCTCCGTCAGTCTTGGAAGACTATGGTATCATGCTTGGTGCTGCATACGCTGCATGCGAAGCACGAAAGCCTGGGTTAGATAGTTATGGAGGATAGGCTGTTACCCAAGCAGCAAATCCCCTCTCTCCACGCCACTGAATTAGTCCAATGGAAAGGCAGAGCCAATACTATTGGATCCAGCTGGCGTCACAGAGCTGGGCTAAGGACAGGAGCTCACCCTGTTTTGTGGGGCCGACCCGGGTCTCAAACCCTGGCCTGCTGGTTAACAGGCACAGAATCTTAACCACTTGCGCCACTCACAGCTGCTAGGATTGCAGACTACAGTATATGTAATAGCATTATATTCAATAAGAATTAATATATAGTGTTTAAATCAACCAATGAATGACAAAATTTTCATTCTAAAAAGTGGGTCCCAGTTTTAAAATTTTTGAGAACCACTGGCATAAGTGCAACTGGGTGGGGTATATTCTGGCAAAAAAACACAAAAATCTGATTCCCAGCCAGAGCTCTGGCTGAATGACCATATGGCTATACCCCCCATGTGGGCTCAAAAAGAGAATAAGAGCCATGGCTTTTCAAAAGTAAGCACCATTGTATTCAGTGGGTCTTACTCCCAGAAAAGTGTCTTTAGGATTGCAGCCTATGAGATATTTTGTTAGAAATTGGAAGTATGATTCAGATCTCAGTAAAGGTTTCTAAAGAGCAACCTGGCAAGTTTGGAAGAAAAAGTTTACCATTTTCCGGCCGGCTTGCATAAGCAATGAATTCCACTGCTCCAAATGAAGCCTTAAGTCACTCTCTGTACCAAGGCAATATCTGATTACAGCATTAGGGTAAAAAGGGTTCAGCTGTCCAGAAGGTTTTGCAATTTGATGATATCATAACCAGGGTGTTATTAAATCTCACAGCAGCTGGAGTTTTGATTCCAGTCTAGCAGTGATCCCATTGAGATATTTGGTATGGGTGGATTTTCGGCATGTCTCCAGTTCTTCATGAAGTTTAAGTGTCAGTACAACTTTACTATGCCTTTAATAAGGAACCTACATTTTTTGTCTTATTCGTTTTGCTTTAAGGATGAGTCCATAAAACTAAATCCAGTTATGTACTATATATTAATGTACTTTGCTGTAAATATTTTTAGCTAGGGCACCTTTCAAGTTGTCAAGCAAAATCATGAGTTAGCACTTTTTCTTGTAATTGAAATTACACAATTGAAAATGAGGAAAAAATAATTGGGAAATCAAAGACAGCACAGTAGAAAAAAAGTTACAAGTTGTACAAAGTGCTATAAAACCTCTGCTTTTCTAAACTGGTAAATTGTTTTTAGATATATTTTTAAGGTTGCCATTACTTGCACACATAAGCATGTTGATTGATTGATTGATTGATTGATTGATTGGTATTATATTGGTCTGAATTGGTCTGAAACATCCCCCCATGCACAGCAACACTCCCCATGTGCAGCAACACCCCCCATGTGCAGCAACCTCCCCTGCTCATCAACCCTCCATGCGTATCCACCCTCCATACATATCCCCATGTGCAACACCCTCCACGCACACCAACCCCCATGTGCGAAATCCCCCCATGCGCATCAACCTCCATGTGATCATCCCCCCACAACACCCACCCACACACCATCCCCCCAGTGCACCCTCCCTCCCAGTGCATCAGACACCGGGCACCAGATTGGCTGGATGTTGATCAGAAAGTCTGCAATGTTAAGTATAGGACAGAAACACTTTCACCCCTTTTCACCCCCTTAAAGGTTAAATTTCTCAGCATCAGTTCTTGGTGGGTGTTACCACCATTAAGGAACACCCTCCCCAAATTTCATGCTTCTACGTCCAGCGTTTTTGACTGGGCATTGATCAGTCAGTGAGTAAGTCAGTGACTTTTCAATTTTATATATGTAGTTTTCCTGTTGTGTATCATCAAATGTGTCCTTGTTTATCTGTTTGGCAAACAGGAGTAAGAATCATGTGCAAACCAGTGAGATATCAATGTTCAAAAAAAAAACTGTACCACAGCCCTAATTATCATCAAATGGAATTGCACAATCTGATAAAAACAGGATAACCATATGTCCTCTTTTTTGAGGACATGCCCTCTTTTTAAGCCTTACCCCCTGGAAAATTTTCAATGCCCTCATTTTCCTTTTGAGCAGGCAACACATATCCTCGTTCTAATTAATAAATTTTCAGTGTAATCCTAAGCATATCTACACAGAAGTAATTCCCATTGTGTTCAATAGTACTTACAGATAGTGTGGTTAGGTGTTTTAATTAATCACATAAAAGCAATATTCATGAGCGTTTCTAGCTTTTGTTTTGTCACATCCTACAATTTTCTTGGGTGTCCTACATTTTGAGGCTGGGCTTGTCCTCTTTTTTGGTTATGACCTCTGCTCATAAGAGCTTCACAAAGAGCTACATCTATGACATAACCAAGTTCTGTCTCTTGTATAGTACCAGCAACTTATATAGTTGTGTAGTTTTATAGTTGTCTCTTGTATAGTACAAGCAACATGTAATACAATCCCATTAGAATGAGAATTTGATTCAATTAATCCTGTTTATGATACGAGATTGCTATTTTTCTCTACTACCCTGGATATTTTCAGTGCCCAATTCTCCTTTCTGCGGCTCAATTTTACTTGTGTAGCCTTAGGATGCTCCTGGAATAAGCTAACCTCAAAGTCAATCCTTCCTCTTTCTCTCTTCTCCTTGAGAACCTGTCTATTTATTTAGCAAAGCAAATCAAGATATCTTGGCAGCTTTGAAAAACTGAACAATAATTAAGTGTGCATCAACATGTCCCATCAAATTCTCTTTTCAATCTTGAGAAACCATATGCCCAATGTACACTAATTAGCTTCCCACATCCAAAAGACAGAGAACTGTAGTTATGTGCAATGCACAGCTGAACACCACTACTTGTGAGAAGCCAAACTAGTGGGTGGCTCAACTTACCTGTGTTCCCATTACTCAGTCAGCATCTCTTGCAGCACAGCAGCAACTCCTCAGTTTTCAACATCTCCTGGGTGAGGCTACCAATACACCAGCAATCTCCAGCAGTCTCTACTAGTCCCTAGCACTCTCCAGCAGTCTCAGTTCCTGAGTTGGGAACTGAAATACACACACTTCTGAAATACACACTCTTCTCCCATACCCCTTCTACTACTCTACTCTTTCTGTCTTTCAGACACCACTTGTATTTCCAAGCTGTTCATTATCTGTAGCTGTGAACAACTCCATTGCAACTCAAACCTCTGGTATTAATTCCATAACTCCCAGATCTGTCAAAAGCAAGGGACTGCTGATGGCATCATATCTACTCAAAGGAATCTTCCACCCAGGTGACCAGATGCCTGAACCTAAAAAGGAGGACAAATCTGGAAAAATCCGGTCATATGGTCACCCTGCTTCTACCGTTGTGTGATACAATGATTGCAATCCAGAGTAACTATGGAGAGTCTTTGTTCTGACGTAAGAACAATTTACTCTGGATTGCAATATGAATTTCCCATAGGTTTCACCAGGTGGTGCAGTAACCATGGGGGCATGTAAAGTCTCTTACGTGCTCCCATAGTTACTCTGGTTTGTAGCGTAGGTCATGCAATGGAACCATTCAGTTGTTTGTGGTCAATCTTCTAGCTTTAGAAGCTAATTTAAAATGCTCACACAAAACTCCACCCTCCTCCTTAATGATCTCAGTACTTCCAAAACCTCCACTGTGTTCTGTCCATTGGCTTCCTCTCTGAAACCTCCACTGTGTTCTGTCCATTGGCTTCCTATCGATTCTCAGATTGATTTCTTTTATTTTCTCATTGACTCTTAAGGCATTATTTGCTTGAGATCTTTCCCACACTGTTGAGCATCAAGCTCCCTATAAGCTACAATGTGCATTTACTAACTTTCTCCTAAACTCTATGTTGTCCTTGTGGAAATTTTGGTTTTTAATACTTTTTGTTTGTTTGAGATACTTCTTCCAACATGCACACAAGAGGAGAAACTAATTTGTGTACTGGGATACTGTGAAGCGGCCAGTGACACAGCTGTAACATTTGATGGGGAAAGGTGAGAAAGCCGACAAAGTAAATTTTATGTTTTTATTTGTTTACTTACTTACTTAGGCTGAAATCCTGAAGTGCACTTAGGCCAGCCTCATGTCAGATAGGCCATCCCAACTGAACCAGAAAAGGCCTCATCTGGTGTAAGTCCACTTGGGCTGGCCCAAGACAGAAGAACATGCACCAGCATAGCAATGCTAGCCTAGGCAGGTCAGCAGGGGGGTATTGAGGACATGTTGAACTTGGCCTAGAACAGTACAGTTAGGCCATATCCAGAGCCTGTTTCCAGGGCAGACATGATCCATCACAGTGCCTCTGACTTAGGCCACCTCAGGAGCAGGAATTAATCTGAGTAGATCCATTGGGGCCCATGATAAACCAGAGTAAAAAGAAAACCTCAGCATACAGTACCACTGGCATCAACTTTGGCATCCATACCTGCATACCTTCATTTCTTGTTTTTAAATAGTTTTAATTTTATTTTTTTGTTTTTAAAATGTTTTTATCCTGTTTTTAACTGTATTTTGTTCAATTATATTAAATGTTATTAGCTGCCTTGGGTTTCCTCCCTAGGAGGAAAGGCAGGATATAAATCAAATAAATAGATAAATAAATAAATAAAATTGAGACCCTGCATTGAGGCACCGAGCAGGGCACCCACAGTCACAACTGAACATCTTACTCTGTAGCAGCTGGTGCTTCACAACTGAATCTTCCATGCCGAGGCATCATGAGTGTAATGGCTGAAACACTACTGGACAGCCTTCCTAACCTGATGGTCAGATTGTCTTGAAATTCACCCCCTCCCAAGCAGTAGGTGGTGACACCACTGCTGGGTACATCACTGCTGTTGTGCAACCGGGTGAGTAGGAGGGCAGAAGTGGAGGGCAGAAGTGGAGAAAAAATGTTTTGCATTAGGCCACACAGCTCCTAAAGCTGGCACCAGATTCAGCCCATGCAGGCACTGTTGCTTCAGTTGCACTCAAGGTGGAGAGAAAGGGTGGAAAAGAAAGGCAGAGTGAGGATTTCTGATCCTGGGTGCCAGCTGGCATGGTGGTCGTTGGTTGGTGGCTAGAATTGGGGAAAGATCTTCATGTAGTACCACTGGGATAAATATACCACAGATCAGAAAAAACTCAAGATGAACATTAGAAACAAGGGAATTATAAGACAAATTACTTTCCACTTTTACACAAAGCTTCAAAACAAGATATTTTCTGTCTAGCTCACACCTTCTAATGGCAGTAGGTTTACACTGTGTGTGCTTTTAGTGCTGTGATGGAGAAACTAAATTGGTTGTAGTCACACCTGCCCAGTGTTAAATGGCCATTAAAGGATACTGCACTTTCAAATATACACATCAAATTAAAAATAG
This sequence comes from Cryptoblepharus egeriae, assembly GCA_030015325.1. Taxonomy (NCBI): domain Eukaryota; kingdom Metazoa; phylum Chordata; class Lepidosauria; order Squamata; family Scincidae; genus Cryptoblepharus; species Cryptoblepharus egeriae. Next base: position 12,593,122 of record JAREYC010000004.1, read on the forward strand.
AACAAAAAGTGAACAGAACAAAAAGTGGACAGCTAAGGCATGTTTTTGATTAATATAGAAAGGCCATGGGATATGAGTAATAAACAATAATTACTGTTCAGTAACACTTCCATTCAGCCATATGAATAATTTTAAATATTGCATTATTAGCAGTACACAAGAATGCATATGTATGCATTTATTTCAACAGTTTCACATCATCCAGAAGAACAACAAAAGTGCTATAGGTAGTGGCAAAACTTCACGAGCCCAAAAGGATTCACCACTCATAATGCTAACCCTTCAATGCACCACACACAAACACATACCTTTAAGTTCAATCCCTGGCATCTCCTGCTATGGCTTGGAAAAGCATTGTCCTATGTAGAACAACTGCCAAGCTGCACTGAGGGCACTCAGATGCATGGACTAAGTGGTACCAATGTCTGAGGCTAGGAAATGCGGTGTGTGCACAACTGTAGCTGAGCTAGGTTGAGCCAGTACATCCATCCCTCTTCCAGCACAGAGTGGAGCCAATGTGCATGGATCATCTGGTTCCATAGCTCAAGCTATGACAGCAGTGCTCCTTTTGTGCCACTCTTACAAGGCATACATCAGTGGATTGTGAGCCCTGCTGCTGTAAGCCATTGTGTCATTAATCTTTTATGGGTGCAAGACTATGTATGTCTACTCAGAAGTAAGCCCCACTGTGTTCAATGGATCTTACTCCTAGGAAAGTGTACTCAAGACACTTTCCAAGGAGTAAGATCCATTGAAACCAATGGGGCTTACTTTTGAGTAGACATGATTAGGATTGTACAGTGATTTTCCACCTTTTAAATCTCACAAGAAGAAGATACTAAAATTGTCGAGGTGCACCATCTTTTTTATGTTTAATAAAGCACACCATACTGCTGGTATGGCACACTTGCTGATCATTGGCTGCACACCACGGTGCCATGGGACTCTGGTTGAAAATGGCTGGTCTAATAACATGATCTGGTGTTAATTTGAATGAACTAGGAAGATTCAGTTGCACTGTCATGATGAAATTCCCAATGCATTATCCAAATGTTGTCATGGAAAGGTTATACTGTATGTAGATGAATAGTTCTTAAAGATGGACTTTACAAAAAGTAGCTATCAATTCTGCAGAACAATTTGACATTTTATTTGTTGGTTTTCTGAGCCATGGCTGAGGTTCACCAAACTTCACTTCTTCTAACATTCATTAGTTTCAAAAATTGAACAGTGAAACATGAAAATCCAAAGTTCTCCATGAGAAATACACAGAATACACAGAAAATAACATAGAGGAAGTGTGTATAGACTTGTCAGTTAAGTTGCTAAAAACAGGTCTATACAAGAGAGAAACTGAACCACTGATATTCAAGTCTATTTAGCTGCTACCAATAACTAAAACATTTTCAGCCACACACACACACACTCAGAGAAAATGCAACAATAAATGAAAACTAATGGAACATGTAATAATTGGCTGCCTTGTGTTATCACACACAGACATCTTTCTGCCTAGAACATCCCATTTCTGCCAAAGACATCTTTCTGCCTAGAACATCCCATTTTATGGGAACAAAAAGAGGAATGGAAATATTTTAAATAAATTGGAAATACAACACCAATTGGGTAAACAATTAATGACTTCGGAATCACCATCATTATTGGATGTGATCCAAATCTAGTACTGAATGCGTTGGCTTAAACCCAATATATAACAGTATAAGAACGACTATATATTATTCTGATGAACACATAAACCCGTAAAAGTGAAATAAGCATGAAAGTGCATAAGCATGATATGACATATATTTATGTATGAAAGTGCATAAATGATATCATGAATGTCAAGTGCATCATACACATGATTGTTATGTGTTATTGGGCTTGCTCAAAGGATGATGGGCCTCAGAGAATTGGTATTGTTGCCTAGGCTCAGCAGAGAGAAATTAGGATATTATAGTGCTTCAGGTTACCCTCCCTGAGCAATGAAAACAGACCCTGGCTCTGGAAAGCTTATTTTCTGAAAACTCGTGTATCCAAACTTCATCTTTAGAGTTGGGGAAAAGTTGGGGAAAAGTTCCCCATCAGCTGGGGAAAAGTTTACTTTTTTCAATCATGTTAATCCTAATATGGCTTTCTCTCTTCTCCTGAGTATGCACTCTAAATCCAAACCTGAGCCATCACACTACTTGTCAGAGAAAGAGAATATTAGCTGACACACATGCCCTGGTTATTTATCTTCATAATTTCCCCCTGTTAAAACAGTACAGTCAAAACCTCTGGGTTTTCTCACCAGTATTGGATTGCCTGGTTGCAGCCAAATGTTACAGTTGCGGAAGGCATTAGTGACCCGGGCCAGCAGGCACTCCGGCTCCGAGTCAAGAGGACTTTTTTTCATTGCAACCCAGCTCTTTCCATCATTATCGTAATTATTGGACATGCTATGGTTTTCACACTGACTAGAATGTCTGTCTTTCTTTCCTCCTTCCCCACTCCCCCTTTCCATTTCATTCTGAAAAACACCAGAGTCTGATATAAACAGAATGCATTTCTAAGATCCAGGGACAGCCATCAATCAGCAACATGCTCTAACACGATACAGGATTATTAGCAGCCTTTAGCAGAGCTCGGCTACAGAGACACCAAGTCTGATCTCTTCATTGTGTCTTGCCAATCTCTTTGTTTTCTTGTTTTTTATCTGGCTGATCCTTTACCCAACTCTTCAAACATATTTGGTTTGTTTGGGTATTTAGAAAAACACCATAGATGTCCAGATCAAATCTCTTCCTAGAAGTAGGCAGGTTGTGTTTTCCTGCGTACTGTGTGCCTTCAGGATGGTAATCCTCAAATTTCATGCTCTGCAACAGCCACTGTGTGATCCTCAAGTTTGATAGGAATAGTACAAGCCCAAGAACGTGAGTTTTCTTCCTTTTTCATCAAGAAATTGTCCCTCATTGGCCTGCTTCTTGGAAAAATACTGGATTGGAAACATTGGATAGTCAACTCACCTTGTTCAATATAATATAATATAATATAATATAATATAATATAATATAATATAATATAATGTACCAATGGCAATATAATTGACAATACTTCAGTCTTCAGGGGTCAGCTGTATGCAGAGAAATGGAAAAAGTTGCAATAAGTAAGCTGAATTAAGTTAAAAAGCCAAGGCTGCAGCTGAACTCAGGGTGAACTTCTATGGAATGGTTAAAGGTATAGGCATTCTGTCCTCCATTCTGTATGGTCACCTTAGCTGATCTGCTATCAAAAACATAGATTAGAAAAAGTTTCACTGAAGTCAACAGAAAGTCAGAAGGCACACACAGAACAGTGTTGTAAGACAACTTCGGTGGTCATGAGGTACAGTCTGAAAGCCCAGAGTTTAGTGTGTTTGTTGAATCTACAATAATCAAATCTGGGTTTGATAAATGCCCCAATGTTAAAAACCCCATAATATCCTGAGTTGAGTTATACGTGTTTATATTTAACAAATCTAGGATCTAGTCATGGATATTTACTTCTAAACATGCAGTATAATGCCAGAATTACTTTTTTTTCCTTTCAGTGTTCCTCCATCTTCTTGGCCATATTAAGCTCTTTTTAAGTGAAAAAGAAAATGACACATACGTAAGCACTGAGTTCTCCAAAAAGCTGACAACAGGAGAGCCTATAAACATTGAAATACGAATGTCTTGGACTGTATTATTGTCTCTGTTGATGCAGATTCAGGGAAGCAAAAATGGCTCTTGGATGCCAAGTAAACTTGCCTCCCATCTTTACAGCAGTAAGCAGCACTTAAGAGTGAGATGCTGCAGCTGTTTGTGGAAACACCCCTCCAGTACGCATGGGAAGTGTTTTGTATGAAATTAGGTCTCCAAAAACCTCTTCTTGATTTTTTTAGAGAATGCACAGAAAATAGAGTAAGAAAGACAGCATTCACACAAACAGAGGAAACAGCAGGTCATTTTGGGGACAGGTGAACTTCAGAATGTTGAACCTTATCTATCTACAGTATTTATATACCGCTTTTCGACTCAAAAGTTCACAAAGCGGTTTGACCTTTCTGTACTATATAGTGAAATATAAATACTGTTGATGATTGATTGATTGATTGATTGATTGATTGATTCTGACTATACTATCACAAGTTGAATTAGGGATAATTGCACACCAGAATTATTGGCAACAGCCATGCATACTGGATCTTATTCCCCCCCTTACCAGTCCTCCCTTCCCTTGTAGGCTTTTAAGGGCACAATCTTAGTCAACCTTCCAGCCCTGGCATAGATAGAAGAAGATCAGAGTTGCCATAATTGTCTTCCACAAAATCAGGACAGGACCCCCTGTCAAACTTGCCCATATGTGAACACAATCCCCAAAAAACAAGACTGTCCCTGTTTTTCCAGGATTTATGGCAACCCCAGAGAAGATCCATTACTGGACAGAGAAGCCTCTTTATCTTCTCTCCATGAGAAGGAACATATATTAGAGCACTGTAATGACTGTTAAATTGATCTAATTAACCATGTGAACAAAAGATAAGTAGAAAGAGCTTCATTGCCACATTGTCTCAGTCATACTTTTCATGAAATAAATTTACACATTAGATTGCGCATAATTATGCAGTGACTTGAGTAACCTTATCCTCTTCAGCATCCCAAGAGATGTTCCTAACCAACACAACATCTAATAAAGAAAAGTAGTACCTTATACATATCAAGGTCCCTCAGGGTCAAAACCTCTTTTCAGCACACAGCATAATGTGCCAATTTGTGGCATTTGGTAAGATCCTCTCATCCCCCTAATTTTGTGAGGCAAGATGTTGACAGGGAACAGGGCAATATATTCTATCAATCTTCCAGATTTATTGGTATACACTGCAAGGAGGTTCACAATGTAGACACACAGTTGTGCAGACTAAATAATTCCCTCATTCAAATGACCAGAGTTTTCCTTGGCACCTTGCAGTGTCTAGCAGCATGGTGATCCAACCTCTCACTCTTCCATCTTCACATTTCAGTGTAGCCAGATAAAGAGCCAGTTATGATGCATGGAAAAAACAAGATCAGCTATAGAGTCAGGTGTCCTTCCTGCCCTGTACCCTGGCGAACAGCAGTCAGCCTGAACAGCCAGCTACAGCAACTCCTGGGAGGTCCAAGGTAGATTATTCATCACATAAAGAGATTCTCTGTAGTTGATCATTAAATGCTCTATTTGTTCCAATAATACAAGCCATCATTTTTGTCCTTTTAGCCTTTAGACCAGCAGAGAGAGTTTGAAAGAGCAAAGCGTGTGTTGAATGAATGTCCTGTGTTGAAAGTGTTGAAAGAGCAGAACCGGCAGAAAAACGAACCATCAGAAAGTGGGTGATAGTGGTAGGCAGGCGGACAGGGGGACAGACAGACAGACAGACAGACAGATAGATAGATAGATAGATATTCTCATATTGCATATTAGAAAAGGTGAGCAACCATATCTCTGCATCCACCTGTGCTGCCTTCTAGCATGCCCCTGGCTGTGGCAGCCAAAAACTGAGTCCTATATAAATAATTAATAGCCCTAAACCAAGCCATTGAGGATGTGTCAGGAAGATGGACTTTGGCAATAGCAATCCTGATAAGCAATGCAGGAAGATACATTTAATGTCCACAACTCTTGACAGGCAGGAGTAGTCATGAATAATCAAGCTATAAAAAGATGATAGTTTCCAATGAGTCTCTTGTGTTTGGACCCACTGTATAGCATTGACGTCAGCCTTCTGGGGTTAGAAAAGGTGGGGTACATAAGGGAGTTTTGAAAACTTATAGCAAGATCTAAATTATTGCAGAAGGAGCATTTTTCTAATCATCTTAGAATACAAAAGGGGGATTCTCTTAAGTGAAAATTACAAACACATTGGCTCATCTTCCTGCAATGGGAATTGCTGTTTATTGGAGCTGAACCAAAGCTATGTGCAGTTTTTTCACAACTGTTTTCAACAATAGGATAAAAGATACAAAACAAAAAAACACCTGTGCTTTCTGGCATTCTCTTGCCACTTCTTGTGATAATATTTGCTTATTCATTCATATGGCTCTGAATGCTAATTTTCTCGGCTTGCCCGCAAGGACAGTATCATGTAATCTACTTTGAGCAGCCAAATAGCAAACTGACAGTATTCATTCACTGTGCAAACCTTATTAGGTATATCACCTATGTAACTAGCCCAATCTTAATTTGTAATGGAACAGGTAGTCTGGCTGACCAATCCAGTATCCAGTTTACGGTTTGAGGTGTCTCCAGTGCAATTCAGAGTAAGGGGGCTTTCAGTGCAATTCAGAGTGAGGAGTAGTGCCCAAGCCACCTCAATAAGGCTACTTGGATCTGCACCAGCTAAATCACTGGTGAAAATCTGAGCAGCCCAGTGTAAGGCCAGGCTGCATGGGATGGGGTAGGATCCAACCTAGATGCTGGAGACCAATCTAACAGCCCACCTAGTTACCCTTTGCAGCCCCAAAATGCTCTAAAACCTTTCTCTATCCCTCCCAACCTCCCTCCCCACAGCAGCCTCCCCATGATAGTGCAAACTCACTGCTCCGGAGCATCACAGATGTTGGGATTTCACTTCCATGTGCCAGCACCTGTCCTCTCACTGGCCCTGATGATTCCCAAGTTGTCACAGATGTGCCTTATAGCCAGAGGTGGGCAGCCAGAGGTGGACAACCGGTTCTCCGGAAGTGGGCGGAGCCAGGCAAGGTCAGGGGCAGGGCCAAGGTCAGGGGGCAGGGCCAAGGGGATTTTTTAAAATTAAAAAAATTTAAAAATTTAAGCATATGGCTTACCTCTGAGTAAACCTGCATAGGATGGTGCTCTGAGGCTGAAGTCCTCTCCACACTGGCCTAGAAGTAAGTCCCATTGACTTACATGGGACTTACTTCTGAGTAGAGCTGCTTAGGATGGGGGTCTGAAACTGAAGTCCTCTCTACACTGGCCTGGGAGTAAGCCCCATTGACTATACTGGGACTTACTTCTGAGTAGGCCTGCATAGCATGGGGCTCTGAGGCTCTCCCCACACTTTCCACACTGGCCTGGAAGTAAGTCCCATTGACTTTCATGGGACTTACTTCTGAGTAGACCTGCTTAGGATGCTGGCCTCCATGGCCAGCAGGAGAGGCGGGAGGATCGCGGCGCCACCGCACGCCTTTCCCTGGGCCTCCACGGCTGCGTTATGGTCCACCCCCATAACAACCGGTTCGCGACTGGAGGGCTCAGTTTAACAACCGGATCGCCCGATCCAGTCCGAACCGGTATTAGCCCTTGCCTGCTTATAGCACAATGGCAGCAATTTTGGCTCAATGTAAGGGTCTTGGGTTGGCCCAAAGAACACTCTGGATTGCAGTATCAGCTATATATAGGTAAGCTAAATACGGCTTTGAGGTCTACTGTTTAATTGGCCATAAGTACCGTACAAACTTTCCACCTCTATTAAAAGGTCATAAAATAGCACCACCTCATTAAAGATAATTGTATTTATTTAGAAGATTTTTATTCCACTTTGCTGCCACAAAAAATGCAAATTGCCTTCCCCAAAGATAGCTAAAATTAAATTACAAGATATGATACAATTAACAAATAAAAATAAACCCAGAAAGCAGAAAAAAGTGCAAAAGAAATATAGTGGTACCTCGCTTAACAAGTGTTTCACATAACAAGCAAAAATTTCCAAGAAATCTTGCTTAACATAACAAGTTCCACTTCACTTAACAAGCATGCGCACTATGAGCACACGTGCTATGCAGCCCTGATGCTCCGCATGGAGGCTCTTTAAAACAGCTGCTGGCCAGCACTGTTGCCTCTAACTGCCCCCAACTTGGGGGCAGTTGCCTGGGGGTGCCAGAGGCAGCTGCCCCTAACTGCCCCCAAGTGCCCCCACCAGCCACCTTGAACCTCCAGCAGCAGCCCAGGTAAGCAGCCCAGGAAAGTGTCTTTGATTGCAGCCTCCTAACTATGTCTATTCAGAAGTAAGCCCCATTGTGTTAAATGGGGCTTTCTCCCAGGAAAGTGTCTTTGATTGCAGCCTCTTAACCATGTTTACCCAGAAGTAAGCCCCATTTTGTTAAATGGGACTTACTCCCAGGAAAGTGTCTTTAGGATTGCAATCTTTAGGAGTGCAGCCTAAGTAGACTTCATAGGATCATGCACATTGAATGCATGTTTTGAATTCAATTCCAGTGTTTTGTCATCATTTTTACATCCAGTTAATATTGTTATATGACTATTTTGGGGGTTGTGGAACCAATTGTCTGAGTTTCCATTATTTCCTGTGGAAACATCTGCTTCACTTAAAGAGTGTTTCACTTAAAGAGCATGCCTCTGGAACGAATTAAGCTCTTTATGTGAGGCACCACTGTAAAAGCATCAGGAAAAAAATATTCAGATGATGATGCTCAGATGATGACGAAGCTTCACCTGTGTGAGCTTACCACCAACAGTGGCAATCCACCGTCCATGGTTGTGGACCCGGCTGCTTGCTACATGTAGTGGCAGTAATGCCATATTTGCTGGCTCTAACTTATTTGTGACAGATGAAAAGCTGTTTACGTTGCTGGAATGCTTAGTGGTGTACATGACTCTTAGAATCTGGTCATGGGATTCTCAGTTAAAGTAAAATTGTCTTTAGTAAATTTTAATAAAAATTAGTAAAAAAGTAAAGTAAATTGTCTTTATCAATTTTGTCTGAATGGTACTACAGAGGAGGCCAAACATTTCTCTTAGGAATAGATAGGGCCCAATCCTGCACCTCCAGCAGCCACACTTCGGTCAATCGTAGAACATGGAGAAGAGTTACTCCCAAACAGATGGACAGGTTCATGGAGGGGGTGGAATGACTACATTTGGTCATTCTCCAGACTCCAAATCATATCTACTGCTGGGATCCACCCTCTGAGTTGCCCATTAACCTTCCTACTCCAAACCATTCATGATTGGCCCAAAACCTGCCCCACTAAGCACCAGTTCCAACACAGGCTGGGTCCAGATGTGGAAGGTAAATATAATATATGCCAATTTCTTCTGGCAGCATCCACATGCGCAACTGAAGTGTAACAGTTGTACTATTCTTAGAGGAATTATGGAAGCATATTGAGATATCTGTTGTAGTAAATCCTTTAGGATTGAGCTAGTAAGATTTATGGGAGGAAAAATGCACCAAATCTTGATTTTCTTGGCCAAAAAGGAGTATTCTGGATGTAGAGGAAGTGCTCTTCTCATTGAAGAACGCACAAGTATTTATGTTCTGGTGATTCTTTTTAATCTTGCTTTGCCATAACCATTTATTTTAATTGTCGTTTATATAGTTTTGGAAAATAAAAGTATTACTATCAAAAGAAACAAATACAGAAAAAGTGCCCCTTTCTAAACGGGGAGCTAATTCTGAGCTCTTGTGGAGTTCTGAAATCTAGTACAAACAATCTGGAATGTCATTAATACACACACTCGTGAGAACATGCACAGTTCCCCCAGTATCACCTCCTCGCAGGATTCAACCCGCTTGTTCAACAGGGAGAAGGAAACCATACTGATTAGCTAACCATATTTATGATGACAAAAGGAAAATCATGAAAACCCCACACTGCAAATGGTAATTTATTCCTAATAAGTGGTAAATCAGCAGGATTGCGCTGCCCACATGGGGCCCTGCAGTTAAATAATTAATGATAAATAACGAGCCTTGTGCAGGAGTTTTGGAGCCGTTATTTATACATGAGCTCACTTGACAAACTTGTGTGCTGTTTATCATAACGATAACCCAGTGTCCTTGCTGTGTTACAAAGCATGAGCTGATAATCGTAGCCATTCCTGTGGTTAATGTTGAGGCTCACCACAGCCGGGGCTTAATATTTTAACTTGATTTATGATGGATCATGACCAACACATATCATAGCTGTGAGTTCCATTAGCTTGTCCTTTGCATGAATAGTATAACAAAAAGTGGATAGAAACTGGATGAAAATGCACTTTTTGGCTGACTGGAAATGAACTTAGGTGTCACGGCTGGATGCCATATCCAAATCTACCATCACATTCTTTCCCCATGAGTAGAGGTGGTGTTTTTGTTGTTAAAAATGGTCTAAAACACAAAGCACTACATTTTGTGTTTAAAATATTTCTCAGAAATTAAAATCATATTACTTTTCCAGTCAGAAATAGTACCGTGGCTGAATCTACTGACACTGACCCCCAAATCCAGAGTAACTACAGGCGCACGTAAGAGACTTCACGTGCACCGGTAGTTACTGCACCACCTAGTGAAAACCTATGGGAAATTCATATTGGAATCCAGAGTTCTTATACTGGAGCAAGGACTCCCTGTAGTTACTCTGGATTTTGCCCTGAATCACCAGTATCACCTGCCTAGTACTTTCATTTCATAAAGTGTATGAAATGAATAAAAAAGAGAATTTGCAATGAGGACTTGGAATAAAAACACATGGTAGCATTTACTGCCTGTTTTATGTTTTTCTTTCAAATCATGAATTCTGAAAGAAAATTTCTTGAGGTAAATAAAACTCATGAGGTAAGCAACAGCTCAAACTAAACTCATGAGGTAAATAGCAGCTCAGACAAAACTCATGAGGTAAATAGCACCTCAAACAGAATCATGAGGTAAATAGCAGCTCAAACTAAACTCATGAGGTAAATAGCAGCTCAGACAAAACTCATGAGGTAAATACCAGCTCAAACAGCTCATGAGGTAAATAGCAGCTCAAACAAAACTCATGAGGTAAATAGCAGCTCAAGAAGGGGAGTCCATTTTTATCAGAAACACCATGTGAAAGCATTTCTTTGTCACTACTTGAAGTCCCAATGAATGATTTTCAACCAATGTGCTGTGGCACGTTGGTGTGCCATGGAAGTTTGGGGGAAATGTCATTAGTAGGGCAAATAGGGGTATGAACCCCACTTTTAATTAACAGCCTTTTCAAAGGTCCAGAAGTTGATGGACAATTTGACAATTTTAGCACCGCTATGGAATGAAAAAGGTGGCATGGAATGAAAAAGGTTGAAAATGGCAGATGATTTAGAGCAGCGTTTCTCAAAGTTGGGGTCGGGACCCCTTTTGGGGTCGCCTAGAGGTTTCCTGGGGGTCGCCTAAAGACACCTGGTGCAGGGGGCTAGGTCAGGCTTGCCAGACCTCCGGCGGTAGCTGCACACGCACTGGGGCTGACTGACAGCCTCAGGGCCCAATCCTATACATGCCTACTCTGAAATAAATCCCATTATAGTCAGAGGGCCTTTACTCCCATGTAAATGTGGATAGGATTGCAGCCTCAGGGCCCAATCCTATGCCCAATCCTCTGAAATAAATGTGTTCAATGTGCATAGAACACACATTTCATTTGTAACAATGAAAATACATCCTGCATATTGGATATTTACATTATGATTCATAACAGTAGCAAAATTACAGTTATAAAGTAGTAACAAAAATAATTTTATGGTTGCGGGTCCCCACAACATGAACTTATAAAGGGGTCACGGCGTTAGGAAGATTGAGAACCACTGATTTAGAGTAACTACAGGGAGTCCTTGCTCCGGTGTAAGAACAATTTGCTCTGGATTGTAATATGAATTTATCATAGGTTTTCACCAGGTGCTGCAGTAACTGCGGGTGCACACATAGCGTCTCTTACGTGCTCTTACGTGCTCTTACTCTGGATTGTAGGGTAAATCTATCTAAGACAAGTAGATGGTCTAATTTTCACATTAAATGTGAACCTTCAGTCAAAAGTATCATGGATGGGTAGGTGGGGATTGAGAGACAGGGCTAGAAACCAGCACTTATGCCGAATTCTAGCCTTGTTCCCAGCCCAAGGCAGTCCTGAACTGTTTGGATTTGTACCACCATTTCAGAGTAAACCCACTGGAACTGCTGCTGCATTAACCAGGGTAAGTGGAAAGTTTCTCCTTGCCCCCCAGACTGGCGCAGCTGCAACATCAAACTTGTGCTGCATGCAGCACAGGCACACCAAAATTTGATGGCACTGTGAGTCAGATACAATCCTAATTTAGCTCTCGAGAGAGCGTCTCTTTTTACTCAGCAGTAGTAGAAGGATTAGGTAGGACTAGATTGCATGAGTAAGAGCCACAGGTGGAGAAATATATATATCTATTGTGCTCAGAGGGTTGGGGGTTCAGAGCTGAATTGCCACAAAAATTGCTCTCTAATTCATTTTCCCCCCCAGGTACTAAGTTATGCTGTTGCTTTGACAGATGGGACCTGAGCAGGAGGAAGCAGGGGAGGATGAGGCCAATCTTTTGGCTCACTGCCTGTCGTTCAAACATTTCCAAAGCCTCAGCTTTCCTGTCAGCAGAATGCAAAGCAGGGGTCCAGCCAGGCCTCTCTCCCTGCACATCAGCCCAGCATGGATCCAGCAATGAGTGTGGCTGCAGGATGCATGGTGAACTCAAGGAAGGAAGGGGGCAGGAGAGGGAAAAAGAAGATTCTGAGGCGAGGCGAGGCTCGTGCTATCCCAGCCGGACTTTCTTCACACTGAGCGTGCAACAGTGTACCGTTGGCACTGACAAGCCTTTGCATGTTTGATTAGGTCGCAGCTGAAAGGCAGCGTGCTGGGTTGGCGTTGTCATTCCCAGCACTTGCTGGCCTTTTGTTTGCTATGAGGCAGGTAAGGAGGGTGTCGCTGCTCCTCTACCTCTTAATCTCTGTCCAACAAACCACCTGCTGCCTCTCCAGGACTGTTGTTTCTTTGACATATTTGACACCCATTAGTCATGTGCCCCTTTTGATTTGGGGCTGAGCATGGATTTACCAAGTGATGACTTATCACACAAGCCACAAAATCAAATAGGGAGCTGATTCTACAACATATCTACCAACAAAGAGATAAGAGACTTTTAAATAATGAGGGTGCAATCCTAACCTAGGCCAGCAGAACTCATCAGTCTTCCCATTCCCATGATGATGTAGAGAGGCAAGCACATGTCCCTGTCTTGGCCTAACCCTCCTCCAGGAGTGGCACAGAAGTATCTCATGGTACAGATCAGTACAGGATTTATGCCAGGGCTTACACCAGCCTAACTAGAAGTTAGGATTGCAGGCTGCGTCTTTCCGCATTGGCGGGAGCATTGACATGGTCAAACTCCTCGCTGCATGAATACACAGCTGCCCCATGTGGCTGTTTTATAGCATGTGAAATTAGAACCTGATATGTTTGGTTCTTGTTCTTCTGTTCGTTTAAAACAATTGTATTTTGCCTGTCAAAATGAAAGGAGCTCATGCTGTTAATCTGCAAGCAGCATTCGCTTAAAAAAAACCCATATACATTCAAAACAGCATATCTAGTTCATCTATATGCAGCATTGGCAAAGGGTGTTAGGCTTTCTCTGTCCTTCTGGAAAGAAACGCAGCACTAATATTATTATTGATTAGATTTATATCCCAGCCTTCTTGTCCAATAGAATATGAAGCTGCCTTATACTGAGTTCTCAGAGGTCTGCAGCAAATTGGCTGAAGCAGACTATGGGCACAATCCAGAGTAACTATGGGGAGTCCTTGCTCCAGTGTAAGAACAATTTGCTCTGGATTGCAATATGAATTTTCCATAGACTTTCAGTAGGTGGTACAGTAACTATGGGTACACATAATGTCTCTTACGTGCTTCCATAGTTACTCTGGATTGTAGGGTCAGTCAGAAAGCTGCCGTTAGCTCAGAAAAAAGGTGGAACCTCTTTTTCCTTACTTGTGCACCCCATATCGACACCCTCCTCGATGAAGAAGCCACTTCGCTGAGCTTGAAGCAAATCAGCCAGAAAGGGGTACAAGAAGTGGATGTGCAAAAAGCAGCCACACTGAGCTGGGTGAAGTGGCTTCTTCTAACAATAGTAAAAGGCAGTCTCCTCCATTTTCGTTTGCCTCATAGGACATCCTCTCATGTAGTGGTCCCCTTTGCTACACAACTGTCTTGGGAGGATTCTTGACATTTGCTTTGAATTTCACATTTTCAAATTTTATTAAAATCAAGTTGCTGGTAGAGTGCCTGAAAGCTGTCACAGATGAAGGGCAGAAAATCCCTTGCAGAGACTTATAGAGATTAAGGGCCCAATCCTAAAGGGGTCCAGCACCAACACTTAGGCACAGCACCAGTGCTAGGTGCTATAAACATGCAGTAAAGAAGACTTACAGCACCTGATGAATAAGGAATGCCAGTGCCTGGCCCACACCAGTCAGGTGCCAGGTTCTGCACCAGTAGGAAGAGGCTACTGCCAGGGATAAGTTCATCCTGGGTGGTGGTGTGGCCTCTAAGAATCAGGAGACAGCAGAACAAGAGCAGGCTGAAGGTGGGATGTGGGGAAGTAGAGTGCAGGATGGGGACAGGACCAGCAGAACTCTGCTCCACTTTATCTTGATGTCCATGTTGGGTCTTCTGACATGGTGCATGCAATCCTAACCAATTTAGGCAGATATAACTCAGCTGTCTTCCCATTGTAGTGGTGGTGTGGGGATGCCGGCACATGTCTGTGCACTTGCCTATCACCCCAGGAGTAATGTAGAGGTGCTTTACAACACTTTTGTACAGTGGTGTTGCCAGGCTGGTGCGGCTCCTTTCGGACCTGCTCCAAGATGGAAAAGCAGCCAGGAGTTGCTGCTCTGTCTTGGAGCAGGCCCAAATGGTCAGGCTGAGGCGCACTGCACATGTCCAGGCCCCTGGATCACCCCTGCTTTTGTGACACCCCCAGACCACCACAGGACTTACGCTAGCGTAAATGGAGGTTAGAATTTGAGACGGAGTCTCTTAACTCTGCAAAAGAGTCAGTAGAGCCTTAGAAGATCCATTATAGGTCTTAGGGCTTTTCCCAGAAGGAAAAAAAAACCCCTGCTGCATCAAAAAAGCAGAACAAATGCCTGCTATCTCAGTGGACACTAGGAAACTCAGAAGTAGGATATACTGTAGATGCCCAGGGTAGACTTTATCATTCTTTTGGGTCTGGAGGAACCAAAGGCAAGATGGTGACAGGGAAGTTGCTTTGGAGCTTAGGAAGTCTCAGTTCAGGGCTGCTCAACCCAGGTAACGGTCGAACCTATTGATCGGGTGGCAATGTGGGTTTCCATTTTTTGTTGAAGACTGTTGTTCAGTCTGTTGATTTATCTGTTTAACTATTGTGACTGACAATGAAAGATGGTCAACTTATCTTAGGCATTACAGCATTATGAGGGGGCTCTTGGGGAGAGCTGCTCCTTGCTGCAGTGGTTTTGGTTTAAAGTTTAAAAGGAATCAAGCACATTTCCATTTTTGTGTCCCCTTATATTTTCAAATTTGTAGCACAACCACACTTTAAAAACCAAATAAACCCTCCGACTCCTACTAAGGTGGATAAAGCAGGCGCCTCAGTCAGTCTTGAAAGACTATGGTATCGTGCTTGGTGCTGCATACGCTGCATGCGAAGCACGAAAGCCTGGGTTAGACTGTTGAGGTGGATGACCTCCTAATTAACATGTACATTACATTTTCTAAATGGTATGTGGGAATTTCAACACTTGGGGATTTCCTAAAATGGTTTGCAGAAAAAACAAGAGAAAGAGGGGGGGCATTCCTCATAGTTTTCTGAAAATGATTAATGACAGCAAAGATGTGGCAGAAATGTTTATCTTTACAAATGAAAACATTTACAAAATTGGCCCAACGTTTATAGGATGAAAGTATAATTAATTGCCCATTCACCATTTTATGATATTAACTGAGATAATTCATAGCGAGCATTTTGCTGGAAAGCTTCTTCTTGCTATGGTATAAAACAAGCAACATCTGATGTTTGCACTGCCTGTTTGTCTTCTTTAAACACTCTTCATATGGCAAAGAAGCACTGGCAAGTTTGGACAGCCAGACTGAACATACCAGGTATTATTAAGTTGAGCTGAAAGGAGAAAAATTTTTGCAAATATATTCAGCAGCTGTGAAAGGCTTCCTTCCTTTTGGCAATTATATGGAGACTGTTTTGTAGAAAAACAAATATGTTTACCTGTTTATTTCAGGGAGCATTGCTCTTAATGGGCTTTGCTGACATTCTTTGCAAATCATTAATAGCATGTTACTGATAGGCTAAATTCACCCATGGGACCAAGCCAGACCACACTGCCTTCATTTGCTCACAATGATGACAGCAAATCTGGCAATGTTATCACATTCCAGGTACATGATCACAGATTGTCTGAGACCATCCTAAGGAGAAAGACCAAGGGAGGGAATGGTGCATGATAGCTGCAAGGTTGAATTTGCATACTTTAAAACAGCGTTTCTCAAAGTGGGGGTTGGGATCCCTTTGGGGGTCGCCTAGAGCTTTCCTGGGGATCGCCTAAAGACCCCTGGTGTAGGGGGCCAGGTCAGGCTTACCAGATCTCCAGCTGTAGCTGCGCGCACACTGGGGCTGACCGACAGCCTCAGGGCCCAATCCTATGCATGCCTACTCTGAAATAAATCCCATTATAGTCAGGGGGCCTTTACTCCCATGTAAATGTGGATAGGATTGCAGCCTCATGGCCCAATCTTATGCATGCCTACTCTGAAATAAATCCCATTGTGTTCAATGTATGCATAGAACACACATTTCCTTTGTAACAATGAAAATACATCCTGCATATCGGATATTTACATTACGATTCATAACAGTAGCAAAATTACAGTTATAAAGTAGCAACAAAAATAATTTTATGGTTGGGGGTCCCCACAACATAAGGAACTTATAAAGGGGTCACTGCATTAGGAAGATTGAGAACCAGTGCTTTAAAAGATTCCTGGGGAATTTCCCCACTCACTGATTTAATTCTATAAAATTTTTAAAAAGCTTCATAGTATAACCCCAATATAATCCCCAACCCTTAAAATTCTTCTGCTTTTCTCTTTATTAAATATCATAGATCATTTATTAAATATGTTGTAATAGATCACAATCCTAACCATGTCTACTCAAAAGAAAGCCCCATTGTGTTCAATGGGTTTTACTCCTAGGAAAGTGTGTTTAGTATTGTACTATGGACTCTTTATTAATTGTGATAAATGTATAATGTCAATAAACATTGTGTTAGCCACACAAAAGGGGACCAGAGCTGGCCGTTGAGAATTTTATCCTTTGCACTATCAGGGAAGAAGGAGCTGATGGCTGACCTTCTCTGTTGTTAATCTCTGCTGAAGTCTGTATTTTGGGGCTAATTTATTCTGAAACATAGGAAGGGTAAAGCTGGTAAAATTAGCCACCAGCTTCCTAATTCTATCCTCCACCACTCAGGGTGATGCAGCTGAGCTGACAGAGCATGTTCTGCACTCAATGGTCAGGCGATTGTGAGTGTTATAAGAAGCATGTACTGTGTACAGCATGTACATTTCATATGCGCTGTCTCCGACATATTCTTGGCATCACCTGGCATGACAAAGTTTCAAACGATGCAGTCTTGGAACGTGCTGGAATCTCTAACATTTTCACACTTCTGAAACAGCGACGTCTACGCTGGCTTGGGCATGTCATGAGAATGGCTGATGGTCGGATCCCAAAAGATCTCCTATATGGAGAATTAGTGCAGAGAAAGCGCCCTAGAGGGAGACCACAGCTGCGATACAAAGACATCTGCAGGAGGGATCTAAAGGCCTTGGGAATGGACATAAACAGCTGGGAAACCTTGACCTCCAGTCGTTCAGCGTGGAGGCAAAAGACCCAGCATGGCCTTCTCCAACTGGAAGAGACACTTGTTCGGCAGGCTAAAGCAAAGAGACAGACCCGAAAGCAGCGAAACCTGGGGCCTGGGCAGGGGACGGAATTTATTTGTCCTCAGTGTGGAAGGGATTGCCACTCTCACATTGGCCTTTTTAGCCACACTAGATGTTGTTTCAGGACCTCCAATCAGAGCACGATACCATAGTCTTTCGAGACTGAAGGATGCCAATGATGATGACTGTGTATATTTTGTATATATTTTGTTCACAGGTTTTAAAACTGATTTCCTACTGTTGTAGAGTTAGTTATGCAAGCAGTCATTCCATTATTCAGTACCAGAATCAATGGTGTAGCTAATGATCATGTAGCCCAGTGCAAAGCTCAAATGTTGCCTGCAAGTGATGTCTCAGCTGGAAGTGATGTCATCCCTGGTAATTTTTAAAAGGAAAATTGGGGAAAAACCTGCCTCCTCATCCTCAGAGGTTCACCACGCATTTGCTCTGCTGTTGGCATAGCTAAAGCATCTATTTGCTATGTGAAGAAGATTTTGTTCCCCTCACCCCCCCCCCAAAAACAAACAAACAAAAAACCAAATTAATTCAGTAAAAAAATTAAAATTGTGTCCCTTATTGGTTAGGGAAACTGTGCTGTGGCAAACAGCACAGTTATCCTTTCCCTGCTAAACAGAAGAGGAACACTGTTAGAAGTGCCTGTATACCCAGTTAGCATGGGTAACTGTATAGTGATATATGCAGTGGTGGGATTCAAATAAATTAACAACAGGTTCTATGTCCCATTAGTAACCAGTTCTCATTAGCCCGGAACCAGGTACTCATTAGCAAATGATTCTATAGAACCTTCTATAGATATATGTATATGAAAATGACAGCAGGTTCATATTAACACTTTTCAGTTCCATACAGCATCAGAATTACATCTCATTGACTTTCATAGCAATCAGTATCATGGGAAAGATTTGAATTAAGAAAAAAATCCACTTTTTATTCCATAGGCTTTTTGTGTTTTCATTTCCTGGTTAATTGACCATAACTTTTGATAGAATGCAGGTATTCCAATGCAGTTTGCTTCATTTCATTCTGCATTAAATTATCTTTCCAATGATATATAACATGATGGTATTATCAATCTTACATATCCAATTATTTGCAATTTTATCCACTAGTGTCAAGCTCAGCTTGTTGTCCCTAATCTCCATCCTGGGACACCCTGAACCTCTTCCTCTCCGCCCCTTGCTGCTAACTTACCATTGAGCCTCTGTGAGCTTTTGGTGATGGATGCATCATGTCTTTTGGCATGCCATCATTAAAAAAAATTCCAATACACCCCGTTCTGCTGGAGAGGTGCTCAGATCCCCCAATAGCCCTACTAATAAATTGCCCACCTGCAGACTCCAGCAGCACACTTGTGGACCATTTTCAGTGCACCAATGTGCTGCAGCACAGTTGTTGCAATTCACTGGCATAGACAGAGAAATAGAGGTTAGGAATTCTCTCTCATGTCTACATCACTGATTATCAGTTAATCCACAGCTGAAGCATGAAGACTGTTCTAAGGAGGGAAAAAGTAGCATACAAGAATCTCTTCATAAGTTTCCTTCTTTAAAAGAGCGTTGACAAGAGGTAGCAGAATGTGGCTTGCCGTGCCACTTCTGTACCAAGAATATGAGACTCTAATCCCTTTCTATGTAATAGATAATGATTGCAAAAACAAGGTTGCAGCTGCCAGTTTTGTTCAAATGCAGGCAGATATGTGGAATCTTAATTTAATACTTTTTTCCCAAAGGAGAGGTGCTCTCTGGGGAAAAATATTCACTCTCATCCAGAATCAATAACAGCAAGAAAAAAGCATTGTCAGATGACAGTTATGTACCTTGTGTCTCAGTGTGTTTTCCATAATGTCTGCTTTTTTACTTCAGTCTTTGATGCAAGTTGCTGGATGCTAAGCTAAGAAAGATGAAGCTAGATAGTTATGAGGCATTTAAACAAGAAACTGATTTTTTTTCCTCTTCTTACTGTGCAGACATTGCATAAAGACCTCACATTGTGTTTACTTTTTTACCTGTTAGGAGCAACACCACTTGAAGAGAGCAAACCACACCTTCTCAAGTTTTGCTCAATATAACTGATATCTCCTGTTGTATCTGCTGCATGGATTTGTGAGAATTAGGGTGCAATCCAGAGTAACTACGTGGAGTCCTTGCTCCAGTGTAAGAACAATTTGCTCTGGATTGCAATATGAATTTCCCATAGGTTTTCACTACATAGTGCAGCAACTATGGGTACACATAAAGTCTCTTACGTGCTCCCGTAGTTACTCTGGATTGTAGGGTTGGAATCATTTAGATGGTTGGTGCAATACTAACCCCTATTAGACCAGAACAAGTCCTGGCACAAGTCCCATGTAGGCATGGGGATGTTGCAAATGTGTCATAAGGCACTTCTGCACCACTCCTTTGTGGGTTAGGCCAGTGCACAGACATGCGCTGTGGGAAATGGATGAGTTGTGGTGGCCTAGATTGGTTAGCATTGTACCACTGAGTTCCAATGAACTCAGTAGACAACCTCCCTTTATGAATCAGTTTGATAAGACACTGAGTTCATGCATGCATACCCATCTCTCAGCATGATTTTTTATTTATTTTTTATTTTACTCAATTTATACTCCGCCTTACCTCCCCCATAAGAGGGAGCCCAAGGCGGCTAACATTGAAGAATAAAACATCATTAAAATTGCTAATAAATACAAATTAAAACATCATTAAAATACAATTAAAATACAATTAGAATAAGAAAGACTAGGAACAATTAAAAACAAGCTAAAAGACATTTGTTGAAACAATAAAATAAAACACTAACACACTGCCCCCCACCCTCTGCCCCATTTAAAATGCTTTTTTTAAAATAAAAGGTTTTAAGGCTCCGCCTGAAGCTCTGTATTGAGGAAGCTTTCCTAAGTTCTATGGGGAGGGAGTTCCAAAGCCGGGGTGCCACCACCGAGAAGGCCGCCACACCTCTCACATCTTTTAGTGGCGGCACAGTCAGTAGGGCCCCCTCAGATGACCTTAGGTGACGGGTCGGATTGTACAGAAGAAGGCAGTCCCTCAAGTACCCAGGACCCGAGCCGTGATGAGGATTGACAGCCCAATCCTAAGCAACCTTCTAGCCAGTGGCATACAGTTCCTGCAGGCTGCCATGGCTGGAGTCATGGGCACTAGTAAGAAGGGGTTTCAGTGCACCCATCTGGGAAAGTCTACAGAGAGCTCAGGTGCCCTCTGAAGCTGATTAGGTTCTGCTGCTTGGCCTAATGTGGAGGGTGCATGTGCCCTGGCTGGGACATGCATGTGCTATTCCACAACCAGCTGGTCTCAACAATTTGCTAGTGAGGGGGAGTCACTGCAGTGTGCATGTGCCTCCATGGTACATTTGTATCATGACATGATGGCATCATCGTCACAGGATATCATAACATCATGGTGTGCCATGGGCGCAGATTGCGCTTCTAGCGCTGATATAGATGCAATGCAGCCCTGGTATAAGGGAACAAATATTCCCTTGAGGAGACCAACTCTCCATCAAACAATACAGTGCATGCCCAATTGGCAAAGTTGCACTGGTATTGGAAATTTGATTAGGATTTGGGTATTGGTCACCAGCCCATGATGGTCCATGCCTGTTGTGTCACTACAGGGTATGGGCAGGCGATATACACCAGGTGATATACTGGTGCATGTGCGTGCGTGCGTGCATGTGTGAGTGTGTGTGTGTGTGTGTGTGTGTGTGTGTGTGAGAGAGAGAGAGAGAGAGAGAGAATTGTGAGCCAAAATTGTGAAATCTTTGTATTTTGGAAGCCATCATATTTCTTATACACTGTATGTTATGATGTATAAGATGTATAATTTCATGCAGAATGCAATGAAACAAACTGCACAGAAAAGCCTGTATTCAATCAAAATCAACAGACAAATCATCAAAAAGGAAAGTGCAACTGCCTTATGTAATAAAAAGTGGATTGTTTTAACTCAAAAAAGACCAGTGTTATGACACAGCAGGACCAGTGAGGCGTTGGTATAATTCAGTACTCGTTTCTGTGTATCAGAGCTAATACTAGATCTCTAATTCTGTTGTGTGAATTGGCCACCAAATTGACCACTGGTTTTTTTTTGTTTGTAAGTAATTTGTTGGGTGCTCTACGGGGATTTACATCAAAGTGATGCCACTGCATTTAGGTTGTTCATATGATATTGTAATATATTCTGTATGGACTAGCGCAGAAGGAATTCCATCACCGGAGAGATGAAATGACCTCTTTACTGGATGATGCAAACCCGAGAGATGCCTCTGCTTTGGTGCCCTCAGAACTTGAGCCACAGAACCTGAAAGAGACTCCTAGAAGCCAGAAGTGCAAAGTGCAATATAAAAGACAAATAAAAGTTTCTAGAGGTCAGTGTACCATGAGAATAAAAATACTGGAAACAGCTGTTCTAGTGAAACAGCATCCTATCTAGTGATAGGATGCTTATCCAGAAAAAGTTTTGGATGTCCAGCAAAACATATGACAGATGGCCATTACTGAGACCACCGGTCAAGGCAATAGTAGGTGGGGCTTGCAGTGAACTTAGTGTGTTATGGCTTAAAAAATGTCTCCTAATCTGTCTGCATTATACAAATGCCTGCCTTATCATTTAGTACTGCTAGCCAATTCAGTACTTGCTTATAGGGTTGTCTGGACTTTATCAGACAGTACTGTTTATTGTTGTTGGAACTTGGAATAAACACTCCACATTATTCCAAGAAGCACAGATAATGTGAGAACAAATACCTTGCACGGAAGATTGCTGAAAATTCCATATTTTGTACATTTCGTCGCTTCTGAAGTTCCCATCTATGCTATTATCATCTTAAACTGGTTTACTATCATTAGAATGTTCCCCTACCTGATCCCTATGAATCCTGGGAACACCAAGAACTCTATGAAAAAAGCTAGTGATGTCTATAAAGGAGCCACACTCCCTAGAATGCCTTCAGGTGGAGTCATGAAGCTTAAATAACTGTTAAATGTGTTTAGAATTGCAGTATAAAAAAGGCTTTTATTGTCAAGTGGCTCTGACAAGTGGCTCACACATATATTATTTTCCCTTTACCTTGTGACTGACACACTTCAAATGACTGCACCAAGGGCGTTAATGTACGGAAGCAACGGTGTGCGCAAAAAGTTGTTGCAAGTATGATTCAATTGCCCCCATCCAGTAACCAAACTGAACACCCACAGCTATGTTGGAATTGAAAATACCAATCAATTGGGGATGAGGGTTCATTTAGTCCCTGTTTTGGGACTTGCCATTGTGTGACCTGGATATGTTAGAGAGGCTGCTGTACAAATGCTCACAGTTGGATCAAGACCAGTTTAAGTATATTTTTAAGGCAGTACATTGAATTCATTGGCGGGGCTAACAGCCTCCTTTGCCTTTTAGAACATTTTGCCAATTTTTTCCCCCTCTGAAGAGCATACTGTGCACGACAATGTAAATGTTGAAAAGGTTGGATATTTCTGATCCTTAAGTTTCCTGGGAAAAAAATGCATTTCTCTTTCCTTCACAAAGAGAGATACAGTTACCAAGCACTCCATGCTGTTTGACATTCTCTCTGCTTGTGTTTTCTGTGACAGTTGATGGTGGCAATTTGCAGGGCATTTTCAGACACAACGTGAGGGGCCTATTATGATGTCTGTCCTTATTAAGCCTCCTCAGAAAAAATGAACATGATAGATGTCTTCATAATGGGCCTAAATGGGATATAATTCTAAAAGACCTTGATGTGAGGACCACTAGGAGTGAGCGAACTCATTTAAACTGCTCATAAAGGAGAAAAGTCGGCATGTAAAAGCCTTCTTGGAAGCAGGGTAGATAATGAACAGCACTGCACTAGGGACAGAGCTACCTGCCGTTCACCTCCATCATCAAGGCTCCTCAATAAACAGCTTACTCTCCACTAGTCCCTGTTTACCAGGAACAGAGCACAATCCTAACCATATCTACTCAAAAGTAAGCCCCATAATGTTTGATGGGTCTTACTCCCAGGAAAGTGTCTTTAGGATTGCGGCCATAGTCTCACCTTTCCTGTCTAGGGTTGCCAACCCAGAGAAGCAATGGTTCCTGAACTGTGAGCCATGGCTCCCCATGGAAGCCAGACTGGGAAGCCATGGAATCCTCATTAAAAATGCCACCCTACATAATGTATAGGATTTAAGCCCTCATGGAGAGCCTATGCCAATGGCCCTTAGGCCAAAAGAATGGCCAGTTTAAAAAGTCAGGAACCACTGCCCTAAACCTAAGTTCTAGGAGCATCGGAATATCAATGGCAGAAAAAACTAAGGCTGCAATCCTAAGCCCCAGGTAGGCCAACCTAAGGCCTGGCATAAGTTCCATGCTGGCCTGGGAGTGTCACCAAAGTGCAGTAAAACACTTTTGTGCCACTCTTGGGGGAGGATTAGGCCAGTGCACAGATATGCACTTGCCTTCCAACATCACCATGGGAATGGGAAGACTGATGAGTTGTGTCAGCTAAGTCAGGATTACACCATAAAATATATAATGCCATGTTGGAGACACACAGCAACGGGTTAATGGAATGAAAATGATTCATTTGTATAATAGTCCCCATCCTAGAGCCTGCAAGAAGGGCAGCTCTATTCTATACAACACTGGGAGGCCTGAAGTGGGATTTTAATTCTTAATCTTTTCAGCTGGCAGTTCACTTGACCTAATGGGCCATTAACCATGGTTTCCCATTAGGGCTACAATCCTATACAAAGTATATGGTGGACAGGTTTTTTATGAGGATTCACCCACATGAAAATGAACAAAATAATTTTGTCACAAGGTTAAAAAAAGTGATTTTCATTCACTTTGTATTTAAAGGACATTTAAACTGGAACCCCAGTATCCGTGGATTTTGGTACCTGCAGGGGATTCTAAAACTGAACCCCACCTGTTTTATACAGCTACTTACCATATCGCCCAAAGACATGAAGCTGGGAGAGAGAAGCAGAATTAAAAATTATATTTGTGGGGGGAAATCCATGAAAATTGATGTTTCATTCTAAACAAAAATGCATCCACTACCAATGCAAGGGATGCAAGTCAGGTATGGCTTCCCAGGCCTAGAGGTCTCAACCGACACCTGGTGGTGTGACAAGAAACCTGCCAGAAAGAACCTGCAAAGATTCTTTAATCCCCCCCAACCCACCAAATGTGACCACAGACAAAATTCTTCAAATAACGAGGATGAATTCTGGATTGCATGGAATTTGGGGGAAGCCTACACTGGTGCCAGGGTGTCCATCGATATCACTTGCAGAAGTTTACATATGCAATCAAGCAGAATACACAACTCAGGGCATTTTGAGCTCTATGCAACTTTGACATGATTGGAAATGGCTACGGTAAATATTTAAGTTAGCTGCCCTTATCTCACTGGTGCATTAGTAAGGAAAGCAGACAGCTGCCAAACAAACAGTTCCAGGGAGCTCTTCTTTGAGCACATGGCATTCCATTCTCTGTTGGGTAAATATAAGAATGATAAGTCCAGACAATAACCTGTGTAAGAATACTGTAGAAACAATGTGACCGTTCCGTTGGAAATTACTGAACACAAGGAAGGGAATACTTTTGCCTTGAATCAACAGCATCACGCAGAGAAAAACTTGTGTTTTCAGATTAAAGAAACAGCAGTTAATTAATCCCAATGCTGAATTTTAGTTCTCACATGCTTCGGTTAAATAAAAATTAATCATCACCATCAGTGGACTTTCCTTAAAATTATTTTTAGCTCCGAATAGTGGGTCATGTTTAATTTTCTTATTTATTGCTAAATCTTCTTGACCTCTTTCCAGCAATACAGCACACCAGGAGTGTGGCTGAATTGCAAGTAATAATAATTTAGTAGTAAAATAGAGTTACGTATGAGACTCCTAAATGTTTAGTTAAAATATTATCAATGTGGCTATTGGAGGTAAAGTAGCTTGACCAAGACAGGCTAGTGTTTCTTAACTTGGCTTTGCCAACCTGCCAGTCAGGTGGCCAACCTAGCCATTCAGTGGTATACCTAATGCTCATGTAACCCAGTGCAAAGCTCAAAATGTTACTCTTGAAGTCATCATAACCAAAGTGACAGCATCCCAGGGTATTTTTAAAAAGAAAATTGGGGAAAACCTGCCATCGCCTCCTCAACAATTCACCATCATTTGCTCTGCTAGTGGCATAGCAAAAGCACCTGGTTGCTATCTGGAGTTGAAGAAGATTTTGTTGCTCTTCCCCCACCCCGCTTTGCAACAACAAAATCAAATTTAATTAATTAAAAAATTGAAAATTGTTTCCCTTATTGGTTAGGGAGACTGTGGTGGGGCAAAGAGGAATGGTTATTCATTCCCTGCTAAATAGAAGAGGAGCACCACTTAGAAGTGCCTGTATACTCAGTTATCAAGGTAACTGTATTATTAGATATGTTTATGGAAATGAGAGTTGATTCATATTAAAAACCCTTAGAATCCCAGGCGGGTGGACTCCACACCCGCATTTGTAATTTATGCAAATTGGGCTATTTTTAGATGGTATTCTAAGGACCTTTGGATGGTATTCTAAGGACCTTAATAAGGACCTTATTTGCTCCATACAGTATCAGAATTACATCTCATTGGCTCTCAGAGCCATCAGTAACATGGAAAAGTTTGTGTTAAGAAAATCCACTTTTGTTCCATAGATTTTTGTTTTCATTTTCTGATTATTTGGCCATAACATTTGAAAGAATATAGATATTCCAGTGCAGTTTGTTTCATTGCATTCTGCATCAAATTATCTTTCCAACAATATATAACAAGATAGTATTATCATTAATACATATCCCGTTTTTTACAATCCAAGCCACTAGTGTCAAGTTCAGCCTTTCGCCCCTTAAAGGTTGCAGCCTGGATAAACTGCACCCCCATTAGCTATGCCACTGTAGCCATTCATTAGCTCAGTGGCCAAAATATTGATGCTCAAACTTGATTTGTTTTTCAAACCAATATAACACAAACAAGGTTGCTATTGTGCCAGCTCAGTTACTGAGTTGTCTCCCATTGTCTGAGTTGACCCATTGTGATTGCAGGGGCTTATGCCAAGGCAAGGGAAGAGATGTCCACCTGCCTCTATGTGTGGGCCAAACATTTTTTAATAAAAGCATTTTTAATAAAAAGCATTTTTTAATAAAAATACAAATATTTTGTTGCAGCATTTTTTAATATATTCCTCATCGCATACCACCTCCCATATGTCATACCACCAGAAGTAATTGATGATAATGTCATTGCCAGTTATGTCCAGGGCTGGGATATGATGTGCTTAACACTGGTAGGAGGTGCAGGGTGTGCAGAAGGACTTGTGTGAAAACAGCACACTGAAAATCTGCCCACCAAAGCTCCTCACATTTAGTATGTTATGCCCTAGTCTGGATGCCAAGCGGCAGGTGTCGAACCACCTTGCATACCACTGGTGGTTTGCATACCCTTGATTAAAAACAATGTTTTATTGTAAGCTGTCCTGGAATGCATTTGGATAAGATAGTGAGATATAACTAGGTTAAATCAATAATTATATTATTTTTTAAAATTCCATTCCTTAATTTAAAGTTGACAGAGACACAGAGAGTCTAATTTGGCTTACAGGCAACCACTCCCATTTTAATACATATGTGTTCTCACTCGACTGCTTGCAGAAGTCCTGATTTTTTCTGACAACAGGTTTTTAAAAAAACTTTTTGGCTGTGTTTCAAGTTTGTAAACTTACACAACTGTGCCTTTGCAGGAAATTGAAATGCAAGTCTTTATACAATTTCTACTTATGGTTGGAGGTCCTCAAATATTAACAGCCCATGAAAACTGTGAACAGGTGATAATCTTTCTTGTCATATTTGAATTCAGCAGTATGAATGAATGATACAAAAAAAATCTGCCTGCATATATTTTATACTGTACTAAAGTGTGAGAAGTCCTAGTTGATTGAAGTAGAATTTATATTCAGTGCCCTGTGTGTGCGTGTGAACATGTGCACATTCATGCAGACATGCTATATATGGGATATGAGAAAGATGGAATTTTTTATAAAAAATAAATTTTTCATACCAGTATATATGCCATGGGGAAAATATGATAAGTTGTTTGCCTGCAGTTAAATTGTCTAGATACTTTTAAAATCTGCAGGGATTTTCCCCTTCATAATTATATTACAGCAACTTAGATCTCAGTGATAATTTCAAGATCCCTAAGGTGTACCTGTGTGTGGGTTGAAAACCAATTTGCATAGTGCAACATGTATTAGAACAAGACGAGGCAAGCAAGGCTTATTTGAGTGTGGCTGCAATCCTGCAGTGCATGTATCTGGCACTTGGGCTGATTAAAGCCAGATAGGCCAGCCTAGGGGCACCAGAAAAGGTTTGGGCTGGCTTGGGCCAAGAGAGATGGACCTGCACCAGCCTAGCAATGTTAGCCTAGGCAGCAAAGTAAGGGCATGTTGACGGCATGTTTAGCATGGCAGTGCAATAAGGCTGTATCCAGAGCCTGTTTCCAGGGCAGACATGCCCCTTCACAGCTCCTCTGACTTAGGCCACTTCAGGACCAGGCATAAATCTGAGTAGACTCATTGAGGACCATGATATGCTAGAGTAAAAATGGAAGCAAAATAAAAAATTCTGAGTCTTATGCAGTGGTGGGCTTCAGGGGTTTCTCACAGGTTCTATAGAACCCTCTGCAATTGAGTGCCTGGTTCTGAGAACCGGTTACTAATGAGAAATAGAACCTGTTGTTAATTTCGGTTATTAGGCCATAGAACCTGTTGTTAATTTATTTGAATCCCACCACTGGTCTTAGGCCAGGCTAAGTACCACTCCTGCCTCTCAGCCTCAGGATATGGCACAACTACTAGTTTGGCCAGCTTAGCTGGGCCATTCTCTCTGGCCTAAGTCAGGATTGCATCCTATGTGTGTGGTGGTATGGACTATATTGAAAATTTATTTTATTTACAGTACTTTATTCAGGCCCACTGTGCTCAATAAGACAAAAGCTTTCATCCAGAGCCTCTTGCTATTTATTGTTGCAATTCTATAATTATAAGAAGCAGATATAGCTAAAGAGATCTCTTCCATGTCTATGATTCTATGATTTATATTTCAAAAGGCACAAAACAAATTAAAATCCAGACATTTATAATACTGGTTTGTGCCACACCACTGAGAAGACACTGGACATGGCAAACTAAAATCAGTGGGACTTACTTTGGGGTAAATGTACACAAGATTGGTCTGTAAGTTGTTGAAATTGGATCCCATGAATGAAAGTCCATATGGTGTGAAAATTCCAGGTGATTCTTACAGGTATCCTACAGTTGGAGGCATCTCCAGTTGGAGGCATATGAAGCCATGTTCAGAGTCTCTAGTGAATGAGGTTTGGAGCTGAGATGCAAGTATCCTAAGGTTCCCACCAGTCAACTCCACAAGATCCATTGAGGCTGCTCTTGCAAATCAGTCGCATGCTGATTTTTCCTTTATACTTGCTCTGCAACAGCACAGCAAGATAATTTTCCTTATTGTGAGGCTCCAGAGCATAATACAGGTTCTGTCTGACATGAATGCCAAATGTACCAGGAGCTCTGCATACACCTTGGATGCTTTTATATTTTTAATGCATTCAGTCGATATCTGAAAAAAAAAAAAAATTCCAAGGCTTCTTCAATACTGTATTCCACTTCAAGAAGGGAACTGTATGCAGGACATGACCTCAGGCTGCAAAAAGGAAGCTAAATGAATAATATTTTTTAAAACCATTTTTTTGATTTTCTGTCTTAAACAAAACAAAATCATGTTGCTTGTTCTCCTGACTTCCATCAATTGTACTGAATTTTTTTTAATGTAGGAGTTTTCTAGGACATTCCACAACGAAATTTAACATGAACAATGTAGTTATGTGATTTTATCTCAACCAAGAAAATACAGAGAAGGAAAATCTAAATTTGGTCACACTCTGCTTCTCATCTTTTCATATGCCACAAAGCATGATTTAAAGATGTGGCTCTATAAACACTGTGGTTTGTGTTGCTACAGTAGGTATTTCACTTACCTTCTTGGAAGTCCCTGTTTCTGCAGGCCCAAGTACGAGTATTCAAGAGCAATCATGGAATCATTACTAACAATATGAAATGGGTGTCAAACCAATTATCAGGCGGGTTGGATGAAAAATTCCAGCACATGGGCTTTATGTCTGACATCTTTCACTTATGGCTGCAATTCTAAAGACACTTTCTTGGGAGTAACAACCATTGAACGTCATGGGATGTACTCAGGGATGTACTCAACAACCTGATTGCCGGAAGTGGGCGGGCCGGGCCGGGGTAAGGGTCGGGGCTGGGGAGGGTCAGGGCCGGGGCCGGGGTGGGCTAAGGTTGGCGCACGCACAGTGCTCTAAGGCTACAGTCCTAAAGACAGTTTCCTGGGAGTAAGACCCACTGACTGTAATGGGACCTACTTCTGAGTAGACCTGCCTAGCTTTGCTCCCTGAGGCTGCAGCCCTGTCCACACTTTCCTGGGAGTAAAACTAAAATAAAAAGGGGCCGGGGAGGCTGTGTGCTCCTCCAGCCGGCTGCCGCTCCAGTGGCCAGAGGAAAGACGCTCCAATGCTGGGGCTTGTGGGGCGTCTCGCCGGGCTGCCGCTTGGAGCGACAAATTCAAAAATGCCCGGCTGCCCCCTTTAGCTGCCGCTCAGAACTGGTATGCCCGGTTATCTGCTCCCCCCCTTGCTACCGGATCGGTAGTGGGGGGGGGGGGAACTAACAACCGGTACGGGCGATCTGGCCCGAACCGGTCACTGCACACCACTGGATGTATTTCTGAGTAGACACAGTTAGGAATGTGCTCTTAGATTATTGTGGAATCAGAGAGAAACCAAGTTGATTTGTATAGTGAGGAGCAAACAAAATACTGTAATGCAATGATTTTCAGTTTTTTTATCTCACAGCACACTAACAAGATGCTAACGTTCTCAAGGCACACCATCAGTTATTACTAGACCACTGACAAGGCACACCATGCTGCTGATGGAGAGCTCACTTCTCCTAAACATTTGCAGCACTCCTACTGACCATTTGCTGCACACTAATGTGCCACTAGTTGAAGATCACTGTTGTAGAATTAGAATTAGAATGCAGATCATGGCCAGTTCTTGAAAAGCCAAAACAGAGGGTGATTTAAAAGACAGAGTGGAACAGGTGCTTTTCTTCTCTTCCCCCTACTTTTCCCTTTAAACTACTTCTCTCATGATATATTTTTTCCCCAGTCAGGATTACTTCCAGTTTCAGAGGCTCAGAGATCAAATGCCCCATGCCCACTCATGCTGCTCACACATCCACCCATATAGATGCTGGCTACCAATATTGAATCAGGCAATAGTTATTTAAACTCTCTTATTATTAAATGGCCTTGTTGGTTGGGGTTGCCCCTACAGGATTTGCCGAAGGTCCCCAGGAATCAGCATCAGTCTCTAGGAGACTACTGGAAATGCAATCCTGGAAATGCTAACAGAGCCTTCATGGCTAATTGGAATTACATCATGTTGGGGAGAAGCTCTCCAGGAACAGATTTAGTCAGATTTGGCAACCCTACTGTGGTTCTTCCCCTCCTGTGCTGTGCAGTTGTGCTGAATCACCTCCTGATTGCTGTTCCCTTAATCTGTGTCTTCCTTCTGTACCATGGAGTGGTTACAGACACGCACCACCTCTTGGCCTTAGAGAATTTGGCGGCTTTGAGCCCTGGAAAAGCAGTTTATAAATATCTAACTGAAATAAACACATAGATCGGCACAACCCAATGGCAATGCATGAATCATACAGCTGCAACATCTAGTTTTCTCCTGAGTTCTTGGCTAGGAAGTGAGTTCGTACCTCACTTTCCCATGTACACTCTATGTAAGTGTAGACATCCAATCATTCCCATCAGGAGCAATAGCTCAAAAACTCATGCCCATTCTTGACACGTGCCCATCCTTGAGACTAGTTGAAATGGTCACTTCAGGGAGCAGATTGGTAGGGATGATGCCCATCTCTGTCCTGTTCCATTATTCTTCAGTTTGTGCAATCTGTGCGATCTTCTTGCAGCAATTTAGAATGTGGTCGATGGTTTCATCCACTTCTTTGCACAGCCGACATTTTGGGTTATTATTAATAATTGAAACCACCACCACCACCATTGAACATTGACTGATGGGAGATAGCTGAGGTTGGGACATCATCAGGTAAGGTTGAGCAGCATTTGACATATTGCCTCGGGTATCAGGAGGCACACCCTGGCTATTGTATACCAAATTGTGAATATTTAATAGGTATCTGGTCCTGGAATCCAAAGCAAAGGATGTTAGACTGTTTTGGATATTCACTTTAGCTCTCTCCAATTCCAGGAGGGCTTCATTAGTGTCAAATAATAGATGATCAATACATCTATTTGGTTAAGTCATTGTGTAGAAAATATTTCTTCTTAAAGCTGAATCCTACCAGGATTAAGTCTGATTTCTACAGTAAACGTTCACAATAAGGGAACCTTGATTTTCTAATTATTTACCTGTATGAATTTAGAAGAGGCTGTCAAAATTACTGACATTTAAATGTCTCCCTACAAATGTCTAAGGGTATTTTTTAACAACAAGGAGTTGCAGTGTGCTACATTAAGTATGGTACTCACACATAATAAACATTGTTGTTTATTGTATACTTCTGACAGGATTACTAACTGTGCGGGAACAGGGTGGAGGTGAAAATTCTTTAATGAATAAACTGGGGACATTCTGTGCTTTCAGCATGAAAATAATTAGCTATATTTTAAGTGCTGGTGATGCCTGTTTTTGCATTCCATAGTGGAAACGAAGGGTCCAAAAACAGATAATTTTGACCCTTACTTTCTGGAACAAAAGCAAAAGTGATCAAATATATTTCATTTTCTTAATTCATTTTCTCTCACACATACATACCACAGAAAGGTTAAACAAGAGAAAGTCATGAGGAAGAATTTATTTTTAAAGCTCAAAGGGGTTTTGAGAAGCTTCTTGCATGACCTGAGTGAGAGTCTACATACATCAGGCCTGGAGCAGTGAAAAATATGTCTAAAGGCAACCAATTCACACAAAAAAATTTTTGAACCCTATTCTATTGCTCGATTGCATATATTTCAAAACAAAGCAGATGGTATGAGATGCAGCTGAAATTTCAGTATGCCAGTAAAGGTACATTTATGAATCCTGAACATGCACAAATACTGCTGCAAATGTGCAATAAAGCACACCAGAGCATGTAGGACACCATAGGCTAGTGTAGTCGTCTTCTAAGTGGGGGTCACAATTCCCAGGGTGGATGTAGTGCTCTCACAGAGAGGTCGCGAAGGCTGAGGGACCACCATCTTGATCCAAACCCCCTGGAGACCCCACAAAAAAATCAACTTCACAATGGTGTGTTGTACCAATCATGCCATATGTCACTGGATTCATCTTGAAGAGTAGAATCCAATGCAATAATCTGTTTTGAAATATTTCCTTCTAAACTAAACTAAAAAGCAAAAATAGAAAATGCATGGGAAAACAGAAAATGCATGGGGAAAAGGTGGTGCATGGGGGCCTCTCTTTTCCCATGCATTTTCTGTTTTTGCTTTTTAGTTTAGTTTTGTGGGGTTGGGGACAGAGAGTGGGAGAGAGGCCCCCATGCACCACCACCCATGTTCACCATCCCCCCATGCACCATCCCCCTCTGCACCAGGCACCAGGCACCAAATCAGTTTTTTGTGGGTCTTTACATCATAGAAGGAATACTCTCCCAAAATTTCATGCTTCTAAGGGTCAAATTTCTGAAAATTGGTTCTTAGTGGGTGCTTAGTGGGTGATGGAAGGAATACCCTCTCCAAGTTTCAAACTTCTAGGTCCAGATGTTGGGCAGGGTGTGTGGTCAGCGGTCCTTTAATGTAGAGTATAGAGACAAAAATGTTTTGCGCCCCTTTCACCCTTTTCTCATTTGAATTTCCTGAAATTGGTTCTTACTGGGTATCTCCATCACAGAAGGAACTCCCTCCCCAAATTTCACACTTCTAGGTCCGTCAGATTTGGCTAGGTATTGATGAGTCAGTCAGTATCTTTTCAAATATACATAGGTTGTGGAACAAATCATTTGAGCTTCCATTATTTCTTATGGGAAAATTTGCTTTGATATACAAGCATTTTGGGTTACAAGCATGCCTCAAGAACTCATACTGGTATTATTAGTAAATGATAATCATTAGTGTGGAGTCTTAAAAGTGGAGTGATCTTAACATGCCAGCATTCCAAAATTAAGATGAGGAGACGCAGGTAATCTGAATATGTACTTAAAAAAGTATGGGCCATCTTCACTCAGAGAGCCAATGCAGTGCAATATAGCATTTGCCTATTATTTACATGCAAAATACTTTCAACTTTCACATCTATATTTATTTGGCAGGCAACAGAGACTATGAGAGAATCAGATGTCTCCTTGACAAGGGAGCAGTTCATTTCTTCTGGGAAACTGTCAGGCATCCGTCTCATCCAGTAAATAAACTGACAATCTGCTTCATTTCCCAAGAGGAATGAGCTGCCCGTGGCAGCCAGACAAGTAACAGGGAGGTAAAGGCATGTACTCCTAGCAAATCTTAATTTGAGAGTTGGCAGAAAAGCAGCATTCACTATAAGAAAACATGGATGCTGAAGCCAAGAAGTTCACTTTCTATCTGCATCCAGAATTGGGAAGCATCCTATTAATTAACCTCATCCACCAATCACAAGCGTTTTAGTCAGTCATCTAACTATTCTAACATCACTTAATTAACAGCTAACAATAATTTAATTTAAGTGATTGATGGCCCAGTCTTATCCTTTTCCATGCTATAACACACAGGGTGGTTTCCCCGAACATGTGTTATAGAATCGGGAGATATATAGAATAATAGGGAGATAAATAGAATAATATAATAAGTTAAATAATATAATTAACTTATTATAAAAGTTAATAATAATAAACTTCTTTTCTGTTACCTCTGTGTAGTTATTCTCAAACCTACACCAGATCCAAGTGAGAGCTGGATGGGCCAGCTGGTGTCTGCAACTGCCACCAGATCACCCCTTTCTTCCCCAATAAAATCACAGTTCCTCCCCCAAAATGCCCCATAGCTTCCCCCACCCCGCTATTACAGCTCACCCCTATTTACAATTTACCAGGGCCAGCAGAGCCTCCCAGCGTCATTGCACTACTCACCATTTGCTGCAGCAACCTGGCAGTGCATGACAACAGCCTGGGTTTTGTATACTATAAATCAACCTTCACTCTCAGAAAGCAAATTCTGGCAGTGCAGGGTGACCACAATAATGAACAGTGGTTGGGATGGGGGATCAGGGTGAGAATCAGGGCAGCCAGAAACATGTTGGGGGAAGGCAGGGCACATATAATAGCAGCAGCAACGACTCTGCTATCATATGCTCTTCATTCACAACATAACCTTTGGACCTAACCAGACTTGTAATACCCAAATGCTAGATCACAAGCTGCACCTGCTGCAATTTCCTCCTCTACACAACCTTTAAGGCTCCTGAAACCCAGAAGTTGAAAGTTTGGGGACCGCTATATAAATTCAAATAGCCATATCTGTTTAAAGGATCAGCTCTTGGTCCCCCAAAACTCCAAACAGCTCAATGCACCCATGTGGACTGTGGCCAGTGCGGGCTGTACCTATTTTTCTTGCAAGCCATATTCTCAACATTAGTGGCAATACTTAATATTTCAAGCACGGAAAAATTCCTATCAATTACACATTTTAATAAAGGAGCAAGTTTCGTATGTTGTCAAATGCAGTTGTGATTTCTTTATGTTTCCCACTTTGCAGCACCGATCACGACAACAATGGGGTGGGGAAGGCACAGCGGTGTCAACAGATGAAGTACGCCCAACCGCTGTCTTGTATAGACAAGATTATGCTACCAGCATTGTCACGCTTTGGGGAGAAGGAATTCCTTTGGTGAAGCAGAGCTGTTTAGAAATGAAATAATCCAGTCATTTATCAGCTCTGGAGCTGAGAGCCTTGAAGTTTACCTCTGCATCTGCTTGCTGGCTGGTGATATCAGAAACAGGTGGAGCAGATAAAGCTGTCAGAAACACTTCTGCTATAATGAGGCCAGGATGTATTCAGACAACCAATACCAGCACATACAATCCCATCAGCTGCTCTAAAATGGACAAAGTTTCTACTTGCTGCAGCCAACCTTACTAAAGTTATCATTTACTGAATGGGTTGAAAGCATTTGTAGTCCACCTTCTGATGACAGGTCCCGAAAGCAACTTACATGAAATCAAATTCAGGTTTCCCTCATTATCCGCTAGGATAATGGAATCCATTATCCACTAGGATAAAGGAATCCACTAGGGTTCCTTTGCAGAACTTCCCATATATTTTTTAAAAAATCATAAACAATGGAAAAATTGTATAAAGAAAACAATGGAAAAATAGTTTTAATATACACTTCCAGGTGTCTTGCTCCTCCATTATGCTCCTCCATTATGCATTATTGAGTAAGGTAATACTCAATAACTGCAGGGGTTTGATTCTGGGACTGAAAAATGGAATGATCACTTGCATGACTGCCTCTCTACAATAATAGAAAAGCAGTTTTTTTCAAATCTATGTAGTGAAAATTAGCGTATAACAACGTTCGACCTAT
Organism: Cryptoblepharus egeriae; assembly: GCA_030015325.1. Lineage (NCBI taxonomy): Eukaryota > Metazoa > Chordata > Lepidosauria > Squamata > Scincidae > Cryptoblepharus > Cryptoblepharus egeriae. The sequence goes on from JAREYC010000004.1 coordinate 12,629,632, forward strand.
AATGGGAATCACTGAAAAAGGGGGTGTTGAATTATTCCGTTTTCTGCAAAATATAAATGTAAGCATCCAAGAAGTTCTCAGCATCATGAATCAATTTTAATCACCTCTTCTTCAAAATATGCTAAATATATATACATATACTGTATATGGAGTAAGGAAGTGATAGAACAGTGCAGGGTTTAGTAGTAATGGGATGCATTAGGCTCAGGACTAGTAGGATCAGCATCACAGGGTATCATACTTATCAGCCCTCATCCTTTGACATGAACCAATGTTAATCTGCCCCAGCTATATATCTGGTGCATGTCTGAGTTGGTCCATTGTGCCTACTGGATCTTACTCCAGGATAAGGGACAAATGTCGTCTAATACGAAGGTTATTTCCAGCAAGCAAAATTTCCCTTTAGGATGCAGCAGAAATCATATCAGCTTACTGCACAGGTACACGATATATAGGATTGAGCTGCCCCTCTAGATACAGAATTTGAAATGTGGACATTGGGTAGCAATAGCAAATATATAGAGACATTCAAAAGCGCTGAGAGTACTTTAATATGTATACCTATTTTCAGTGTCACTTCCCAAACACCTGCAAGATTCAGAGGGAATTTGTGTGGACAGCAGGTACAACTTTAAGCTTATTATACAAAGTAATCCAGTTATTGTTGCCCTGAAGGAGACTGCAGGAAAGTTCACCCCAACACGAGGACTGAAAAGGCATTTATACGTATTCCACTCTTTTGAAGTCCTCATCTCATTTTAGAGAATGTCTAGGCCATGGTTTCACAAGCCGCAGTCCGGGGATCACTGGAGGTCCTTGGCAGCTGCCTGACTGGTCCACGAGAGGACTCCTCTAAGTGCCTGTTCCCCTCTTCACAGTAGGAGGGCTCTGTCGGAGGACTGCAGCCTATGAGATTCAATCCTATGCCTGTCTACTTAATAGGAAGTACCCACTGTAGTCAGTGGAGTGTGAACAGGATTGCAGCCTCAGAGCCCAATCCTATGCCTTTCTACTCAGAAATAAGTCCCACTGTAGTCAGTGGAGCTTACTCCCAGGAAAGTGTGGATAAGATTGCAGCCTCAGAGTCCAATCCAATGCCTATCTACTGAGAAATAAGTCCCATTATAGTCAATGAGGCTTAGGGTGGAATCCAGAGTAACTACAGGGAGTCCTTGCTCCGGAGTAAGAACAAGTTACTCTGCAGTCCTATCCACAGTAACTGAGCAATAGCTCCATTTATCATAATGGGATTTACTGGAGGCAGCCTTGCTGTGCTCTAGGTGGGGAAGCCCTCCCTCCAGGTCCCCAGAGACAGAACTCTCCCCCACCCCTGCACTGGTCCTTGGAATATTTCTTTTCCACAGACCCAGTCCATGGGGGTAAAAAGGTTGAGGACCACTGGTATAGGCAACGTGCGACATTGCTCCATGTGGGGGAAAAACTTTTAAGATATAATGTGCCTTTTTTTAAAAAAGAAAGGTGATGCAGAGGTCAGATAAATGTAAAACAGTTCCACTGGGCAAAGCAGCAGCAGTGAACAAAACCAGCATGAATTAATTTTCTTAGGTGGCTAATACAATTCAGGACAAGAAATTATTCCCAGCCTGGTGCACATCTGAATGTTGGCACTTCTTCAGGCTAAAGGTTGTGCGTGTGTGTGTGTGCATTTGTTGTTTCCCTAGTTCGCAAGGGCATATATATGTCAGTTTCCATTAAGAATAATTTCCCCAAGGATGTCTAGCTTAGGTTAACCTGCAAACCTCCACTGACCCTGAGCAAGCTCTCTCACTTTGTGTGTGTGTGTCTGTATGGCTCATGGATAAGCACACCTGCTGAAACTGTGATAATATGTAGGATGTACTCACAGTGGCGTAGCTGCGGAGGGTGCAGGGGATACAGTTGCACTAGGCTATAGGCTTTAAGGGGACAACAAGCTGAGCTTGACACTAGTGGATAAAATTGTGAAAAAGGGGTCTGTAACAATGATAATACCATCATGTTATATATCGTTGGAAAGGTAATTTTATGCAGAATGTAATGAAACAAACTGCTTTTGAATATCTATATTCAATAAAAAGTTATGGCCAATTAACTAGAAAATGAAAACACAAAAATTGATAGAATAAAAGTGGATTCTCTTCAAACTTTTCCATGTTACTGATGGCTCTAAGGGCTAATGAGATGTAATTGTGATACTGCATGGAACTAATAAGGTGTTGATATGAATCAGCTCTCAGTACATATATAATATACAGTACATAGCTCATAAAACTGTTACCCAGGCTAACTGGGTATACAGGCACTTGTAAGTCGTGCTTCTCTTCTATTTAGCAGGGAAAGAATAACCATTCCTCTTTGAGCCAGTAAAAAAATAAAAGCAGGCCTCTGTCAGTCTTGGAAGACTATGGTATCGTGCTCAGCGCTGCATACACTGCATGCGAAGCACGAAAGCCTGGGCTGGATTGTTATGGAGGATAGGCTGTTACCCAAGCAGCAAATCCCCCCTCTCCACACCACTGAATTAGTCCAATGGAAAGGCAGAGCCAATACAATTGGATCCAGCTGGCGTCGCAGAGCTGGGCTAAGGACAGGAGCTCACCCTGTCTTGTGGGGCCGACCCAGGTCTCAAACCCTGGCCTGCTGGTTAACAGGCACAGCGCCTTAACTGCTAGTGCCACCCACAGCCCACAGCTTGCACCACACACAGCCCACAGCTTGCGCCACACACAGCCAGTACAGGTTTCCTTAACCAGTAAGGGACACAATTTTCATTTCTTTACTGAATTAAATTTTATTTTGTTGTTGAGTATGGGAGGCCAACAAAATCTTCTTTGATTCCAGGTAGCAAATAGGTGCGTTAGCTATGCCATTAGCAGAACAAATGGTGGTGAACTGCTGAGGAAGAGGAGGTGAGTTTTTCCCCAATTTTCTTATATATATTGTTTGTTTGTTCCCTTTTCTCCACTGCTGTTCTCTTCCTCTGCCCAGCGGACGTCCGGCCACAGAAGGAACAGTGCAGAAGTATTGCGTTCACTATGGGCAGGCACGCTATACAGCCCTGATACTTTTTAAAAGGGCTGCTGGCCAGCATGTCTGTGCCAACTGCCAACAAGTGTTTGTTATATGAAGCACAGTTTGTTATGTGAAGCAGAATCCTTGTTTGTTACATGAAACATACATTACGTGAGGCGTTTGTTACGTGAAGGCGCCATTGTATATATATTCTTCTCAAATAACCAGGAATGACATCACTTCTGGTTGTGATGTCACTTTTGGGGCAACATTTTGAGCTTTGCTACATGATCATTAGCTACGCCACTGCATACCCATGATCACCACTCCAATCTACTAATTTGTTTTCTCAATTTGTTCAGCTCCTAAAGATGCATGGGAGTGATACAACAATTTTAAAGATGCATGGGGGCCAATTTTAGAATGCTGTTGTTAAATGGGGCGCAACGCATTTTCCTTCTTATACTTTGAAGTGAAGAATTGGTGAGTGAGGGATATTCTGCCCTAACCCCTGGACCTAAAAGAATGAAATTCAGGGAGCAAGTTCCTTCTGTCACATGAACACCCACCAAAAGCCAATTTGGAGAAATTTAACCCTTAAGGGGCTGAAAGGGGGTGCAACGTGTTTCTGTCCTATGCTTAACATGGAAGACTGACCAACATCCAGCCAATTTGCTGCTTGGTACCTGGTGGACTGGGGGGATGTTGTTTGGAGGGAGGGGTTGCATTTTAGTAGTGTCACTAATAGGGCCAAATGCTGAGCACTTTTATGGGAATATTTTTAATTAAGTACTCACAATTAAGTATGTAAGACACTGCTTCAGCTTTTATATATTGAAATAGATGTGCAATTCATTTATTGATTGAAATAGATGTGCAATTATTCAACCTTTCAGAGTAAAGAATATTTAAAACTAGGGTATTTAATTTATGTAATGCAAATTATGCAAAAAATTTTAGTGTTAAATATTTTCAAAAATAAAATACTTATTGAAGCACCCTGAAAAATTCTTAACCCAACCAGAATACTGAACACAGTAAAACAAAAGAATCTTGTGTCTTTTCCAGAATAAACCTGATAGGAAGGAGTTCCATAGCTGGGCTTAGTTTATACCTCCTATTTTCACTGTGTCCATAAGTCTTCCCATTGTTTCATTGATGTTTCATGTCTCACATTTTTCACCAATTGTATCATACAGTCTTTAACCTGTTCTTCACATTCATATTTTAATAACTTATACATCCTAGTAATAGCTTGTTTTTTTTAACTGATTCTCCAACAAAGACATAGGGCGCAATCCAGAGTAACCACGGGGAGTCCTTGTTCTGTGTAAGAACAGTTTACTCTGGATTGCAATTTGAATTTCCCATAGGTTTTCACTAGGTGGTGCAGTAACTACGGTTGCATGTAATTTCTCTTACATGCTCCAATAGTTACTCCGGATTGTAGGGATAGTATCCTCAAAACCATACATTTTCTTATCAATTTTAAATGGATGAGAACTCTTGTCTTGAACTCTGCAGGCAACTACTGCCTTCCACCCCTGACCCTCAGCCCCATCTTGCCGTAAGAGTAAATAATACAAACTCAACTGGCCTGTATACCAATTTCCTAAGAAGGAATGTAATTATCTCATTAAGTATGCCTATCCCACCTTTCCATTCCAATAGGGCCCCCAACTCCAAAGGCACAGTTTAAATGCTTCACCTAATTCTGCTCAGATAGCTTTGGCATGACATTCATCAGATATGTACATCATGCTCTGATACCTTCATGAGCTGCCATACAAAATAACATTTCAGAAAGCCTTGGGTGTTTGAGTGAAGACATGTGCTTGAATGCTGTGCCTTGTTTATTCACCAGCCCTCGGTCCAGAGGCCAAAGTAAGCTTGTGCCTCCCCACTGCTTAGGCCATGCTTCTCTTAGCTGGAAGTTGTTCTTGCACAGAACCTTGAACGTGACAGCTTCTAAACCTGATGCATAACAAGGAAATTTGGTGGCTCAAGCATATATTCTGAATTAACAGATCATTGGATTCAGGACCTGACAAATTGGAGTGGTGTTCTTGATTCAGTACTAGGATCTGACTTCGGCACCAATTAAGATCTGTATGTACTCTCTAGAGCAGAGATAAAACCTGGATCATCTCTAATGTAACATTACACAAAGGACTTAGAAGATCATTGGTCCACCTAGCTCAGTACTGTATTGTCAATTCAAGTGTTTCTTAAAGTGTGCATTGGGACCCACATGTCCCCATTTCAGGTGAATCCTAGCCCTGCCACCATTGAAAATGGTGGATGGAAAAATTACAGGGTCCAGAGATGGTCCTTTGGCCTGATCCAGTGGAGGCTTTTCTTAGGTTCTTAGGTTCTTATGGGCATGGTGGGTACTTGGTGAGAGAGAGGCATGATGCTTTGCCCTGACTAGGTGGGATGCTAGAAAAGGGGGAAGAGCTGTGTGGTTGGAGAAGAATCTGCTTTGACTTAAATTGATGTCACTTCTGGCCATTACATCACTTTAAGGTTAATTACATCATTTCTGGTGGGTCACAACAGATTGTCATTTGAAAAACTAAGACTCATTGGTACCATGGTGGCATCACCATCTCATCACATCCAGATGTTCCCTGGGTGCCACCAAGGATAGAATTGTGCTTCATGGCTCCTTGCAGAGTGGCAAAAAAGCACGATTGGCAGATCTTTCATAAACATACACATCATGCCTTCCAGTGATGGGCCCACCAAGCCCCAAGATCTGGTTCGCCGGAAGTTGGGGGGCGAGCCCAGGGTCAGGGGGTGGGACGAGGGGCAGGCCCCACCACTCCGCACTGCGCATGCGCCAGGCTTGGCTCATGCGCAGTGCGTCTCCCCTCGGAGGCTCAGTGCGCCTGCGTCCAGTGTGCCTGCGCCTGCCTGAGTCTCCTCCGAGCGGAGACTCAGTGCGCCTGCGTCAAGCTGGACGCAGGTGCAATCGTGCTCCGAGGGGCAGCTCAGTGCACCTGCGTCCAGCTGGACGCAAGCACGTCTCCTGAAGCGTGGCTTTGGGCGACACAGTGCGCTAGCGTCCAATTGGACGGTAGTGCACTGCGTCTCTTGAAGCCCCGCTTCAGGAAACGTGGCGGCCACTGGTGAACCGGTCCCCGCAGCTCTTGCCAGCCACGGCTCTGGCCGGTTTGCCAGCGGTTGCCACGTGGGAAGATCCGGTTCGGGCGAGTAGGCCCAAACCGGCATCTGCCCACCACTGATGCCTTCTATATTTCCTTTCCAACATAGACTAGATGGGGGAAAAAATTCAATATTTTCAAATAGTGTAGTCACATTTGACCTAAATTTGCCATTCAGAACTGTTTAAATTGAGTGTATTCACTAAAAGATACTTTGGCCGAAATCCTATACACATTTGAGACTAGGGCGCAATCCAGAGTAACTACAGGGAGTCCTTGCTCCAAGTAAGAACAATTCACTCTGGATTAGTAATTTCCCATAGGTTTTCACTAGGTGGTACTGTAACTACGTTGATGTAAATTTATCTTATGTGCTCTTATAGTTACTCTGGATTGCAGGGTAAGGCTGGAATCCTAACCCAGCCTGACCATACGTCCGGCCTTGGCTGGACGTGCCTGCTAAACAGCGTGGGTCCGGGAGGATAGGGAGACCATTGCTGTATCTGGGAACAGCGGCCTCAGCAGCCCCATGGGCGCAGCCATGGTTAAATTGCGCACACCTCTTTGCTCCCCTCCCCCACCTCATGGCGGCCCTGGCCAGCAAGATACATGCACAGCAGAGCGCCGAGGCCGCAGCATGTTCTTTTGGCGCTCTGCCTCAGTCTCTGCCACAGGCCATCCACGCACACCCACTCAGCTAGCGGGCAGCTTGCCTTGCTTGCTCCATCAGGAGCAGCTGCCTGAGCTGCCTTCCTTCTCACCTGCCTGCCCACCACCCATCCAGCCGCAGTGGCTCCGGGGGGCTCCTTGTGGAGCTTGTACATCGCCCGCCAGCCCTCCACTCAGCATCCCTGACTGGCTGATGCCCAGCCTGGCCCCAGTAGACACTGGAGGCCTCAGTGCAGGGGCAGGGGTTCTTCGGAGGCGCGCGAGAGAAGCAGCACCACCATCACCACGCAAGTGCTTCCCCTCCACGTCTCCCATTTTCTCCCAGCCAACCACCCCCATCTGCCAACCTAAACCCCCATCTACCCTGGCCTGGGCCCCAGCCACCTACCCCATCTGCCTCCCTAAAACCCCCCACATATACCCTGGCCTGGGCCCCAGCCACCCACCCTGCATCTGCCTCCCTAAACCCCCCCCCCCACATATACCCTGGCCTGAGCCCCAGCTACCCACCCTGCTTCTGCCTCCCTAAATCCCCCCACATATATCCTGGCCTGGGCCCCAGCCACCCACCCCCATCTGCCTCCCTAAAACCCCCCACATATACCCTGGCCTGGGCCCCAGCCACCTACCCCCATCTACCTCCCTAAAACCCCCCACATATACCCTGGCCTGGGCCCCAGCCACCCACCCTGCATCTGCCTCCCTAAACCCCCCCCCCCACATATACCCTGGCCTGGACCCCAGGCACCCACCCTCCATCTGCCTCCCTAAATCCCCCCACATATACCCTGGCCGGGGCCCCAGCCACCCACCCCCATCTGCCTCCCTAAAACCCCCCACATATACCCTGGCCTGGACCCCAGCCACCCACCTCCATCTGCCTCCCTAAACCCCCCCCCCATCTACCCTGCCCTGGACCCCAGCCACCCACCCTGCATCTGCCTCCCTAAACCCCCCACATATACCCTGGCCTGGGCCCCAGCCACCCACACCAATCTGCCTCCCTAAACCCCCCCCTCATCTACCCTGGTCTGTGCCCCAGCCACCCACCCTGCATCTGCCTCCCTAAACCCCCCCCCCCCCACATATACCCTGGCCTGGGCCCCAGCCACCCACCTCCATCTGCCTCCCTAAACCCCCCATCTACCCTGGCCTGGACCCCAGCCACCCACCCTCCATCTGCCTCCCTAAATCCCCCCACATATACCCTGGCCTGGGCCCTAGCCACCCACCCCCATCTGCCTCCCTAAAACCCCCCACATATACCCTGGCCTGGGCCCCAGCCACCCATCCCCATCTGCCTCCCTAAACCCCCCCCCATCTACCCTGGCCTGGGCCCCAGCCACCCACCCTGCATCTGCCTCCCTAAACCCCCCCACATATACCCTGGCCTGGGCCCCAGCCACCCACCCCCATCTGCCTCCCTAAAACCCCCCACATATACCCTGGCCTGGGCCCCAGCTACCCACCCCCATCTGCCTCCCTAAACCCCCACCCATCTACCCTGGCCTGGGCCCCAGCCACGCACCCTGCATCTGCCTCCCTAAACCCCCCCCCCACATATACCCTGGCCTGGGCCCCAGCCACCCACCTCCATCTGCCTCCCTAAACCCCCCATCTACCCTGGCCTGGACCCCAGCCACCCACCCTCGATCTGCCACCCTAAATCCCCCCACATATACCCTGGCCTGGGCCACCCACCCCCATCTGCCTCCCTAAAACCCCCCACATATACCCTGGCCTGGGCCCCAGCCACCCACCCCCATCTGCCTCCCTAAACCCCCCCCCCATCTACCCTGGCCTGGGCCCCAGCCACCCACCCTGCATCTGCCTCCCTAAAACCCCCCCCCACATATACCCTGGCCTGGGCCCCAGCCACCTACCCCCATCTGCCTCCCTAAACCCCCCCACCCCATCTACCCTGGCCTGGACCCCAGCCACCCACCCTGCATCTGCCTCCCTAAACCCCCCCACATATACCCTGGCCTGGGCCCCAGCCACCCACCCCCATCTGCCTCCCTAAACCCCCCCCCATCTACCCTGGTCTGGGCCCCAGCCACCCCCCCTGCATCTGCCTCCCTAACCCCCCCCCCCACATATACCCTGGCCTGGGCCCCAGCCACCCACCTCCATCTGCCTCCCTAAACCCCCCATCTACCCTGGCCTGGACCCCAGCCACCCACCCTCCATCTGCCTCCCTAAATCCCCCCACATATACCCTGGCCTGGGCCACCCACCCCCATCTGCCTCCCTAAAACCCCCCACATATACCCTGGCCTGGGCCCCAGCCACCCACCCCCATCTGCCTCCCTAAAACCCCCCACATATACCCTGGCCTGGGCCCCAGCCACCCACCCTGCATCTGCCTCCCTAAACCCCCCCCCCCATCTACCCTGGCCTGGGCCCCAGCCACCCACCCTGCATCTGCCTCCCTAAACCCCCCCACATATACCCTGGCCTGGGCCCCAGCCACCCACCCTCCATCTGCCTCCCTAAATCCCCCCACATATACCCTGGCCTGGGCCACCCACCCCCATCTGCCTCCCTAAAACCCCCCACATATACCCTGGCCTGGGCCCCAGCCACCCACCCCCATCTGCCTCCCTAAAACCCCCCACATATACCCTGGCCTGGGCCCCAGCCACCTACCCCCATCTGCCTCCCTAAAACCCCCCACATATACCCTGGCCTGGGCCCCAGCTACCCACCCCCATCTGCCTCCCTAAACCCCCACCCATCTACCCTGGCCTGGGCCCCAGCCACCCACCCTGCATCTGCCTCCCTAAACCCCCCCCCCATCTACCCTGGCCTGGGCCCCAGCCACCCACCCTGCATCTGCCTCCCTAAACCCCCCCACATATACCCTGGCCTGGGCCCCAGCCACCCACCCTGCATCTGCCTCCCTAAACCCCCCCCCCACATATACCCTGGCCTGGACCCCAGCCACCCACCTCCATCTGCCTCCCTAAACCCCCCCCCCCCCACATATACCCTGGCCTGGGCCCCAGCCACCCACCCTCCATCTGCCTCCCTAAACCCACCCCCCATCTACCCTGGCCTGGGCCCCAGCCACACACCCTGCATCTGCCTCCCTAAACCCCCCCCCCCACGTATATCCTGGCCTGGGCCCCAGCCACCCACTCCCATCTGCCTCCCTAAACCCCCCCACCTATACCCTGGCCTGGGCCATCCCATCCACCCCCATCTGCCTGCTTACGCCCCCCCCCCCATATGGCCCAGCCATCCACACCCCTTTTAGGTTATGAATCCTGGTTATCCATTATTTTTTCCATTATCCATATAATTAGGTTATCCATACCTGGAGGGGGGTGAGTAGAGAGGTCTTCAATTCAGTTTTGAATTCAAGAAGTAATATAGTGTTGAAATTAAGTACAAGAAAGCAATATGTGTGTTTTAGCTTATTTTACCATGTCCTACATTTTGTGGTGTCCTACATTTTTAAGTGGGTAGGAATTTTGGCTTTGGGGGGTAGGAATTTTGGCCTTAGGATAGGAATTTTGGCCTTGTCATTCAGGATTTTTCCATTTGGCATCTGGTCACCCTGTCCTAACCACACTTTACTGGGAGTAAATACTGTTGAACACAGTGGGACTTACTTCTGAGTAGACATGCTTAGGATTGCACCCTTAGACTTTAAGCATTTGGATGGATTAGGTAATGGCCCATTGTCTGTTTTGAAGATTGATGCCTTATTACTTTTTTTAACAGTCTCTTTGGCTTCAAAGAGGCACCCAAATATTTTCTCTCAGAAGTAATATATGCCGTATTTGCTTTGCCTTTTGAATTGAACATTTTGTATGTAATCCTTGCTACAATGATTATGTACATAATTTTCAATTCACAAATTATATGTTTATATCGCTGCAATATTTTATGCCAGTGAAATAAGGCATATCAGTGGTTCACTAAGAACACAACTATATCTTCACAGAAACAAAATACTAAGTCTTGGCATGTTATATTAGATGCTAATGCAATACAATTATCCACTATTTGAGCCCATGTGTTTTCACCAGTGGTTTGGATTGTGGCATTCCTAAAATATGAAAACAATTCTGGGGGGTCACATGTGCAACCCGTGTAAGTAAACGGCTAACAAAATAAGGATAATTAAAGGAAAGAAGCATGTCCACATTCTTCTTTTGTTAGGAATTGCTTACCTCTTTTGAATCATACATCTGAATTTAAAAACATATCCCATATCTATCTGCAATAGGACTGAGCCAAAATTCTGACCAATATTTGCCATCCCACTCAGATGCAGCAAGAAGGGGGATATTTCAGGGATTTACAAGGGTCAAAATAGATGGAAAATGAGGTGATAGGATTGAGTTGACAGTGGTCTTACTGGGGCCATGGTGGCAGTTTCCCAATAGTTGGTGGGTGCCATTTTTTACCATAATGGCCACTGGTATTAATACTGCATCATATCGTAATTCTGGGGTTTTAAAAAACAACAGTGACAAATGAGAATGCCAGTAACAGTCTGTTTCTCTCCCTCTAATTCAATCCCTAAATGCAGGCTTGAGAACCTTCTGCTCATCACGATACATGGCAATTTTTAATGACAACAAGGTCAAAGTTTCTGCCTATATTGTTTAATCTTGGAGTCCCTGTCTAGGGGCTTCTCCAAAATGAATAAGAGGGCAAAATGCATGCTTCAAAATGCGTGCTTCAAAATGCATACTTCAAAATCCATGCACTGGAGCTCAGCCCACTGGTCAAGATTCCTACTATTTCTTAAAGCTCTATCAGAGGTCACACTGCCAGCTGATTTGTGATGTATGATGCTCCAGGGAAGTGCCTCATGACCCTCTAGGGCAGGGATCGGGGAACTTTTTTACCTCTTACCCCAAAATTTATTTAGGTATGTGGATGTTACCCCCTTGATTTGAAAGGAAGGAAAAAATATATTATTATTTGAATTCAAATATGTGGCTTCTGGGGAGCTGGCAGAAAAGTTTGAAGTAGGTGATAAAATAGTGTTGGATTGGACAGGATGACCATATGGTTTGTTTTCCCAGGACATTTCCTCTGTTTTAGCCTTGTGTCCTGGAAAAAAATCTTCATTGTCCTTTTTCCTTGTGAGCAGGCAGCAGGTAGCTTTCTTGGAATTCATAAATTAGCTTTCTTGGAATTCATACTGTATATGTAAAAGTTTTAAACATACAGTACTAATACCTAATATGGTGTTTAAGTTAACCACATGAAAACAATATATATGAGGGTTTTTAGCTTTTAAAAATGTCCTCCATTTTTCTTGGATGTGTTATATTTGGGGGGGGGGGGGGCTTGTCCTCTTTTTGTGGTTATGACATATGGTCACTGCATATTGGAGCAATGTGGGTGTCAGGGTGACCATAATAAAAAAGAGGACAAGATCCTGCAAATGATTGAAACAAGTGCAGGATTCAACTGGAGTGGGGAAGAGAGCCCAATCTATTCAAGTTTACTCAGAAGTAAGACCCATTGTAGTTATTGGGCTTCCTAGGAAAATGTGAATAGGACTGCAGCCTCAGAGCCCAATCCTGTGCCTTTCTATTGAGCAGCAGACCATTATAGTCAGTGGGGTTTTCTTCCAGGAAAGTGTGGAGAAGATGCAGCCACAGATCCCAATCCTAAGCATTTCTCCTCAGAATTAATGCCCATTACAGTCGGGGGGTGGGAGTGGGGTTCCTTCCAGGAAAGTGTGGTGGCATGTAGCCTTCTTGTAATTAATAAATTATATGTAATAGTTGTAAATGTAATCTCTCTCTCTCTCTCTGCTGACTTAGAAGCAGTTTGGATCATGACTGCAAGAAGCAACTCTGCTCTCAGGTCTCTTTGCAGCAGGAGTTGAAACACAGCAGCAGTTATTATCAGGCAGATCAAGTTGTTTCTAGCATTTAGGTCCATAATTTTGAGTGCAATGCAATGCACACTTTCCTAAGAGTAAGCCCCAAGGAAAATAATGATACTTGCTTCTGAGTAAGCAAGCAGAAGCCCCAGCCTGCCGCTGAGACACTGTTGATCTCTCTCCCCTCCAACCCCCCCCCCCACACACACAATAGCCTGAACTTCTTATGACCCTACAGGGATTCACACCTTTTGTTTGTTTGTTTTGATTTTTGCTGATTAGGTGCTAAGAGCAATCCATCAAGGCTGCACAGTGATTGCAATGCCTGCCCTGCTCTGTGCTGGTCATGCATACCTGGCTGCGTCATTCATATGCAAACCCAGGTAGTCCATTACCCCCAAGAATTCCATTATTACCCAAACTGGGGTAATTTAACCCTGTTCCCCAACCTCTGCTCTAGGGCAGCAATTTTCAACCTTATCTTTGTTTTCTTTTTCTTTTTTGTAATAAATGAAGTAGGCACCCCAACAACTTTTTGGTAATTGACAAGGCACACCATGCTGTTGGTGGGGGGCTGACTTCCCCAAATGATATGTTCCCAAACTCACATGGCAAACCTGCAAACCATTCACAGCATACCAATGTACCACAGCACAGTGGCTGAAAATGCCTATCCAAGGGTGTCACAATACACAGTTTGGGAATCCCTACCCTAGTGTCTGGAGATCCCTCCCTATGGGATCACCTTTCTGCTTTCCTTCAAAAACCACCGTTTGCAAGGAGGTTTTGAATTCCACACACCATTGTTAAGTTCCAAACTGAAGCCAAAATGGAGGACAATGAAGCCCTTTTGGAGGACACCTGAACAGGAGGCTAAAAAGAGAACAAATCTGGAAATTTCCAGTCATACTGTCACCCTGCTTGTGACCCATCACGTAGGTCTTGACCCATATTTTGAGAAACTCTGCCCCAGAACAACTCCGTACAAATATTTTGTCAGGTGTCTGTGCATTCTCCACATGGATGGGTTGCCATAAAGAAGAATCAAAGTGGAAAGTGATTCCTTAAATGAGTTGCAGTTTAAGTGCCAAAGCCTCCTTTTGTTTTCTGGAAAGGTGCTGAAGGAATGTAACAGCTACCATATTTTACCTTCCTCTGGCTTAATGGGGCAGCCGCAGATTTGATGGCCAGCAATGGGACTGCATTTTCAAACATGTTTACAGATACACTATTGATTCCTCCATTCACTTAGAGCTGTTCCTTGCTAGCTATAAACAACTCTGCATGGTTGCGAAGAAGGAATACATTATTTAATGGAAGCTAATCAATATAAAACGAGCATTCCCTTTGTTACAGGAGGTGCTATTGACAGAGTGCTTCTTCCGTTTAATTTTTTATTATTTAGCATTGATTGCTGGAATTCAATTCTGGGTGTTGCTTCCCTTCCATCATCTGCTCGTGCTGAGCCAGGCCTGACCAGAAATATAACTTATCAGGAGAAGAAAAATGGTCTCCATAAAAAGAAATTGAATAATTTCAGAGAAGTCCTTCTGACTTTTAAATTAATTGGACTTTGGACACTGACCTCAATGATCATAGGAACACTAACTTCTATTTCAGATCCATTGAGAGGGAGAGTGTGTGTGCATGCCTTAAAAAATATGTATCCGAAATGTTTCCTATTCAGTGGCGTTACAAGGCTGGTACGGCTGCTGCGGGCCACATCAGGTGATGGTCGTTGCAGCGTGATGCGAAGGAGGAGTTTGATACTCCTCCAGCACATCTGCTCCTCAGCGAGTTCATACAGCAGCCAGGAGCTGCTGCCCCACCTCGGAGCAGGCTCAAATGACTGGCTGAGGCACACTGCACATGTCCAGGCCTCTCGACGTGTGCAATGAGAGGCTCACACTGCATATGTCCAGAAGTCTGTGCCTCTGCCCAGCCATTTGGCCTTGCTCCGGAGGCGAAGCAGCAGCTTCTGGCTACTGCTCTGCCTCTGGAGCAAGGCCGAATGGCTGTGCAGAGGAAAATGTGCATGTCCAGGCCTCTCCACATGTGCAATGGGAAGCTCCCACTGCACATGTCCAGAAGCCTGGACATGCGCAGTCCTGGCCTCTGCCCAGCCATTTGAGCCTGCTCTTAGGCAAGGCACCAGCTACTAGCCGCTGCTCTACCTTGGAGCAGGCCCAAATGGCTGGGCAGAGGCATGGCTAGGCAGAGGCATTCCTCCTCCCTAAGGAGGAGCAGGCTGCTCCTCCTTAGAGTGGAGGAAGTCTCCTCTGAAGCTAGTCAGCTTCAGAGGAGACTGCGCAGGCACCAACTCTGGCACCTGCGCAGTCTCCTTCTGAAGCCAACTGGCTTTAGAAGAGTACTGCGCAGGCACCAACTCTGGCACCTGTACAGTCCAGGGAGCGGTGCACGTGTCCCAGCGGTTATGCGCTTCCCCCCGAACTGGATGACATGACTGTTGCGTCACCCCTGTTCCTAATTATTAGGAAATCAATATTTTCAGCTTTTTAAAAACTGAATTAGCCATTCTTTAGTTTTGTAGTACTAAAATAATCAATCAGACATTTACCAACACAGAATTTCAAGATCAAAACAAGCACCCTATAGTAAAACACATTTTTAGAAGGGAATCTAAAAATTCCTTCTCTTGCTCCAGCAGAATCCACTGGTTTCTGAGGTACAGCCAGTTCTCATTATCCACTAGGGTAGGTTTCTGGAAAACCAAGAAGATAACAAATTAGCAGATACTGAATTGTTAAGCATCAAAATAAACACTGCAACACATTTTTTTGTTTTGCATTGCACTAGCCACATAGTGTTCCCTTGGGGAGAAAAGAAGAAACTAGCCCCATTTTACATGGGGTAAAAATGCTTTAAATTTTTGGTATACATAAGATAGTGTAGTGGTTAGGATCAGGGTTTTGTTAGAGGGTTGTAATGGTTAGGAGTTGGACTAAGACCTAAAAGATGCAGGTTCAAATTCATCCTTGGCCTTGAAGCTACCTGGGTGACCTTGGGACAGTCACCCACTTTTATCCTCACCTACCTCACAGCGTTGTTGTAAGGACAACAGGTTGGCAGGACCTAAAGTTTTGTAAGCCACCTTGGGCATTTGTATTGGCATGGAAAAGGTGAGGTATAAATCCCTTAATTGAAAATGAAATAAATGAAATAATAAATAGAATAATTTACCAGAAGCAGGTAGCAGAAAATAGGGACTGTCCCTGGTAAAATGGGACGATTCCAGAATATGGAATTCTTTTAGAAGTGACCATTGAAAAACAAATAGACCATTTTAACATTGCAACAGAACGTAGCCAGGAATGTCGAGATTGATAGTTTCTCCAAAAATTAAAAGTATTTTAAGAGCTATTTGGTTAACAAAATAGATCATGTTACCCACCCAGCCTCAGGGACTTGGCTTCTGCTCGCTAACTGCTGCTGTCAAATTATATGTTGTACACGGCACTTATGATGGACGTGGTTATAATGGCCAATCTGTTATAGTGGACAAAAACAGATCTCTCCAACCAAGCTTATTAAATTCAAGACGTTCCTATAAGAGACAGAAAGTATGACCGCATAAGAACATTTCTGGCTTTTTTTACTGCAATGTGCTAGCAGCCTTTTGAGAGCGAGAAGATGGCCAGGAAAGTTTCAAAATATCAATTTTAAAGATACGATCCATCATATCCGCGCTTGAAAGAAGCTAAAACAGGCAGTTAAGCTCTGGAAGCCTAGTTAGTCTGGCTGATGGATGGCTCCATACCAGATTTAATTGGAACTTCTTGCAAATTTCAGTGTCTCTGCTTTTGCAGGAGCTAAAGAAAACAGCATGAAAGAAGGGAGGAATGTTGTGAGTTACTGAACAAGCCCAATATTCCCCACAATACTGAATGTATCTTTCACAGGTTCGAATAGCACAGGTCAGAAGATAATTCCATTGTGTTCAGTGGGACTTACTCCCCCACTGGTGCCCAGTGGGGCTTACTCTCCAAAGGATGCACGAGGATTGCAACCAATGGTGGGCTCCAGCATGTTTGCACCTACTCTATAGGACCAGTTTTTAATGATAGGACATATTAAATTTTTAAAACAGCCATTTAAAAGTGGCTGCTAGATGGGCATAGAAACGGTTGTTAATTTCTTTGAATCCCATCACTGATTGCAACCAGTATTATTCCCATATGGGTTTGAATGTGGCCATACTAAATGCCTGGGGGAGAAACTGTTAACTTGGTAGCTATGTTTTGTATGCAGAAGGTCCCCAGTTTGATCTCTAGGACAGAAATCAAAGGCCCACAGGCTGAATGTGGCATCATAAGCCCAAAGACATTTGATGAATCACAGAATTTCCTTATGAAAGAATTTAATAAAATCTTTATGGATAATTTGAAATAATTCACAAACTTTCTGTGCGTGAAGAGGAAGATGAATCAAATTAAGATGTTAATGAATTGAAAATGGATTTATATTTTTTTTCCTTTCCTTTAAATTTTCCTCTCATTTACCTATTTTGCTTTCTTGAAAAATAAATTTTAGGTTTTAAAATAAGCTGTCTAACTTGTTATATGACTTTAGTAGAAGACTAATGCTGCAATCCTCTGGGAGTAGGTCCCATTGAATACAATAGTTTCCCATTGAATACAATTCTATTGTATTCCCATTGAATACAATAGACTTACTTCAGAGTAGACAGGATTAGGATTGTACTGTAAGAAAGTGAATATTCCATGCTTGCCACACAAGTTATAGTATTGTTCTTTCACCCTTTTTCTTTTATCTTTTTGTTAATTTTCCTTTCTTCCTTTGAAATTCTTTTTAAAAAATAAACTCTTTATCTGGCCCTTATAATAATTGGCTAAGAAAGAGCCTGTCCAAATCCCTGCACTGCAGCCCTCAGTCAGAGCAAATTGGTTGGAGCAGAGGATGGGGACCCAGATGGGTCAATGATCTGACTCAAAAGGAAGTGGAATTGTATATATTTTGCAAAAACTATGGGCAGAGTGATTGTATTTGCCACAGGATTTTGAAAACTCACCCTCACAACCTTGTTAACACCACATTTGGCTGCCTCACACCTCATTTACTGCACTGAACATTCTTTTCACAGACGAAAGCCCACGGCGTACTACTGGACATTGGCTGCATTTCACCTCAGTGAACAAGTAACCTCAGATACAAGGTACTAAAGAGCCTTTACAGGCCTAAATTTGTGTACAACTACGTGCAGCCTAACCTGGCTAGAGAGTTTATGCTCCTGTTCAGCCACTATTCCTGTAGTGGTTCTCCATAGTTGTATGCACATATGCAAAGGCATAGCTACAGGGGGCCGTGCACTGTAATGCATCATTTAAGTAGTCCCTTACACTCACTGTCAGAGATATACCAACTGGTGACAGCAATGTGCATGCATTTTCCAAACCAAAGCCTCCTCTGCATTGCTGTCATCGCCTGGGAAAGGATCCAGCTGAGGCGTAAGGACCACCATCTGCGCCCATGGCAGCCATGATGTCATGAAGCCATATGCATGTGCATTGAAGGCACATGCGCACTGCAGAAAGTCCCCATCACTGGCAATCTGCCATTGGCGGGGGGTGAGCCTCTAGGCTTCAGAGGGGTGCTGTGCTGGGTCTGCACCTTCTTCACAGAGTAACCTTGCAGAGGAGGCAAAGATCCAGCCCTCCATCTCTTGGCTGTGAGGGGCACTGGGCTGGGTCTGTGCCTTCCCTGTGCGGACACCCTGCAGGGAGGTGAAAACCCCCCATGCCTCCCAGAGCTGAGAGGTGTGGAGGGTGACAGAGGTGTGGAGGGTGTACAACAGCACTCCAGATTTGGCTGGGCAATTTTGCCTGGCCAGCTCCAGAGCACCTTAGCTGCAGGGGCACACATGCACGATCAGCTGGGTGTTGCTCCCATATAGCTGTGGACAGCATGTGTATCACAGCTGGGGCAAATGTGAGTTCCACAATCAAATGGGCAGCAGAGCCTGACCGGCTTCAGAGGGCACCTGGGCAGTCCCTGGACTTCCCCAGCTAGGGAAGTTGCAGGATCGGTGGATATACTGGTACACACCTTCACTGTGCTGCCAATGGCTCTAGCCAGGGCAGCCTGCAGGGGCCATATGCTACTGGGCTCCAACCACTAGTGGGACAGCCACTTAAACAGCACATTGCAACACCTCCGGTACTTACTGCACCACAGCTACATCACAACACGTAAGCAACTCTTTGCATTCTAACGAATGCATAGGTTTTCAGTTGTGTGGCCATCATGCACAGTCCTGTTCCCCATATACTCATTTAGAGGAGAATGACTGAAGGGATTTTACTATGTATGGTTTAGCAGGGAAAGGAGCAGACTCTATGAATGACTTTGGAACTGGATTAGAGCTCTTTCTCAGTCTTCCAGGTAACCACTCTGATCAATATGCACTCAGATGTGTGTCCAAAGAGTTCATTATCATTGGCAAAAGACTGGTAACTCTAGAATTTTGCATCTGCTTATATGAGGATACAGATCATTTATAAACATCTACCCTGGAAGAGTTTTGCCAAGTTTTCTACAGGAACTCAGAACACTAGAAATAATACAAGGTAATACTGCCTGCACTATGCTCAGCTGGTTCTTCGAAACCGCTAGTGATCCCACACACGTTTATTCCATAATTTATAGAGTTCAGGATTTATAGATAACATAACCACTTTAAAAAGAAGGAAAAGAGATAGTATGAAAACCAATGGAAAGGCGAGTTGATCTTGTTTTAGGCCTTATCTGAAATGCTGCACTACCATAAACAGAAATAATGAGCCCTGTTGAAATCCAGTTCAGCCAGAGTATTAGTTAAAGCTTTCATAAGTGTGCATTAGAGATCAGTGAATGAAATGCATGGAAGTGTATTTAAATGCAACAGGAAAAATCTGCCTTGAAACTCAAATCATCCAATCTCTCTTTTCCGAATGGAGACAAAGAACCTTTGAGTCATTCACCTCATTTTTAATAATGATAATATAATTTAAAAATAGATTGGCCTCCCTCTGCGGAGTCCAGGGGTAGAGCAGAGGATGGAATCTGGCAAGTTAGATTCTTACAAGACATGGACAGTTCTTGATTTAAAACCGTTCTGGGAGGGGGGAGCAAAACAGAGGTGAAAAGCTCCAAAGGAGAGTTGCTTACACACTGCATTTAACCCCAAGACCAGAGTAACTACAGGAGCATGTAAAAGAGTTTACGTGCACCAGTACTTACTGGTTAAAACCTATGGGAAATTCATATTGGAATCCAGAGTAAGTTGTTCTTACACCAGAGCAATGACTCCCATAGTCACTCTGGATATTGCCCTTAGTCTCCCTGCAAAAACTAGAGCTTTGCACCCCTTCTAGCTATTCCACTGTCAATTGGTTAATTTCTCTATTCTGCTTATTGTACACTATTTACTGTATAAACTTGTCTCTAAATAGTTCTGTCCTATCACTGAAAACCCATCATCTGCATAATGTACATTTTCTTCCTAAAGCCATAGGGCCTCAGCAGTAGCTGAGAGAGACCAATCTGGGTTTACTTTCCAACCCAAAAACAACAGCCCCCCAGCTGTGTCCTGAAAATTGAAAAATCTGCATTCAACTTTTAGGCAGCAGCTCAGCAGCATTCGCAGCCATCAATGACAATAAATTAAGATGCATTTTTGTAACGTGTAGGGCTATGGGCTGGAGACTGCCTGGACCGGACAGTAGAAGCGCACCCTTTCCAGTTGGACGGCTGTGGCAAAGACGATTGATGCATACGTCCAGCTCATGTAATCACACTGTGTGAGGTCTGGAAGCAGAACTGAAGAGGGAAAAAAAACTTTTGAACATTCCCCAATGTGAAGAGCATTGGTTACAATCCAGAGCAGACCATTGGAACTTAGTTTTGCTGTTAACTACTTTAAAACAACTCATCACTTCACCAGAGGGTCTTGATTTTTCATTGCTACGAAATTGCCACCTGGCTAGTGTTTGCCTGGCCTGTTCAGTTTTGTTTTGTTTTTACATTCCCAGAATACATTTATATATACCATCAATGTACACAACATGTAAAGTCCAGTAGAGTAGGTCATTGTCCCCATGGGGTTAACTATCTAAAATTTGACACAGACAATAGAGGAAAAGGAGGGACATGGAGGCTTGGGATAAGGAGGGGAAGAGTGTTTATTTTCTGTTCAGTGTTATTCTGAGTTTGGTTTGCTGAAAATTCTACAAACTTTTCTGACGTTGGCATATTTCTAATTTAATTATTTAAATGTTTGTACCATCCCAATCCTGCAGCTGTAGGCAATACTGATGAGCATGCATTTAAAACACAGGTGACATGTGCACATGGGGGAAATCTCTTGTGTGTACCAGGACCCAATTCAGTCGCTGAAGGTATAGATCAGTGGAATGGCATGAAACAAGGAGGATGCTGCGGTTGAAGATGCAGCAATAAAATAAATTTTATCGTGAGAATAATACAATAAATGGGAAGGGAAATTTTAAAATGCAATGCATTATATCCAACAATCACTCACACAATTAAAATTTAATTATTAGTTTTTTCCACTGTCCAGACTTGGACATTCAAAGAGAGACAGAAAATCTTTATACGGTAAAAGAGGTAAGTAATTTCATAGATGGAGGAAGAGAGAAAGAAGGCAAAACAGAGTGTAGGATAATCAGGAGAAATAGCCAGGGAGAAAACAGAGAATATTCTTCCAATCATCAGAAGAACAAAAAAGGTTAACCCTTTTGTTCCACCCCATCTTTGAGTGTACCCTGTAGCCTGTGTGGGCCAAAATAATCATTTGAAGAAATGTTAGCGGGCAAGATGGAGAGGGGTGAACACAGGCCTGTTTGCTCCTGTTCGGGAGGGGAGGTTCTTCCAATACCCCTGCTGCTGGAGAGCCGGCAGCGGTGGGGGCCCCCCCAGAACCATGGGGACCGGTTCCTTCCTCCCCCCAACTGGGGGGAGGCAAGCAGGATGCTGCGCGGCTCCACCGCGCTCTTTGTCATAGTGATTCATTCCCTTGTCAAGTGGTACCCCTAAATCCAGAGTACCTACAGGCGCACGTAGGAGACTTTATGTGCACCTGTAGTTACTGCACCACCTAGTGAAAACCTATGGGAAATTCATATTGGAATCCAGAGTAAGTTGTTCTTACACCAGAGTAAGGATTCCCCATAGTTACTCTGGATTTTGCCCTAAGTCTGTGTAGTCAAGAAGCCACAAATCCCTTATTTTTAGTTCATTGTGTCCTGGCCTTGTTTTGTAATCTGCCATAGGAGCCTTTTTAGGTTGAGCCAGATGGGAAAAGAAGTGTCAGAAAAAGTAAACAAAAAATTAGAGAGTTTAACCAAAAATGTAGGCATTATTTTAAGTTGCTTGACACACATTGTTTTATACCTGTGAGCAGAGTTGGGAACTCGAGTCGGGTGACTTGGACTCGAGTCGTGAAAATGTGCATTTTTAACAGACTTGTTGAGTCATGATTCATGTGCATGGAAGACTCGGAAAATCATTCAAGAGCCCCCTGACTGCTGATTTGCACTTGAGTCAGATGAACTAAGTCACTTAATAGACACTAATTGTGCCATCTCCATCTCAGGGGTGGGCCCGGCCTGGCCCAAGAACCGGTTCTCCAGAAGTGGGCGGGGCCAGGGGTGGGGCTAGGGTCAGGGGGCGGGGAGGTTTTTAATTTAAAAATTAAAAAAAATAAAAATAAAATTACTTACTTCAGAGTAGACCTGCATAGGATGGGGCTCTGAAGCTGCAGTCCTCTCCACACTTTCCTGGGAGTAAGTCCCATTGACTGTACTGGGACTTACTTCAGAGTACATCTGCATAGGATGGGGCTCTGAGGCTGCAGTCCTCTCCACACTGGTCTGGGAGTAAGTCCCATTGACTATACTGGGAATTACTTCAGAGTAGACCTGCATAGGCTGGGGCTCTGTGCCTCCCCCGGCCGGGGGGAGGAAGGAAGAGCGCAGTGGAGCATGCAGCATCCTGCTTGCCTCCCCCCGGTTGGTGGTGCAGTAACTACGGGTGCATGTAAAGTGTCCTACGTGCGCCTGTAGGTACTCTGGATTTAGGGGTACCACTTGACAAGGGAATGAATCACTATGACAAAAACAAAGGCATTGCAGAACGAGACCAGACAAAAGAACCCCTTTGGAACAGCTGGAAACTGATATTTCAGGAAGTTTTGCTTTGTTGTAATATTTGTCAACGTACACTGAAAACAATGTTTTTAAAGGTATATTGAGTAGATAAGGGTACCTTTGGAATAGTTAGTGCAGCTGCTCAGAGGCATTTTGACAGCCAAGGATAATCCTCATTGCAGAACAGACATGGAAGGAGGCCAAAAAACTGAGTCTGTAACTGTGGAATGTCTACAGCAACAGGAATACAGCAAGTCATTGTCTTAGCTTAGGGAAGAGCATTGACCAAGAGTGCAAGGTCCCAAATTCCATTTCTGGCCAGTGAAAAGGATGTGGGAAAAGTGGCCTCAAGCCCTAGAAGCTTCGACCACTCAGGGTGGATACCATGAGGACTGGGCTAGAATTGAATGTTTTCATGAAAGACAGATCTATCTATCTATCTATCTATCTATCTATCTATCTATCTATCTATCTATCTATCTATCTATCTATCTATCTACCTATCTATCTATCTATCTATCTGGATGGATGGATGGATGGATGGATGGATGGATGGATGGATGGATCTAGTGTTATAGTTATCTATCTATCTATCTAGATAGATAGATAGATAGATAGATAGATAGATAGATATAATAAATATATAGTTATATGTATCTATCTATATCTATATATAGTGGTTATATACTGCTTTTCAACCAAAAAAATTCACAAAGGAGTTTACAAAGAAAATGAAAAAATTAATGGCTAGTGGGTCCCTGTCCCAAAAGGGCTCACGCTCTAAAAAAGATGCCAAACGACCATGTTGCTTGAATTCTCATATTGTCCCCCCAAATATATTTCAGATGTCAGTCTTATTGATATGAATGGGACTGGCTTCCATACATTTATGCTTTGGGTTCCATCTTGGATGGCGCGAGGCATTTGCCATGGAATGCCCTTCCTTATGACTTAAGATTAAATAGTAACATGTTGACATAAAGACTGCTTTTTTAATGTGCTGAAACAGCTGCTTGCGTGTCTCAGCTTACCTATATGTCATTTTGAGTAGAAGATTTACTAGTTGTTAATGTATCGTCATCATCCTGGGGACATTGGAAGCTTTCTAGTGTATGCTAAAGGCAACATTTGAATGTGTTGATTGAAAGTTTGTGATGGCAGCGTGCCATGGATTCTTCAGATAATCTATGTATGGTTCTATTGCTCCTGGTCAATCATAGTGGCTTAGATGTTTTTGATGCCCCAAAACTTCAATATATCCAGGGCACAATCCTATCCAACTTTCTACCACCAGTGCAGAGTGTGCACTGCATCCTGCAGCAGTTGGGGGAGTCATGAAGACCTCCACAAGGAAAGTAAACATTGTTCCCTTTGGGGCTGCATAGCAAATGCATTGGTGCTGGAAAGTTGGATAGAATTGGGCCTATATTTATTAGTGGTCCCTATGCAAGTCGAGAGCACCACAAATGTGCTAGAAAGCATCTTTGCAATGACTCTAGAATAAGCAGTGTAAGTGGGAAAGCACAATAAGTGGAAAGACCTGCATCATCTTGCCGGCACTGCCAGTGGACACCAGTAGAGGTAGGAGAAGGACAACGGGTGCAGGGGCTGGGAGTGGGTGGTGGAAGGGAATTTCATAGGTGGAGACAGTGGCGTAGCTAATGATCATGTAGCCCAGTGCCAAGCTCAAAATGTTGCCCTGGAAGTTATGCCACAACTGGAAGTGATGTCATCCCCAGGTGTTTTTTTAAAAAAATTTCCCCTGAAACAAAATCAAATTTAATTAAGTAAAAATATGAAAATTGTGCCCCTTATTGGTTAGGGAAACTGTGCTGGGCCAAAGAGGAATAGTTATTCTTTCCCTGTAAAATAGAAGATGAGCACCACTTTGAAGTGCCTGTATACCCAGTTAGCATAGGTTAACTGTATTATTTTATACGTACAGTGGTATCTCGCTTAATAAGCGTTTCACATAACAAGCAAAAATTTCCAAGGAATCTTGCTTCACATAACAAGTTCCACTTCACTTAACAAGCAAGCATATTTCAAAAGCAGTTTGTTTCCTTGCATTCTGTATTAAATTACCTCTCCATATGTCCCCAGAATGGCTGGTATATCTCTGAATCAGCAGATACATATTCAAGTAGCTCAATTGTGCATGCTATATTGTTACTCAGTGTAAGGAGGAACATATCCCCTTACCCAAAGGAGATTTCCAGCCTGCTCCCAATGAGCACCAAATACAGAAGATGAGGTTCATCTTCTCTTGATTCTAACAATTATTCCCACTTCTTGCTCAATGTAAGGATTAAGGATTTGCGTAAGGATTGCCTGCCCATTGGTAAGTGCAACATTACTTTAGAAAGTTTTTTGGATAATTCTGAGTGGCCTTCTACAGCATCTTTTGAGGCGTTCCCATCCCCTCTTATCTCACTATCAATTGGTTTGGTACACAGGGGGTACCTGCACATACAGAGAGCCGTACATTCAAATGACTCAGGCCTCATCAAGTTCTTCTGTCACACTGCTGGGAATGTGAGCATTCAGTTGCAGTGAGCAAGAAGTGGGAATAATTGTTAGAATCACGAGGACATGTGGGATTCTTATTATGCAGCCAAATAACACTTATTATGCAGCTAAAATCTGGATTTATATGTAACCTACCAAAATGCCTATTACAGGTGTCACTTGTTATCCACTAGGGTTCCGTTCCATAATCTCCCATGGATAAAAAAAAATCCATGGATAAAAAAACCAGTGGTAAAAATAGATTGAATGACTCACTTCCAGGTTTCTTGCTCTTCCATTGCCCCTAAATGAACAAGGTTAAGCCTCAGTATCTACAGGGGTTTGATTCTGGGACTGCCTGCTGATACACAAAGAAATGTGTTAAATAAAAGCAGTTTAAAAATAAATAAAAAGTGTGTCCCTTTACAATTGTTTAAAAACAGCTTTTCTTACTGTGGTGGGGCAGACAGCAGTTACAACTGCAATGAACTGCCTTTGCCTGGCTCAGCTGAAGAGTGGAATGACTGCTTTCAGGACTGTACAATAGTAGAAAAGCAGTTTTAATACTGTGATTTGCAGTGGCCATACATTTTGAGTCAAATCCATGTATTTAAAAAATGTGTATAACAAGGTCAGACCTGTGTTATGAAGGCCGGAGAATATACATAGGAGAAATCCTTCTTCCCAAAACTCTTTCAGTGATGGGCTTCAGGGGGTTCTCACAGGTTCTATAGAACCTTTTGCTAATGAGCACCTGGTTCTGAGAACAGGTTACTAATGGGACAAAGAACCTTTTGTTCTGTGGACATAGAACCTTCTGTTAATTTAGGTTATTAGGGCATAGAACTTGTTAATTTATTTGAATCCCACCACTGCTTAGGGTGCAATCCTAAACTGTCTACTCAGAAGTAAGTCCCATTATATTCAATTGGGCGTACTCCCAGGAAAGTGTGTTTAGGTTTGCAGCCAGAGTCTGTGTCTTGCTTGTGAAGTTTTGTTCTGCCTCCTTCACCAGCAATGTTAGGCTGCCTTCTCTGGGAGGAAGCCCCACTGAACACAATGGGTTTTACTTCTGAATGGACTCACTTAAGATTATGCTTTTAATTTGGTTTTTATCCTAATTTAAAAATCCCCCTAGCCTTTGTGTTTCCTGGTGAGGAAGGTGTGCCGTCTTTTGATTGGGCCAAAACACTGAATAGAAAGACCATAGGGACATTATTATTTTCAGCTTTGGCAGAGACTTTTCATCTGCCTTGCAGAAATAACAGCCCGAAACAGCAGAGAATGCACTATTTTCACAGATCGCAAATAAACACATTTAATTTTATTGTAGCCACACAATTTACCTGACCAAAGGGACACAAATTTGCAGTGTGAGAAAACAGTATAGTGATTTGAAATGGTTCTTGTCTGATTGATTATTTCAATAGCTGTGTATGCAGTGCAGTTTTGGGGAAAAGGCACTACAAGGAGGGGACATAGCAGATGAAGGAGGGGGTGGAATGGAACCAGTAGAGAGACACTGGGCAAAATCCAGAGTAACTATGGGGAGTCCTTGCTCTGGTGTAAGAACAACTTACTCTGGATTCCAATATGAATTTCCCATAGGATTTCATTTGGAGGTGCATTAACTACGGGTTCACGTAAATTCTCTTACGTGCTCCTGTAGTTACTCTGGATTTGTGGGAATGTCTCTTTCCCAAAACTGCCTGCCCTTTTTCTCGCCATATGTCCCCAAAATGGCTGGTATATCTCTGAAGAGATAGATTCCTATAGGTGGCATGTAGGCTTACATTTTCCTCCAGTTTGGTTTTTGCCTCCAGTTATGATTGCACCTGTCATATCAAGCAGTGCATGCTTTTTTGTATTGAATTGTAAATGGGCAATCCTAATCTAGCATGGGACAACTCCTTGGTCTTCCTGTGGTGATGAAGGGAGGCAAGCGCATGTCTGTGCAGTGGCCTAATCCCCCCAGGAGTGGTGCAGAAGTGTCTTACAACACTTTTTTGAGACCCCAGGTTAGCACAGGACCTGTACCAGTGCTTAGGCCAGCCTAACTGAAGGTTACGTTTGAAGCCTTAGAGCACAATCCTGACTATGTCTACTCAAAAGTAAGCCCCATTTTGGTTCTTATATAGTAATTACTTCTTATATAGTAATTTGGTTCTTATATTTGGTTCTTATATAGTAATTATAGTAATTACTTATATAAGTAATGGTTCTTACTCCCAGGAAAGTGTCTTTAGGACAATAGCCTTAGGGTGCAATCCAGAGCAAGTTCAACCTGCTCTGCCCTAACTGCTCTCTCCTAACTATTCTGTATCCAGAGCAGAAAGTTATGCTGCATCCAGAGAGTCAGGAAGCCTGGGCTGCCCTAACTGCTCCAGAGCATGCTAAGTCAGTGACAGCTGGGGAGGGCTTGCTCCTGAGTAGACCCCCCTCAGATCACACTGAAGAAGGAACAGCTGTGGTGCCTACATTATAAGGAAGCCCAGCAGTTCCTGACAACCAGTTACAGCTGCAGTTCTTCTAGTGCAAGATGGATGCTTGGAGTGGCCTGCTGTATCCTGAGGTTAGTGGGCTGCCATAGTTGTGCCATATCCTGAGGTTGAGAGGCAGGGGTTGCAGCTAGGCTGGCCAAGAACTCAGATTTTTAGTCAACACTACCATTCTTACTCAGGCCTTATTATGGACCCCTATGGGTCTACTCATTACTATACCTGCTCATGAGGTGGTATATCCCTGAGGAACTGGAAGAGGGCATTTCTGCCTTGAAACAGGCTTTGGATACAGAGTAACTGCTCTGCCCTAGGCAATGCTCAACATGCTCTCAACTTGCCTCTCCTGAGCTGCTTAGGCTGCCCCAGCTAGGGCAGAGCAGGTCCACTTCTGTTAGGGCACCCTATGTTGCCTTGCTCTGCCCTAAGCCTCTTCCAGAATAACTGGGCTGGAGCATCTTGCAGTTGCTCCACCCTAGTGATAGATAGGGCAACCCAAGGGCTCTTATGTGGACAGATTAGTTGCTCTGGATTGTGCTGTTAGTGCACAATCCAGAGTAACTACAGGAGATCTTAAGAGACATTTTCATTGACATAGTTACGGCGTTGTTACCACATAGTTACGGCTAAATCTGTGGGATCCATAAAGCAATCCAGAGTAAATTTTTCTTACATTGACGTAAGGGCTCCTGTAGTTACTATGCATTTTGCAGTTTGTGTGACAGGAAATAGGATTGCCCTATATGTCCTATTGAAGAATGGAACTAGCTTTATAGGACTTCACTTTAACAGAGAATGTGATGCAATTATTTGCCATGTGACTTGAGGTGGGGAATCCCTTCAGACATATTCCTGTACAAGTCCCATTGGTATGGGTTCATCCAGCTGGAAATCTGGATAGGATTGGTCCTCATTATTTAAAATTAAGACCTTTAAAAGGCAGGCAGTTTGAGGTTTTTACTGTGTCTTTTTATGTGAGCTTCATCCAGAACAAAATTCACCTCTATAAAAATATATATTTTGTTGTATTAATCATGGGGTGTCCTTAGGGCTAATCACATCAGGACTCACAATTTGGCCAACACCTCTATTTTGTACTATCTTCTATATATATAAAAGAGAAAAGTCACTGACTGACCGACTGACTGACTGACTGACTCATCACCGCCCTGCCAAAACTGCTGGGCCTAGAAGCGTGAAATTTGGGATGGGTGTTCCTTCCATGACAGAGGGGTGCACTAAGAATCGGTTTTCGGAAATTCCAACCGGAAGGGGGTGAAAAGGGGCGCAATGCGTTTTCCTCCCTATACTTTGCATTGAGAATTGCTGACTCATCAACATTCCGCCCCAACTGCTGGGCCTGAAGCATGGAATTCTGGGAGTTCCTTCTGTCACCTGAACACCCACCAAGAACCATCTGGAAAAATTTAACCCTTCAGGGGCTGAAAAGGGGGAAACGTGTTTCTGCCCTATACTTAACATGGGAGACTGAACAACATCCAGCCAGTTTGGTGGTTTGAGCCTGGTGCACTGGCGAGATGCTGTTCAGAGGAAGAGGTTGCACTGGTGAGGATGCTGCGCATGGGAGGAAGTTGCACATGGGGGAAGTTGAGCATGTGGGAAAGTTGTGCATGGGCGGATGATGCGCATGGGGGAAAGTTGCGCATGGGGAAAATTGCGCATGGGGGAGAAGTTGTGCATGGGGAGAGGATGCGCATGGAAGAAGTTGCACATAGAGGGGGAAGTTGCGCACGGGGGAATGATGCACATGTGGGATCATGCGCGTGGGGAAAGTTGCGCATGCAGGAAAAGTTGTGCATGGGGGAAAAGTTGCGCCTGGGGGGAAGTTGCTCATGGGGGGAGGATGCGCATGGGGGAAGTTGTGAATGGGGGCAGTTGTGCCTGGAGGGGAAGTTGCACCTGGGGGGGAAGTTGCACCGGGGAAAAGTTGAGCATGGGGGAAGTTGTGCATGGCGGATGATGCGCATGGGTGGGATGATGCACATGGGGGGATGATGCACATGGGGAAGTGGCGCATGGGGGTTGATCCATGTGGGGGAAGTGGCACATGGAGGAAGTGGTGCATGGAGGAAAGTAGCGCATGTGGTGTTTATGCGCATGGGGTATTTATGCGCCATGGGGGGATGGCGTATAGGGAAATGTTAATCCCGCAACGCGGGTACGCTTTTCGCTAGTATCAATATAAGCCCCAAACCATGCCTGATTCCAAGCCTTAACTTTTGCACTCCTTTTTCTATCATTACTATTCAATTTAGACAGAGGAATATGCATGCAATTCAATTAGCTGAGCAGCACTTTTCCTCTTGCAGTTTGTCCCATGAACTCTTACTCATTTTTTCCCAGACTGATGTGATTCCTTGTCACTGAGATGAGGAATTTGGCAGAGAGCAACCTGGAAGCCTCATTGCAAGAGTGAACAACTTCTTTTGCTTCGAGTGAGAAAATTCAGCTGCCAAGCTTGTGTTGCCAGAATGACAATCTGGAATAAGGTCACCCAGGTCTCAGTAGATGTCACTAAAGAGAACGGCAATGGCATTTTCCAAGTTGCAAAGACAACATATTTGCTCTTAAACTGGATTCAGCCACTCAAAATTCATACCTAACTAGAATAAATATTGTTTAGATCCAGGGCTGTAGCTAGTGGGGAGCTACATTCTGCAACAGCAGTTTGCTCCCCCTTGATTTGAGTTACGGGTCTGTTTCCCCATACATATCCTAA
This sequence comes from Cryptoblepharus egeriae, assembly GCA_030015325.1. Lineage (NCBI taxonomy): Eukaryota > Metazoa > Chordata > Lepidosauria > Squamata > Scincidae > Cryptoblepharus > Cryptoblepharus egeriae. The sequence goes on from JAREYC010000004.1 coordinate 12,660,267, forward strand.
CATTTTGCACAGCCATATAGATACCAAACATAGGGCAAAATCCAGAGTAGCTACGGGGAGTCCTTGCTCCGGTGTAAAAACAAGTTACTCTGCAATCCTATCCAATTTACTCTATCTATCTATCTATCTATCTATCTATCTATCTATCTATCTGTCTGTCTGTCTGTCTGTCTGTCTGTCTATCTGTCTATCTATCTATCTATCTATCTATCTATCTATCTATCTATCTATCTACAGTATTCCACTACTCTATATCTAGATATACACAGTATATCTACTCTGGATTCCAATATGAATTTCCCATAGGTTTTCACTAGGTGTTGCAGTAACAGTGGGTGCACGTAAAGCTTCTTACGTGCTCCTGTAGTAACTCTGGATTTGGGGGATTGGCTGCAATCCTATCCACACTTTCCTGGGAGTAAATACTATTGAACACAATGGGACTTACTTTTGGGTAGACATGCTTAGGATCGCACCAATAATTGCCCACCCTGAAAAGTTGTCCCCCCTCCCACTTCCAGAATCTGGCTATGGATTTAGAGTTCAAAGACTTAGGCTGCAATCCTAAAGACACTTTCCTGGGTGTAAGACCCATTGAACACAATGGGGCTTACTTTGGAGTAGATATGGTTAGGATTGTGCTCTTAGGGCATAATCCTAACATTTGCCTAGGCAAGATTTAAGACCAGGTCCATTCCCCACTTAAATGAATCTTCAGAGCAGCAAATGGACCCAACACACAATGTGTCTATTGTCCTCCAATCACAGTCAGACTGAAAATGAAATTGTATAGCAACTTCTTTTCAGCAGTCAAGCAGAAAATAGTAGGCTGGTATAGAATAGAAATAGTAAGTCGTAGGCATCTGTGGACTTGGAACCACAGAGATCCCCTGATAGGACTGGGCAAGGCTCCCCATTCCAAACCCAGCTATATAATTATGTTTAGATTTGGCTTTCTACGGCCTGTAGTATTTTACTTGGCTCCAGAACTGTTTGGGAGTTAGGACTTTCTTGAGCTGCCTATTTACCGATGATGTCCAGAGCTGCTCAAACCATTATACAGATGGCACTGAGCTAAGGAACATTTAGGAGCAGGAAGATTTTTTTTGAACACCCAAAAGACAAACCCATAAGAGGGTCATTTGACTTCACTTGTGATGGTAAAAATTGCTCATCGCAATAAATGATCAAAATAAGGAACCAACTGACTTCAGGCCAAAGATCTCATTTACTCGATTTCAAGCCATAGGAAAGCAGCAAAGATGCTATTTTCAAGAAGCAAGCTAGACACAACCAATATGTTTCAGCTCTCTAGTCAAACCTCTCCAACCAAGATGAGCAAATCAAAAAAGATTGGACTTTTCAACACCTCCAGAATCCTTTCAGAGACCCTGAAAGGCTATATGCTGCTTCCTTCGGCCTCAGAAAGCCTCCCTGATAAGGAACAAACTGCCTTCTTAAGATTTGTTATCCATGGTTGCTCTGCTTGCTTCCAAGAGCTCCTATCAGGCCAACAGTGGAGGTTTTGCAACCCACAGTGGGTTGAATCCACAAGTACCAAATCTGCAGATAACATGACAGCCAGGGTGGTATATAAGTTCAAGAGTCGTACCCAGACCTGGAAGATCCAGGTTCAAATCCCTCCTTGGTCATGAAGCTTCTTGGGTGACCTTGAGCCAGTCACTCACTCTCAGCCTCACCTACCTCACTGGGTTGTTGTGAAGACAGCAAAAGGGGCGGAACTTAAGCTTTGTAAGCTGCCATGGGCGTTTTAGGTGGCATGGTAAAGGTGGGGTACAAATCAAATAAATAAATAATGAAGCTGTTGTATTATTGTTGTTATAAGGGTTGCACATCAATTTACAAAAGTATAAGGGCTGTGGGTGGTGCAAGTGGTTAAGACACTGTGCTTGTTAACCAGCAGGCCAGGGTTCGAGACCCAGGTCCCCACAAGACAGCGCGAGATCCTGTCCCTAGCCCAGCTCTGCGACACAGCTGGAACCAATCGTATTGGCTCTGCCTTTCCATTGGACTATTTTAGTGGCGTGGAGAGGGGGGATTTGCTGCTTGGGTAACCACCTATCCTCCATATTAATCCCAGGCCATATTAATCCCAGGCCTTAACCCAGGCCTTTGTGCTTTGCATACAGCATCGAGCACGATACCATCGTTTTTCCAGACTGACGAATGCCAAGTTTTTTAGTTTTAAAGAGCTTCTGCACCTTTTGTATTTCTTCCACTCACACGAAACTTTTGTTTGGTAAGAGGTGCAGTTTTAAGGAGAATAGGTCTAGAAGATCAGTGATTTTCAACTAGAGTGCCATGGCACACTGGCGTGCCACAGATAGTCTTCAGGTGTGCCATGGGAATTTGGGGAGGGACATATATTAATAGGAAAACTTGGGGATTTGAACAGCATGGTGTGCCTTGTCAACGGTTAAAACAACTGATGGTGTGCCATGAGATGATCAAGGTTGAAAATCATTAGTCTAGATCAATCCCCAAATTCCCACAGCACACCAGAGGACTATCCACGGCACACCAGTATGCCACGGCACACTGGTTGAAAATCACTGGTCTAGATTAATGTGGGGTATATTCTAGCTTTCCTGTTTTCCAGTTCAATGAATGTGCAGTTAGTTTTTTAAAAAAAATAACAGATCTGCATTATGTCATACTACCCTATTCACAAACTTGTCTCTGTCCTAATCCACAAGTAAAAATGGAGCTGAAGTCTACGGGGCCCTTGACCTACAGTGCCAAGTTTGATTTTTTTAAAATAATGTAGGATTCTTTCCAAGGTATTACATAACTATCCCTTCATTATAATACTATAAAGCTTTCTAAGCCCAGTGTGGCAAAAGACCTTTGACTTCCATGCTGTGGAGAGCTATGTAATGGTCTATGAAGCCCTCCAAATGACTTAAGCAAAAACCAGATGCCTTGTAATACTTCATTTGGACATCCCTCATTACTCATTAATAATATAATTAAAAAGTTGTGTCAGACTTTCCATGGAAAAGCCCCATTTTGCAACAGGCATTGGATAGCAACTAGACATTTTTCTGGAGGCGAATATAACCTCAGTGTTAAGCCAAGAACAATACTGATTTTTTTTCCCCAAGAAATAAAATTGATTTTAATATGTGTAAAATATAAAAAGTTCACTATTGGGTCATTCATTTCTTCACACATTCTCATACCAAAAAAATGCATTCTTTAGTTTAAATTCCGATAAATGACCGATTCACACAGCCATTTTTATGTGGTAAAATGTAGGTACAGTACATGAGCTTGGGCTGTGTAGTAAAGTGATTTGAGGTTGTTCAAATCCTAAGTTTTTTTTCCAGATGGCTACATTTTCCCAAGCTTTGGGCAAAATCCAGAGTAATTATGGGGAGTCCTTGCTCTAGTGTAAAAACAACTTACTCTGGATTCCAATATGAATTTCCCATAGGTTTTCACTAGGTGGTGCAGTAACTACGGGTGCACGTAAAGTCTCTTACATGTTCCCGTAGTTACTCTGGATTTGGGGGTATGTCTCAAAGATATGATGAAATGTGGGTGCAAAGAACCAAGCACCCATGAACAGAGGATGTGTGAAAACCACACACAGTATTTTGTTGTGACATCTCTTCACTTTGACCAGGTCATTCAGACAACACCAACACTCATATGTGAGAAACCAAGCTTGTTTAATTGTCCAATCCTATGCAAGATTGCTCAGAAATAAGTCCCATTACAGTGAACAGGGCTTGCTCACAAGTAACTGTGGACAGGATTGCAGCTGCAATCTTTCTTCGCATTTGTTCATGAAACTTCGCTTAAAACCATTGCCATGTTCTGGGATCAGAGTTATTGTCAGCTATCCAGCTCTACAAAATGGGGATATCTTAACAACCCCAATAGCTTTCTAGGGGAGGGGTGTGCCCAGGGTACCCCACTGGATCTAATGGACATGTGGCAGCAGACAAGCTGTACCAAATCTTGTCCCACCCATCAGCATGTTAAACTGATTGGAAAGTTGGCAATGGGAAGGAGGTAAGCGCTTGGCACTAGGCATCACTGCCCTGGTTCAGCAGGTGGTCACTACAAGTTTCCCTCTCTCTTTCATGACAGATAGTAATTTGATTTGTGGGTAAAACAAAAATATTTCTAGGCATTAAAAGAAATATTATCGAAAGACTCCATAATAAATAGGTGTTAGAGTTTTTTGGTTCTTTCACTATTGTGCTTGTGGGGTTTAAAATCCAGTGTGACAGCTGAACATTAATAGTCAAAGGAAACATGTCTCCAAATGTGAGCATTTCACAATAGACATTTGTACAGGAAACGTACCGTACCCTTCACTTTTACGTTGTCGATACACGACTTCTGATTTGGCAACAATGAGCCACCACTCTGTCCCTGTTCTTAAAAAAAAGAATATGAACAATTCTTAAAGTGAATTTTTAAAAGTGGAATGAATTATTACACACAATCTGGAAACGTCTTAAGCCAACGAGCTCCTGAAGTCCCACCACAAAACAGACGTTTTCCCTCTCACACCATTGCAGAGTTATGCTTGGAACGATAACACGACATATTTGCTGCAGATTCAGAAACAGGCAAGCCAGTAAAAAGGAAGGAGCCCAATTTAAGTTTCTTTAAAAGAAAATTTATTATTCACAAAGGACAGTTTGGCTCATCTACTCTTCTGGAGTCCTGTACAAACAACACGCATTAGACCTCTCCCATTATCTCTCATGAGGTTTTCTGCAACATCTCAGACTTGGGCAGATGTTGGTTCAGTCTGATGTGATACATCATAGACTTCATTTTTATCAGGGAACAAAGCCAAAGCTTTCTCCATGTTCACATGAACATAAGAGTCCGGTTGGATCAGGTCCATCTAATCCAGCTTCCTTTATCTCACAGAGGCCCATAAGATGCTTGAGGGAACTCACAAGACAACAAGATATCTGTATCCTGTTATCATAGGGTGACCAGATGCCCAAACAACAAAAGAAGAACAAAGTCTTGCATTTCTCTTAGCCTGGCCTTTCCGGAAGACAATGGCACATTTACCTACTCATGAGTAAAGTCACAAAACTGGGCACTTTCACTGTCCCATAGAGCTCAATGCATATTTTTTATATTTAGTTTTTCGGCCATGACGTTTGTTGCTTTGTTTGTTGCAGATTGTTGCATTGGATTCTGCTCTTCAATACAAATCCAGCGACATATGACATGATGGGGTACTGCACACCATTGCAAAGTTCCGAAATGAAGTCAAAATGGAGGACAATGAAGCCTTTTTGGAGGACACCCAGACAGGAGATTTAAAAAAGAGGACAAATCTGGAAATTTCCAGTCATATTGCCACCCTGTGTTGTCACTTACTTGCATCTGGCATGTCCTGGCATGCTTGCAGTTCAAGCATGTGCATACAGGGAGATATACTAATGTCACCAACTGGGCAATAGAAAACCTGCTTTCCTTGGGAAAGCAAAACCAGAAAGGGAGAAATATTGACTTTGAGGGCTCTGTTTGTTTCAAGAGATCTTTCAGTGCAGACTCTCTGTTCCACCTCATCATTATATTACTTTTAGAAGACTAGCCACCCCTTTACTAGCAATGTCTTACAATAAGAGCAACCTTGGGAGATGCCAGGCTCCCTCATTGCATGGGATGAGGCATCACTGCATCTCCAGCCCTGGGATGCGGGGATGTCCTGGGAAGCAGAGATGCCAGGATGCCTCATCTCATGCAGTGAGACAGCCCAGCATCCTAGAGCTGCGGAATGAATTGTCTGGGTTTTGGTATTTCTTATGAGAAATTTTGTTTTGATGCACAAGCATTTTGGATTACAAGCATGTTTCCAGAACTGATTATACTCATAAACCAAGGTACCACAGCACATATATTTTATTGATTACAAGAAGGCTACATGCTACCTGCTCAACAGGAATAGTAGGACAACAAAGATTTTTTCCAGGACACAAAGCTAAAAAGAGGGCATGTCCTGGAAAAATGAGGACTATAGTCAACCTGTCCCCTTAGGGAGTTACAACTTCATTTCAGAGGAATCACAGGAAGGTGGGTACCACCATCCTGGAATCTGGAACTGAACACAGCCATCTTGGAATGGGGCACCTATGCTCCAGTCTATACTTTCTTGTGAGTATGACTCATAGAACGCAATGGGACTTACTTTCAAGTAAACATGGAAAAAAACTCTGACATCACAGTGATGTCACTTCCTGTTAGAGGCCCCTTCTGGCCATGATATCATTTCCATCATGATGACACCACTTTCAGAAGTCCTGGGCAGATAGTAATTCTCAGAACGGAATCCAGGTTTGAAATGCTCAAGACGCATTGCACTGGACTAGAATATGCAAGCCTTTTCCTAGCTTGTTCCTAGGAAGCAATGCTTCAACTTTGTCATTTCACAAAAAAAGAAGACAACATTTCCAATATTTGATTAATGTGCCTCTTCCCCCCTCCTCCAAACTAAAAAAGTAGCTGAACTTTCTAAGGCGAGGCAACACTCTTCCATTTTCTGGTAAGAATTCCCTTGTGTTTGCAGTCCATTCAAAGCCAAAAGTATCACTTTACACAATTTTTCATTGTACTCAGGGGAAGTCTATGGAAATTTTACAGCAATAAGTTACAAATGGGGAGCTGGCACAGTGCCAATCTGGATCCTTCTCATGCCCTTACAGCAGTTTTTTTCCCTCTTCAGCACTTAACACATTCCAAAATATATAAAGTATTTCTCTGACTAGCCTATTATATTGGTTTCTGAGAAACAAAATGGATAAAAAATAAGCAACAGACAGTGTTGTCTGGAGGTCCGAAGGGTTAGGGTTAGGGTCTACTTCCCCTCCCTTTCCTTGTCAAGAAAGGTTGAAGAGCTTTGTAAGTGGGAGCCCAATACCCTGTGGCCCTTTCTTCCATGTTTTCTTCTTTATACTGTACATATATAATTGAGCTTCTTTAAGGAAAGACAGAACTTGAGATCCTCCCTACATCGAACAACCTTATTTAGATGTTATTCAACCCAAAATCCCAAAAGGGAGTTATAAAACAGGATGCTGTAGCTAGCAGTTCAGGATTAAAAGATAAATTATTTGGTCCGGGACATATATCAGGGCTCCAAATAAGTCCAGGATTCTGTGAACCCAGTTCTGATCCAAATTGAAGCTCCTTGTGTGGTCACTTTCTTTTAGCCTCATCTACCTCGCAGGGTTGTTGTGAGACCAAAAGCAGGGGAGGAATTATGTGCATTACACTGAGCTCCTTCGAAGGCAATATAAAAATATGGGAGAAAATACCTATGCAATTCATATATTAAACTTCTACTATATATCAAAATACTGTAGGTCTGCAGATATTAACTGGCCCATTGAGGGCAAGGAAGGAAGACAGTCCAGCTTGAGAAAAGGAGAAATTTGATGTCTGAGGAGGGTGAATTTGTCCTCAGGTATAGGGTTGCTGGAATGAACCACAAAACTGGGACAGGACCCTGTCAAACTGGCCAGTATGTGAATGCAATACCCAAAAACTGGGACGGTCCCAGTTTTCCAGGACATATGGCAACCCTACTCACATAGCATGTTTTTTCAAGCCAGTGGAAGTTTTTTTTCCTGTACTAAATATAGTGTGCAGGAAGCCACAACCAGGCTCAAAACTGCAGTGAGGATAACTCACTAAACCTCAGTGCACAGATTTTTGCCCCCTGAACTGCCAGTTGGAGAGGGGAGATACCCAGAAAAAAGTAGGAATATATGCTTATAGCCCTATGCTTCTACAAAAACAAAATATACACAATGAAGACCATTATCTGTATTTTACTAGCATGAAACAATGTTTCATTTTGGGGTTTTTTAAATTCCTGCTTTAGAATAAGCTGCTAAGAATCAAGCCTTTTAATTCAAACTCATTTTAAGTTAACTAATTGCAAGGCATTTTGCAAACCGCAAAATATACATCAAGGCTGAAACCGATTAAGACACAGCACAAACCACAATCAACCTCAAATGCTGCTGTTCCTGAATAATTTCGATTGGTGGTCTGAAATGTTAGCAGATACATCTTTTTATCCTATGTGTATGTATAAGTACTTGGTTTGTTCAAATTCTTCAACCTTCCTGTCTTGCTTGGGCACTGGAAGCAAACACATTTCTTTCGGCCCAATATTGTGCAGGATTAGGCCTCCGGCCATAAAGCTTCATGACAGTTGAATGGAGTTTCACTGTCACCAAATGGCTGTGGATAGTGCGCTGAGTGCTCCATCACTGGCCATTTTGGGAGCATTGTTGCAGGAGGTGGCAGGGAACGGGAGGTGCAAGGGAACGTGAAGATGGTTCGTGCTGGATCTGATCTCTTCATTTTGTAGTTTCCCCATCCGCTACCTTTCTGTGGACTTGCATTATCTTGGAGACCCCTTGTGGATGAGAGACTTACAATGGGGAAGAGGATTCAAATCTCTCCACTAAAACCTCCTGATACATCCCCCACTGGAAACAGTGCACTCCTTTTCAGCATGGCTGCACCAGTTTGGGGAGAAAGGGGTAAGATTGAGCTCTTAAGCAGGTCTTAGTGGACCTGAAGTCAAGGATCTCATCTGAGAACAGCTTGTGTCTGCACATGAAGTACAGATGTCTCTTGTTATCCACTATGGTTCCGTTCTGGAACCTCCTATGGATAAAAAATTTGTGCATAACCACAAAAATGGAAAAAGTAAATGTAAAGACCCACTTCCAGGTTTCATTCCACCTAATGAAATAAAGAAGTGCCTTAATATCTGCAGGGGTTTGATTCTGGGACTTAAGAATGGCATGACTGCTTGCATGACTACCTCTCTACAACAGTAGAAAAGCCGTTTTTATAACTGATTTGTAGTGGCCATTCGTGTTGAGTCAAATCTGTATATAAAAAAATCAATTTATAACAAGGCTAGACCTGTAATAGGTTTCTTTTTTATGCACCTTTCCCTCTCTCATTTGCCTGTGTCAAACCAACATTCCCCTCTTTGTTAGAGCATCTCATTGTTCGTAGAGCTCTCTCCAGATGCACCCTAAAACAACTGGCTTTTCATAACCAAGAGATATTTGTGGCTGACTTGCTCAATAAGGCCATCTCTTGAACACAACAGGTAAGGCGCTTGAGAGACCTAGGGGCAATCCAGAGTAACTACGGGGAGTCCTTGCACCAGTGGAAGAACAATTTGCTCTGGATTGCAATATGAATTTCCCATAGGTTTTCACTAGGTCACCAGTAACTACGGGTGCACTTACAGCCCAATCCAGAGCAACTAATCTGTCCACATAAGAGCCCTTAGGTTGCCCTATCTAACACTAGGTTGGAACAACTGCAAGATGCTCCAGCCCAGTTACTCTGAAGGAGGCTTAGGGCAGAGCAAGGCAAGATAGGGTGCCCTAAGAGAGGTGGACCTGCTCTGCCCTAACTGGGGCAGCCTAAGCAGCTCAGGAGAGGCAAGTTGAGGGCATGTTTAGCATTGCCTAGGGCAGAGCAGTTACTCTGTATCCAAAGCCTGTTTCCAAGGCAGAAATGCCCTCTTCCAGCCCTCAGAGTTATACCACCTCAGGAGCAGGTATAGTAATGAGTAGACCCATAGGGGTCCATGATAAGGCCCGAGTAAGAATGGCAGTGCTGACCAAAAATCTGAGTTCTTGGCCAGCCTAGCTGCAACCCCTTCCTCTCAACCTCAAGATATGGAACAAACTACGGCTGCCCACAAACCTCAGGATACAGCAGGCCACTCCAAGAAGCCCCTTGTATTCACTGTAGAATGTACTGGCATCTCATCAGGGACTCCTTATAAGGCAGGCACCCAGTGGCATCACCAGACTGGTGCGGCTGGTGTGGCTGCATTAGGGATGTGCTCCTTATGGGGTGATGTGCCGGAGGAGTTTGACTGTCCTTTGGCAGGCCCCGGGCGTCAGCACACCCATTCAGGCCTGCTCCAAGGCGGAGAATCAGCCAGAAGCTGCCACTTGTCTGAGGAGCTGGCCTGAACGGCCATCTGAGGTGCACTGCGCAGAAACACACTGAGCATGCCGAACAGCTTCAGAGGAGACTTCCTTAGAGCAGAGAAAGTCCGCGCCTCTGCACAGCCATTCGGCCTCACTCAGGAGGCGGAGCGGCAGCCGAATGGCTTCAGAAAGAGTACTGCACAGGCACCAACTCTGACGCCTGCACAGTCTCCCCCGAAGCCAAAAGGCTTCAGAAAAGTACTGCGCAGGTGTCAGAGATGGTGCCTGCGCAGTACTCTTTCTGAAGCCAGTTGGCTTCAGAAACAACTGCGCAGGCGCCAACTTTGGTGACTGTGCAGTCCAGGTTGGGGGGGGCGCATCCCAGGGATGACGCACAGACTTCCGCACCAGGTGATGTGCAGAGTCATGTCACCACTGTAGGCACCACAGCTGTTCCTTGTTCAGTGTGATCTGAGGGGTGTCTCCTCAGGAGCAAGTCTTCCCCTTGTGTCAATTACTTAGCATGCTCTGGAGCAGTTAGGGCAGCCCAGGCTTCCTGACTCTCTGGATTCAGCATAACTTTCTGCTCTGGATACAGAATAGTTAGGAGAGTGCAGTTTGGTCAGAGCAGGCTGAATTTGCTCTGGATTGCAGCCATAATGTCTCTTACATGCTCCTGTAGTTACTCTGGATTATAGGGCTAGCCTTGCATGTCTACTCTGAACTAAGCCCTATTATAATCAGTGACCAGAACTTTAACACTGACTAAAACGGGGGTGCAGAGAATCCTGCGTTCACATTTAGAGCCCCTGCGTGCACCCTGGAAGCTTTTGACCAGGATAGATTTAGCTCACGTTAATGGTGATTCATAGCAGTCATCCACGAACAATAACACGTTTGTGACACATTAATTTAAAGGTTAACAGCCAGAAGTGTAGCCCGGGGTTCTGTGTTCCTTTTGTAACAGTCGATCACTAACACTTAAGACTGTTCTGGGACCTACATTTCCTGCATTCCTTATAAAGCTGTAAGTGTTACTGCTGTCATCAGCAATTGTAGAGGGACTCTGGGACAAAACTCTGCCTGTACACAGGATTAGTGAGCAGGAAAAGAAATCAGTGATATATTTGGTTATTCTTAGCATTGGTAGATGGCAATGTTTAATGCACAGAAGACCTCTTTGGTAACTGATTTGGGATTTTGAAATGTTGGGGCTCAGACTTTAATTATATTTGATTTATTTTTAAACAAGGTTGCCCCTTCTCCATGTAAGTGCCTTATGGGGTGACCAACCTTTATTCCTGGTGATCATTCAATAGGAAGGTGTGAACTTTTAACCTCCCACCATCCCAGCAAACACACACACAAGAGCATAAATGTAATACGTAGTTAAGGCTATATGGCTGAGAGCAATTCCCTGCTCAGGAGAACAACTTGTCAAATCTGAAGAAGGAAAAAAAACACCCTGCAGGCAATTAGTGCTGACTTATTTAAGAAATGGCTTCTTTCAAAAATAAATCTGATCATTCTGGTATTTCTAACTAGGAGGTGTGCATAAGGGCCGGCTTTAAAGGAACATGAAGACTGCAATTGTTCACTCTTGCTTCCAAGCCATAAAGTGACCTGAAATGGATTTGCCAATTCAGAGCCACTAGGGCAGTGATTTAGTGACATAGGCCACATGGTCAACCAGGGTCGACTGGCACACTGGTGTGCCGCAGATAGTCCTCATGTGTGCCACAGGATTTGGGGGAAAGTCGTTTATTTATAGGAAAATTAGGGGATTTGAACAGCCTGTTGTGCCCTGTCAATGGTAAATACAACTGATGGTGTGCCTTGACAATTTCAGTGTCTTTTTAAGTGTGCCATGAGATGAAAAAGATTGAAAAGCACTGCACTAAAGGTTAGGGTGCTAGGAACTAGACATCAAACTGGGGAGAGCTGCATTCAAAGCCCCATTTGGCCATAAAATCCAATAGACCACCCTGGGCCAATTAGTTACCATCTCTCAGGGAAAAGTCATTAAGGAAGCAATCCTAACCAGTTTAGGCCAGCCTAACACACCTATTTTCCTGGGATGGTGTGGGGATGTCGGTGCACGCCTGTGCACTGGTCTAAACTTTCCTTTACCTCATTTACTACAATGCAACACATTCTTGTTACAAAACACTAGAAGAGGAATGGAAGAAGTGGCCATCCAAAATGCTTGAGGGAGACTAAAACAGGAACTGTGTTTCCTGCTGGTGTTCTGATTATGTCCATCCTCCTTTGCTCTGGATGGCTGCTTCTTACATTTGTTTCATAACATTATATAACAGGCTGAAAAGAGGTTGTGCTTTCTGTCACCATAAGTATACAATCGCCCTTTATTTGCAATGGCACTATATATGGGGGTGGATGGAAACGTTTCCATGGATAACAGGGTGCAGGACACTTCAGGGTATACAAACCTGGTTCATATTTTATGTTGTACACATAGTGGCAGGCAATGTCCATGAACTCCATGATCATTATTTCTGCTCACCAAGCACGTGAAGGTCCTTTAATATTGTAATATCACGTGATGATTGAGGTCAGCAGCTATATTTTGGTAGACATCTCAATAATTTTTTTTTTAATTTTCCAAAATTTCATTTCATTTTTAATATTAAGTCTTCCCTTTTCTGTAGATCATATTCCCGGTGCTACTCATGAGTCTTGGCTTTAGAATGAAGTTAGGAAAGAAGACCTGAAAACAATTGCCATCTTGAACTGGAACAATGTTTTTCTTTAAATAGAAGTGAAAACTATCCTTATTTGAATTTTAAAATTTCTCAGCTAGGTGAGGAACAAGGTTCAAATTTCTTTTCTGTTCTCCCTTCTGGCAGCTACCAGAATTGATTGAGCTACTGGGTGAAAGAATGAGGTATGATTGCATACAAAAAAAGAAAGTCTTAAGCCAAGGAGAAGCATCATAAATCATGATAAGGCTCTGCAGAGGCCACTTTGCAGAGTTGCCACAGCTAATGTTCATTGAGCTGCAATTTCTGATGAATAGAGTCCTTAACAATTGTTACTCTGTGTTGATAATATTTAATGTCAACTTATATTTCATTTTTATTAAGTGCTATTTTCAGGTGACTTTCTCAAAACACATACGTACACTTCAAAACAGGAGTTCAGTTTTGGGGAGAAGACGTTACCTAAAAATAAAACTAGGCAGTTCACTGAAATTGTTTTCTAGCACTCAAATGAATGCAATGCAGAGAAAGTTAAGCATTCTTAAGACTTGTTCAGATCCATAGAACACAGAAATATGTGTGCATCTCATGGATTATGAACATAGCTAATGAAAGTGTAGACTGTTGGCATGTGCCATCACTTCCAGAATTGGTATCACACCACGACTTTAAGTGAAAATTGGACAACTTGCATAGCTTAGGACTCTGCTACCTAGACCCCCACCCAACAAAATCAAATTTAAATTTTGTTAGGTAAATAGTTTTCTGGTTAATTGACCATAGCTTTTGAAAGAACACAGATATTACCGCACAGTTCGTTTTACTGCATTCAACATTAGATTACTTTTCCAAAAATATATAACAAGATGATATTATTATTATTATGTTATGAAACTGTCCTGTGCATTCCAGTGGACAGAAGGATATCCACCAGATCAAGTATGGGCACAATCCAGAGTCTTTGCTCTGGTGCAAGAACAATTTACTCTGGATTCCAGTATGAATTTCCCATAGGTTTTCACTAGGTGGTGCCATAACTATGGGTGCATATAATGTTTCTTATGTGCTCCCGTAGTTACTCTGGATTGTAGGGTAAGTCTAGCACAGCAATGGAAGAGGTCTGGGGGAGAGTGTGGGTGGACTGGAGTGATGGCAATGGGAGCAGTGTGGGCAGATCTGATCCAGAAATGTTTGGGATCAAAAGTGTCAGTGCATACCTTATCCTATCCCCTTTTCAGGTTCATTTTCCCTGGATGGATCAGCTTGGACGTCCACTAGGAATATTGCTTTCTTGCTTGAGATCGACCTTCTTTACTACCAGTAGGAGTGTTTGCATACACTGGATTTGCAAACACATTATTCTTACTAAGTTCTGCAGATGGTTGGATTCTGACCTCTTTTCCAGCATTTCCTTCCTCTTTCAAACTCATTTGCTTGTTAGTGATGGCTCTGGCAGAAATCGACAGTGTGAGAGTGTGTAAAAAGTGAGTATTTCTATACTATACAAGGAGTTGACAAGAAAAGGTAGGACAAAAATTAATGCTGACCTGCCAAAGGAATGTCAAGTGTTTTCACATTGCAATGCAGTGCTAGGAAGCAAGCAGAGCAACTCCCAAAGCCAATGGCTGCCGTGGTGTTGTTGAATGAAGATAGCAAGAGGGGGCAGAAACGTTGGCCAGCGACTCCTCTAGAAAAGGGATCCTGCTGTGTTGCCAGAGGGTGGCCGAAAGCAATGCAGTCCAAGCTGTGCTTTGTTCATTCAGTTAATAAGAGCATGAAGTTTCTGTCTCCAGCTCAGACTGCAGCTTCACCTCTCCAACTGAAGGCTTTTGATAATGCATAACAAATACCCCTTGTAAATGTTGCATCCTTCTTCCAATGCTTCCAAGACAACACTAGTGGGATAGAGGCTGCAATCCTGAAGTGCACTTGGGCTAGCCTATCACTGGGCTGGCCCAATTCTAAGATCGGCTAGCCCAGTTACACCAGAAAGGCTTAAGTCAGGCTGGTTAAGAAAGGCTGGCGTAAGTCAGCATAGGCTGGCCCAAGACAGATGGACCTGGTCCGGCCTAACTGTGCCAACCTAGGTAGTTCAGGTGAGGCATGTTTGAGGGCAGGTTCAACATGGCCTAGAATAGAGCTGTTATGCTGTATCCAGAGTCTATTTCCCGGGCAGACATACCCTCTTTCAGCTCTTCAGAGTTATAACACCACAGGAGCAGAAATAAATCTGAGTAGACTCATAGGAGTATATGATAAGCCAGAGTAAAAATGAAAGTGTTGGCAAAAATTTTGAGTACCTAACCAGCCTAACTGCAACTACTGCCTCTCAACTTCAGGATACTGTACAACTATGAAAGCCCACTAACCTCTGGATACAGCAGACCACTCCAACAATCCCCTTACATCCACCCTCCACTACGTGTACCATTGTACTCAGGGGTGGGCCCGGCCTGGCCCAACAACCAGTTCCCCGGAAGTGGGCGGGGCCAGGCTGAGTTAGGGCCGGGGCCGGGGAGGGCACACCACCCACCCCAGCACGCTATGGGTGCGAGTGAGTGGGGCGAGGGGTGGGGCAAGGGGCAGGAAGGACCAGCTTCGAAGGACCAGCTTCAGGATGCGACTGCGCCTGTGTCAACCTTGACGCAGCCGCAGTCGCGTCCTCTTCAGGATGTGACTGCAGCTGCGTCATGGTTGACGCAGCAGTAGTGATGGGATCCCCTGGGCGGCGAACCGGTCCGCCTGGGTTTTTGGCCGCCCGTAGCTACCGGTATGGTAGCAGGCGGCCAAAATTAGGAAGCGGTTCGGGCGATCCAGCCTGAACCGGCCTTGGCCCATCACTGGTTGTACTACAGCCTCCTGCTGCAGCTGTTGCTGGTTGTCAGAGCTTTCTTCTAAGGCAGGTACCACAGCTGTTCCTTTGAGTGGGGTCTCCTTAAGATCAAGCTCTCCCCTGGTGTCACTGACTTGGTGCCTACTGAGGATGCTCTGGAGCAGTTAGGACAGCCCAGGCTTCCTGACTCTCTGGATTCAGCATAATGTTCTGCTCTGGATGCAGCCTAATTGGGAATGTAGCCTTTTCACTGCCCAAATTCTGGATTGTGCCCTAGTGAAATAAGGCAAATCTTGTGCAGCCATCTTGCACACACTGCTAGGGTAATGCAAACCAATAGAGCACAGCAAGCAAGGGGAAGTAGAAGTCCACCCACAGCTGTTAACCAGAAGAGGTGCTGTGTGAGTCCCAGCCAAGATGACAGAGGCCATACTACTCCCCTTCAGATTTCTGGAGTTTTAAGGAGACAAGTCAGGCATGCTCAGAAGGACTGAAGATGGCTGAGGCCAAGCTCACCCAACTTGGCCCACAACTCCAATTACTTCCAGCTTGGGAGCCACAGCTTGGAGCATCCACTTTTTCCTGTGCTATGCATATGCTTTCTTGGCTACTTTTTCCAGTTACTGCCAAGTGGAGAAGCAGCAGCCTGCATGTTGGAAATATTTGATGTTGACCTGATGATCACACCACATCACTGCCAATTACTTCTGGATCAGTGCATCCAGTGGGGTGCAACTACAAGTCACTGCCTTGGATCAAATAAGAGGTAGTGACACCTCTGACACCAACTTTTCTCTAGCTTCCATCATGAAAATTGTTTGGTGCTTAGACAACACAAAGAGTCCTGCCAGATAAAACCAGGTCCATCTTATCCAGTATCCTGTTTCTTAGAAGCCAACTCCCTTCCCAGCCACAATGACTGACTTAGAGCACTAGCCTAAACATGTCTACTCAAAAGTAAGCCCCATTGTGTTCAGGAAAGCCCCAGGAAAGTGTCTTTAGGACTGCAGCCACAATCTTGCATCAGTGATATTGTGGTCAGTGGACCAAGTAGACCCAGCATGCCAACAAAAAAATACCTCAGAACAAGGAAATGAATTATCTTTTACTATGAAGAGGCCTCCAGAGAAAGACACCCCTTTACAAGATGGGCACCATGTTGGTCCCGCTGCATCATCGCACATTGAGTTACAGAGGATCGGGCAATAAAGGTTTAAGCTGCAAATCCAAATGTCCTCAGTTTGGATCTTGGTTTTGCTGTCAGCACTCGCTCAGACATGGTAGGCAAGCCTCATCTATCTCAATTCCCCAGCTGCAATTTGGAGATAATAATACCTCATAACATTACAGTGAAATAATACAAAAAGATACAATATGTGAAGCACTTTGCATACTTCAAAGTGCTCGACAGATGCTAAGTGTGTGTATTCTTGTTAAGATGCTCTTACAAGTTACAATAAATAGGAAGCGAGAAGCTACAAGCCTCGAGCTCTCTTTTCCCACTCTACACACTTTGATATTTGATAAGGCCTGTTGTGACCGAACTGTGGAACTCTATTCCCAAATGCTGTTCCGAGCATTAACCATGTAATGCTTTCTACTGGTTGACCACACTTCGGTTCCACCCATCCCGTTCTTCTCCTCGCTAAGCCAACACTCCTTCCTGCCGTGAATCATTTTGGTCTTGTTCTTGCATATCACAATGGCTGCTTTTCCAAAACACGACACCAAACTCCGATTACCAAAGCCGGTTTCTAATACCGTGCCAGGCTTATTGGATCCGTCACTTGACCAGAGGCCATTTTTTCTGCGGACGTCTCTCCACCTCAAATTGCTCTCGGTGGACCAGACCTGATCAACTCCTCTTGTAATGAGGTTCCATCACAAGAATTGAGCTCCCTCCCTCCAAATGTCCCAGCAGTCCTCAACTCAATATCTTGGCCCCTCACTCAAACATTAGCTATGAGTAGATTTTTCCCTCTATTAAAATCATCTCCGTCTTCATCCCAACGGTTTATTTTCTGCTCTGTGTTCTGTGGTATTTTTGCTTTCCATTTGTGGGAAGCAGAATGAAACCATGCACTATGAGAGATTCCTGCTCGGAGATTGTATAATCCCCACATGACTTTTTTCTGGGGCTTGTGTTTTGTTCTCGGAGCTGCACAGCTGTTTTTTTCCCCCCAGCTCTCTAGACGTTTCATAATGTCCATCAGACCATTTGGATAAGGCTTCCCACATGTCAGCGGAGTTCGTTCTGGAATAGTATTTATTTTGCTATTCTCTTCTTGGGGAAAAATAGCCCACGGCACTGCTTATGGCTTTCGGACTTTACAGATAAGTTTCTATGTAAGTTCAGAAAAAATAAAAATATTTGTTGGGTAACTTTTAAATTGGGTTTAAAAGTTAAAAGAGCTACAACTTGTAGGTCACCACAATTTTTTTTTCACATTTTATTCCACCCTTTCTCAAAAGGACTCAGGGTGGTGCACATATTTCCTGCCCTCCTTTTGTCCACACAACAACCCTGTGCGGTAGGTGAGGCTGAGACACAGTGACTGCCCAAAATCACCTAGGAAGCTTCATGACTGAGCAGGAATTTTAACCTGGCTGTACTGTAGGTTAGAGATACGCTACTGGAATAGGGATATTCAAAGATAAACACGAGGTAACTCGAGTCAAGTAACTCAAGTCACAACAACACATTTTCCTGACTCATGTAGACTTGAGTCATGCATGTTGAGCCCAAGGCTAGAGCTACTCACTTGGAAACTGCCAGGGAGTCAGGTGATTCAAGTTGCCCAGGCACATATGGGGGTTCTTCTTGCACCTCAGATGAAGTTGTGCTGCTTCCAATATGCCAGAATGACCTTGTACGCTGATCTGAAAGGTTTGCAAGGTATTGGAGGGATACTTTGTGTTCAGTCACAAGTCAGAGATGGGTTGTAGAGGCAGGGAGATTGTTTTTTTCATTATTTTTGGTTTTGGACATCGGGTTGCAAAAGTCAATTTAACAACTTGCAGAAGGAGCTACAGAACATGAGGAGAGATGGTGCTTTTTAAAATTTCTCCTGACTATCCATTGGATGGAGGCAGTGGTGGGATTCAAATAAATTAACAACAGGTTCTATGTCCTAATAACCTAAATTAACAACAGGTTCTATGTCCCATTAGTAACCGGTTCCCAGAACCAAGGCTCATTAGCAAATAACCTATGATAACCCCCTGAAGCCCACCACTGGGTGGAGGATATGCCCTAAGTTTGTGTCTTTGGAAGAGGGAGCGGGAAAAGAAGAGCCTCACTTGTTTGCTCACTTGCGCTGCTCACCTGTCCCCGACTCCCCTTCCACCTAACCAAGCTAGGATCTAATCTTCCTCCATCCCTCCCTGTGCATCCACCCATGCCCTTGATGTGAAGCGGTGTGGGTTTCATCATGGCTGGGGTGGGATCATACAGAAGAACCGATTGGCATGTTCTACTCTGCTGACTTCTGCTGCCAAGAACAGCAAGGTTTTTATTTACTGATGGGTGAACAGGGTCAAGTAAGGGAGTGTATAGAGAGAACTCTGACAGACACAGCAGTTCTGTTTTTTAGCGGCTCTACAACTGGGTTTTTAAAGAGAAAGACTTGTAATTTGTGTCTAAAATCCTACAAGAACAGGGGTGTGCAAGTGTCACAGTGAACTATTTGGCAAAATTTAGTAGTGCTGTGCAAATGAGAAACTTGCAGATTGGAATCCCATATAATATGGAATACAAAAGCAGGGTGCAGTCCTCAAACAACTTACTTTATTGGCTTATTTGGCAAACAGGCTGCAATCCAAAGCTCAAGTTAGGCTGGCATAAACCCCGATATAAGTCCTGTACTGGCCTGGGGAATCACAAAAGTTCCATAAGGCACTTTGGCCCCAATCCTATGGGGGTTAGGCCAATGCACAGGCATATCCTGACCTCCCCACATCATTATGGGAAGATATGCCAGGTGAGTTATACCAGCCTAAATTGCTCTCTAAATTGCCAGTTAGGATTGCTCTCACACTTTATTAAGAATAGTCTATGTTGGCCAAGCTAATCTATCGTTCTAGATGCCTCTGGAAAACTCACAGTCAGATCTAAATGGAAACAGCCATTTCCTATTCCTTGCCCAAGGTATCTGGTAACCAAAGGAAAACAACTTCCCCAAACCCAGGTTGCACTTAAGGTGTCATGACAAATCTCCATTGATTGAACTGGCTGTACATGAATTTACTTAACCCTTTTATTGTTCAAACCCAGTAGTCATAACAATTATATGTCAATAGAAATGATAGCCAAAGCACAGCAAAAGTGCAGGGATTTAGATTATGTTTAAAAAGCAATGCAATAAAAATACATTTCAGTGCCAAATGACAGTACATATTCCAAAACAGGAATCACACCATCCAGAATAATTCATTGGGATAAATTGTTACTAATTTTTTGTTCTTTTTCTTTTTTGCCCCTTAAAAACCCATTATAAAAACTGTAATAAAATTATATGTGGACAAAAATTCCTGTGGGTAATTCAGGTTGGCTAAAGAAAGTTTGGCTTGGACATGGCAAAATGAATATATTATATATGTTTTTGACAGGGAAATGTATCCGCTAAATCCTTGAAGACCAGTTTTAAATTATTGGAATTTGCTTTCCAATGTCAGCAGTGTTTGCTCATTTAGTCTGATGTTGAATTATCTTCTATTTTCAGTTCTTTCTATATTGATCATTCATTCATTCTTTCTTTACTTTTTGAAATGCAAAAGATAAATATAAGGGGAAAAGATAAGAAATCAATGAGCCATTTCTGAGGAAATGTCAGCTAGGCCTGTGCGTGAGATCTTCTGTCTGGCTCAACTAGTATATAAAATACCAGAATGGAACTTTTAAACACTATTTCTTCAGTTCAGGTATCCAGAAGAGTCTTTATTATACACTTACATACCAGGATAATCTTGCAAAGAGTGCTTTTGGATATGACACAATGCAATCACATGTGATTTGTGAATTTTATTCTTTGTAATGTCTGAAGCGGAGCTTCCCACATCTTCCCCTTTGGTGCTTCACCTGCGCTTCCAGTAGAATATTGTTATGGCAACAACCATCCTATTTCTTCATTAGACAGATTTTTTATTTATAACCCACATGATTGAATGATGGGAGCAAAATACCGTAGGTAGGAAATAGTTGGTAATCTGCCTGCATGTTGAATGCAATAAGCAGCAGAGCTTGGAGTGTGTCACATATACCCAGACATTGTGCGCATGACCTTTGCGTGTGTGTGTGTGTGTGTGTGTGTGTGTGTGTGTGTAAGTAAACATCAGTTGGATGATTCAGAAAGAGTCAGCTATGAATTAGGAAGAAATCTCAGGGCTTTTCTGTTGGCATCAGATATGGGTTAGGACAGGAATGTCAAACTTGTTTCTTATGGCAGGCTAAATAATTATTAATCATTAATAAATACAATTAATCAATAAATAATCATTAATCAGGAAGTGATGGAATCAGGCAGATGTTGGCCAGAAATAAGCATTTTATTCTCACATGCAAATTCATTTTGTACAAATAACAGAATTTTAAATTTTTTTTAAAGTTATGCTCCCACCATTCAGAACGGCAGTAAAGCGCAGGGGACACTTGCACACTGCAGTGAGGCTCCCCGCAAAAACATCGTGTTTTACACTCCTTTTGGCTCCACCACTTTTCAGAATTTTATCATCTCAACTTTGCAGTGTACTTTTAGAACTGAGCTCTCATCGAGCTGCTTTACCCTGGCAGACCCATGAGCAGTGAGAAGATGTGAACCGTCTTTTTAATGTCCTGTGGGTTTGCATTAGAAGAAGGGGGGACAAAAAGCTTGCAGCTGGAGCACATTGACTCTCAGTGGGAGGTCAAAGTGGGAAAAAATAAGAATGTCTATAGAGGAAAAGCAAAAAAATTTGCAGGAAACATCCACTCTTTTTTGTAACTCTCAGCACTCCTATCTTGAAGAAGAAGAATAATTGTCTCCCATGAAAATACTAACCCTGATAAATGAGGTTTTCTTTAAAAAAGTTAGTTTAATCAAATAATAATTACCAGCATGGAGTGGGACCAGATAAAAATAGTGCCATCGTTTGTTGTTCCTTATTCAGAAATCTAGATGTTGGTAGTTCTAAATATTTGCTGTAAATGCCACTGTTGGTGTGTTGTGTATCTGGCTCAAATTTGGGGGTGCTGCTGAACTCCCTGCGATTGCCTCTCTTTCTCTTCAGGTGTCATGGATGAGTATTGTGGCACATTTGCAAGACCCTGGGCTGGCTCAAGTGACTCAAGCCCAAGTTTGGTTTTCATTCATCAAGCCCAGTCCTATGCTCATCTGTTCAGGTCAGTCCTATTACAGTAAATGGATGTTACTCCCAGGAAAGTGTGGATAGGTTGCAGCCTTAAGTTGTTATGTAATAAGAACATAAGAATATAAGAAAAGCCTCCACTGGATCAGGGCAAAGGCCCATCTAGTTCAGCTTTCTGTATTTCACAGTGGACCACTAGATGCCTCAAGGAGCACACAAAACACCTGTAACCTCAAAAAATCTGGTATTTTTTGATACCAAAATACCAAAAAATCTGGTATTTTTTGATACCAAAATACCAAAAAATCTGGTATTTTTTGAGGTTGCTACATATAGCTATACACGCAAGCACCCATACCCTTCATGGCTGTGCCATGCAGATATTTAAAGTTTGTTTAGAATTGTAAGGTGAACAATTTCCTGATCTAATGACTTCTATAGTTTACACTTGCCAAGAAATGAAAGTTCCCTAAGTTTCTACAGAGCCGATAAAGGGAATATGAATAGGAAATGCTAGATTTTGTCATCAGCAAGGCAGATAGAGATAGAGGATGAGCTCCCTTTGCTTGGAGGTCCACATAAGCATTGAACTGGAGCCATGGAAGAATGGAAATTAAATTCAAATAAGCCTCACCATAAGCAAACGTCTCACAGAACATCGAAGGCGATTATTATAATCAGGGAGATTTGTCTCCCCTCATGGAAAGCAAACAGTAATTTTGTGCAACCAAATTTGGATTTGTTTGCTACTGATGACATTCAAATTAACAATGTTAAGCAAAATCATATGTTTCCTTTCAACTTGAAGAAATGTAAGTCAGAAGTTAATCATACATAACCAATATTGGACTCATTTTTACATATTTGGGACTTAAAATGTCAAAAAAATTCATGTTAGCTAAATCTCTTTTGGAATGCCTTTAGGAATATCTTCAACAAGAATATTGTAGGGTTTTTATTTGTTTAGACCACCCAGAATGGCACTGCTGTATCTTTTCACACTATAAGCATTTCAACTCCTACCTCAAATGATATTTGTGCCAGAATGATAGCTGAGCAAGCAAGGCTGTGCCAGGGCCCATGTGTCCTTATATTCGGGTG
Source organism: Cryptoblepharus egeriae (assembly GCA_030015325.1). Taxonomy (NCBI): domain Eukaryota; kingdom Metazoa; phylum Chordata; class Lepidosauria; order Squamata; family Scincidae; genus Cryptoblepharus; species Cryptoblepharus egeriae. The sequence continues at coordinate 12,683,246 of JAREYC010000004.1, forward strand.
GTCTAATAATGGCTAATTGTGGCAAGTCTGGATCTGTTCCATATTTTTATTTATTATGTGGATGCTGATGCAAGAGTAATGCAAGAGTATATTTATCAGATTTATGGAAGAAAGAACTTTGAGCAGTGCAAACTTGTAGGACAGCTAAAGGGGTTGTTAGATTCACTCTCAGATTGGATGATACACCATTATCACCATCATCTTCTTCTTCTTCTTCTTCTTCTTCTTCTTCTTCTTCTTCTTCTTCTTCTTCTTTCTTACCTTGTGCTTAACGGGGTAGCAGGCTGTCCTCTCTGCCAATATTGTATAGTACTCATTCATAAAATGCTTCCACTCTTTGCAATTGGTGGCCAATATTTCTAGTCCTGTTGATGGTCAATCACTGTATCTAGTATCTAGGTCATTATATGTGCACAGTACCTAGGTCATTTTATGCCACAAGGAGAAGGTGAACAGTGCCTGACAGTTGCCCTGCCAGCCATGACTGGCTGCGGGTTGCCCTGCCTACTATAGGTACCCATCACAGCTATTGGGTGTGGTGCTCATTTTCGTTTTTATGACTGAAGAAGCATTTCGTTTTTATGACTAACTGTTGTCCAAAGACGTCTCTGTGGTTTGCCAGCATGACTAAATGCCAACGTGCACAGAATGCTGTTACCTTCCCACCAGTGTGGTAACTATTTATCTATTTGCTTCCCATGCTTTTTGAACTGCTAAGTTGGCAGGGGCTGGGCAAGGGACAGGATCTCACTCTGTCTTGCTATACTCAGGTCCTGAATTGCAGATCTGGAGACCTTCCAGTTGGCAAGAATGAACCCATCATCGCGGGAGTAAAATTTCCAGATTATTTGTGGTCTCTGGGCACAGCTGGTGGGCACCTGGCATTGGCACCGGGTGTTAGGCATCAGCAGGCACAGGGCACCATTGGGGATGCTGGGATTGCTGTGGGCTTCCTTACCATGAGTCCAAAGACTCCCATGGCTGCTGCTCATGTGCATCAAGAGTTAGCTGGCTGTGTCTTCCAGGGGAGGTAGCACTCAACCATTTCCCCATTTGGACAACTCCTGATGCTCTCTGTGATATTACAATTCTCAGTGGAGCTACTGATGTTTAAAAAGACTAACAGGTACAGGTATAGTCAGAAAGAACAGCCATATTTAATAATTACTTTTTCATTCTGTATGCAGTGATGCACTAGAATCAAATTATTAAAAAATTTAAAGGACCTTCCACCCTCTTATTAAAATTTTAGCTGATTACTCTACCTGTTATGTTGCTCAAAGCTTGCAGCAACAACAACAGCAAATGGCAATATAGTAATAATAATGGATCTTAGATGAAATATCCTATGTTTTGTTGGCTGAAAATGCTGGCTCTCCATTCCTCAGTGGAAGCCTGGAACATAACCAGAATATTCTACTCAACTTAGAATACCATTATATGTGACTTGTGTGTCCAATAAAATAACCATGGATTGAAACAAGGAATATTCTCAGTCCACCATTTATAAACCAGGAAGACAGGCTTTGGCTTTATTAGGAATCAGCAAGCACTTTTAGAACACAAATGCATTCCAGAAAACCATATTGGAAAAATAAGTGAGCACTTATAGTTTGGAGAGAACACAAAGAGCTCATTTAGAGGAATGACCCCTTTGCATTGGGTCCAACTTTGACTTATCACATCCCATCATGATAAATTGCATGTACCGAAATTACACCTAAGTGTGGTTTTTATATTTTAAACAATTGTGCACCTCTTGTACATCAGTACTTTGTGCCTTATGTGTCTGGCTGTATTTGTGCTTGAAGCTAGGCGGGTGTGAAGAGAAAATGGCAGTATAGCTCCGCGTCAAACATATGATACACAATCAGGATCAGATTTGGACTGGAGTCACAATATGGGGGAGACAGCTTTATCTTTTATCCCTACACCATTTCCTTAAGATCCTGGAGAACCACTGGGAGCAGCTCTGCAGCAGATCAAAAGGCTCTGCAGAGAATTATAAGGACTGCACAGAATACCATCAAGTTCCAACAACCAGCCCTGGATGACACCTATACATCCCACTGTTTGTAGAAGTTACACAATAATCTTACCCCCAAATCCAGAGTAACTGCAGGAGCACATAAGAGACTTTTATGTGCACCCGTAGTTACCGCACCACCTAATGAAAACCTATGGGAAATTCATATTGGAATCCAGAGTAAGTTGTTCTTACACCAGAGTAAGGACTACCTGTAGTTACTCTGGATTTTGCCCTTTATGATTCTTCCCAACCAGCCCATAATCTTTTTGAACTGCTGCCTTCTGGTAAATGATACAGATCTAGTTTAACATACACCACACGATTTCTGACTATAACCAGCTATAACCTCTCTGAATAATGAACTTAAAAACTGCCAACATTTAGATCATCAATTTTCCCCCTTCCAGTTGGAATTTCCCAAAACCGGTTCTTAGTGGGTGCCTCCGTCACGGAAGGAACACCTACAGAAGGAACATGCTATATATATATATATATATATATATATATATATATATATATATATATATATATATATATATATATATATATATATATATATATATATATATATATATATATATATATATATATATATATATATATATATATATATATATATATATATATATATATATATATATATATATATATTGCAATGATTATTTTGGATTGCATGCCACTTCAGGAGTTTTATACTAAGATGAGTGTATTCTAAATTCCCTTAATACATAAATATTTGTTTTTCTTGGCTACTGTCATTGCTTAATCCTAGCAGCTCCTAGGCTGAGCAGCAGCTGTTCAAATCCAATGCTGGAGGGTTCCAGGCTGTCACAAGCTCACAACTGATGCGGTCCTACCAGCAATGAAATCTGTGCCACCATCAGCACAGAGCAAATGTTTGCATTCCAAGTGAAGCTACACCGAGGCCAGCAAGACAGTTTGTGTCTCTGCCCATCTCGCCTAGAGCAGAATCTGAATTTAGCTGCTGAGATTGCAGGCCATTTGCACTGCTGAACAAGTCAGAAGCCTGAACAATATACGATCAGTGGCAGGGATGATTTTTTATAAAAGGTATATAATCTTTAAAAAATCATACGTTAATTTATAACATTTTAGGTCTGCCATTCCTTTCTAGGTCAGGGTGCCCAAGACGGCCCACAATAATCCAATTAAAATACAAAAAGCAATTTAAAAACAATAATAAAATAAACTGCATTCCTTTCTTCATAAATGTTTGCTACCACTATTCAATATATATAAATGTATATCTTAACTTTGAGCAGCATAACTACAAAAGTGTAGCTAGTTTTTGAACAACTGATGTTTTATTTTGCATTAAGTTTACCATCACTTTCTACTCGTCTGGCCAGCAATGGACATCAGTCTTCTTAGCATTTGAAAAACTTGGTTGGGGTCAAAAACTAACTTGACATTAGAAATGTTAAGCCCTTCCCTATTTGAATGTAGCAGCACTTTCAACACAGACAGTTCCCTGATGCCTTCACTTTATTGTTCCAAATTCTAATGAGTGTACAAGCAATCTTGGGTCTGAGTAAGTTGTTTGAGCTTAATTTTTCCTGGACTTGTAAATTCAGAGTGGAATCAAATAACCAATACAGTTTGTATATGTGACTCAAATAAATGGTGTGTTCTTTGGTCTGGAAAAATGAGAACTTCTTTAAAAAAAATGAGTCCCAAGAACATTTGAGAATTCAACACCCATCAGTCTGATAGAAAACAGGAAAGGGGGGGCTTGACTCCAGCTGTTACCAGCAGTCTTGGCAAAAGAAAATGTCGCTAATCCAAATGTTGCAAAGTGGAAATGTTTGACTAGCAAAATGTAGCGATCCCACATCAGATGGAAGTTCTGGCTGTCCTTTATTCTATCGACTATTCTCCAGTTTTTTAAAAAAAGTTTCTCTTAAGGCAGCAATAGATTTTTCTTCTCCCACAGCTGTTGTCCTCCTCTGATTTTTCCTTTTACCTTATGCCATTAAGATACCAAGGGATGATTCACACATTCCAATTTTTAACTGGAAGGTTTTTAATGCTGCAGTCCTATAAGCCACTTCTCCAGGTGTCAAACCCACTGAATTCAAAGGAATTTACTTCTGAGAAGATACACAGAGGGTTTTACTGTAAAGTGTACGCATTAAAAATAAAATATGAGTGCAACAAACATGTATTTCGAAACATGGGTACCATTCAAGTACTCTCATCAGTGATGACTTTGACAGCACAATCATGACTTACACTGGAATGGGTAGCCTTATGTGCCTGCACTGTATCTAGCGCAAGATAGAGGCTGCTGCTGTGCTGCCACTCATATCCTTCCCAGTGGTAGGGCTGCTGCAGCCTCTATGGGTCAACTCTATCTATCTATCTATCTATCTATCTATCTATCTATCTATCTATCTACCTACCTAACTACCTACCTACATACCTACCTACCTACATACCTATCTAGACAGACAGACAGACAGACAGACAGACAGACAGATAGATAGATAGATAGATAGATAGATAGATAGATAGATAGATAGATAGATAGATAGATAGATAGATAGATAGATAGATAGATAGATAGATAGATAGATAGATAGTTTGGTCATAATCTGCTCTCAATTGCTGAGCAAGTGGAATCAGGGTCCAACATAAATGTCAGGTCCTGGCACTGCTTCCTGATCTTCTCATTGCACCAGCCTAACCCTTCCTTCTCTGCTGCACTTTTACAACAGCCTTGGCCAACACAAGGGACTGAGTCAGCACATCAAGCACTCTGGATTGCACTCTGGACAGCACAATCCTAACCCTGGCCTCCATCAGTCTTGAAAGACTATGGTATCGTGCTCGGCGCATGTGAAGCACGAAAGCCTGGGTTGGATTGTTATGGAGGATAGGCTGTTACCCAAGCAGCAATTCCCCCCTCTCCACGCCACTGAATTAGTCCAATAGAAAGGCAGAGCCAATACGATTGGATCCAGCTGTGTTGCAGAGCTGGGCTAAGGACAGGAGCTCACCCTGTCTTGTGGGGCCGACCCAGGTCTTGAAGTCGTGGCATAAATTCTATGCTGGCCTGGGGTGTCACAAAAGTGCTGTAATGTACATCTGCGCCACACCTGGGGAGCTTAGGCCAGTGCACAGACATATTCTGGAACACTCCACACCATCATGGGAATGGGGAGCAAATGAGTTGTGCCAGCCTAAATTGGTTAGGATTGCATCCACAGCCCAGTATGTTTGGGCCATTCTATTCTTTCTCATCGACAGAGAAATCAAGGGCAACCCTGGGCATTTTGTCAACGCAGCTGCAATCCTAAAAGCACTTTCCTGGGAAAAGGTCCCACTGAATACAGTAGGACTTACTTCTGAGTAGACATGCTTAGGATTGCACTGGTAATCTGCAAGTAATTCCAGAAAGGGAGAGAACAGCATTCGAAGCAGACTTCATTGTAGCTGTTGGACACATTATATTCCAAAATAAAACTCCAGTCATTTATTAACTATGTTTGCTTTCTATGCCCAGATACATTTTTCAGTAAATGAGAGGAAATTCTTTCCAAACATTCACTACTGCAGACTTTTTTTTGTAACTGATAATATTTATGGAAGGAAATAGAGGAAAGAAGGGAAGGAATTCCTCAAGGAAAACCAGCTCCACATACTTCAAATTTTAAATATTCCTTCCTGAGAACAATACTTCATGAACTGCTCTGAACTCCATATATACATTGCTCTGAATCAGTTTCTGCTCCACTTTTTAAAAATCTTAAACACATTTAATTCACAACACAGGTAATTAGCTAAGCTAAGTTGATGGGTTTTTTTCCCAGTCTGCCAGCTTCTATTATGCTCTGCATATGCATCTGCAAACCAAAAGAAAGTATTAAAAAGACTCTGTAATGGTCAAATTCATCCCCCGATAGTGCAGCTAGAGTGTATTCCACCACACTGTCACAAGTGTTGTAATGTTTGTTGCGACAGCACAAAGGCCGCCAAAAGGAAGGTAGGAGCCATCCTGTTTGGGCCATTGTCTGCAGGGATGTCCTCCAGACAATATAATCCAAAAGTGGGGCTGGGGAGGGTTAAGTGGGTGGAATGGGGGAGAAAAAGTGGCAACAGGGGTGGGGATCATGCCATATCGCAGCCCTCTTCCCAATTTTGATCCATCAGCACAAATCGGTTATGCACCAGTGATACTACTGCTGGTCCTGACCTGAATTGACCCATTGCAGCTGCTGGAGACAACCCCAAAGAGATCTTCACCAGCCAAAAATATTCCATGGGATGCAAAGGAGCCTGTGAATCACCACATAGGAATTTAGTTAGGATTTGGCTGGGAATCATCAGAATTAAAAGCAGTATCTCTCAGAGGAGAGTCAGAGCTTTCTCTGCCAAAGGAAATCGACCCCTGTAACACCACTGCTGAGATGTCTAACTGGTCAGAGATGCAGGGTGAGTTTATAATAATATTAAGGTTGACATAATAATTTGTAGATAACATACACAGAACAAACAGTGGTGATCGGATGATCTACTACTGATGGCCTCTTTTATGATACCCAAACTTTCCAACTAAAAAAAAAAATTAGGGAGATGGGGATAGCGGACCATTAGTCCGAAATTTGTAGTTTCAATCCTGTTGCTGAAATCAATGGAAAAGTCCCATTCATTTCAATGTAGCTGGATTGCACCCAATGTTATTACAGTTTATTCAGCAGCTTAAAACTTTCAGTATTAAAGCCTTCATTATAGAAACCGCTGATAAGATTTAATCTTTAATAGTCAGTGTGAGGCTTGTTTGTATTTTTAAAAATTATGTCTGATTACAGAGGAGTTGGTCTTCTAGGCATAGCTTGATTTGCCAAGGGAGGGAAAAAAATAGATCCCAGTGATAAAATGCCTGCTGTCAATTTTAACTCTGGCTTTTCCTTTGCCTTCATTCCCCGATTGTAAATCTTTAAAATTGCATAATACCAATTAAGAAAAAAATAAAAAACAAATTGAGATACCAGAACCTAGAGAAGAACACTCTTGGCGGAGGTCCCAGATATTCCGTTTGTGTGCCGGTCAGTCTCCAGTGATTTGATTGTAACCATTCCAGAAAGTTTAGGAAAAGTTTTTCATTGACATCACACAGCAAACAGTGGAAAAGCTACACAATGGAAAAGGTCTGGTGAGTTCAGTAAACTCTCTGAGTCCTTCAGTGGATATTCTCAGCACTGATTAATTCTGCAGAGTTCTTGCAAAATTTATCCCCAAATTGATTTCTTGGGGATAAAAGTTACTACAGGTGTCCCTTTCTTTCTGATGGTTCATTTTCTGATGGTTCCACTCTTTAAATACCTTTCAATTATACTTAGGACTCATTCATTCAACACATGCTTAACTCTTTCAACTTCTCTCTGCTGTTCTAAAGGCTAAAATTGGCTTCCCTGATGTTGATTTGCATGTGACATGTTGATCAAACAGTTTTTGACATTTCCTTATGACTTTCTTCAGTTAAATAACCATCAGTGTAATAAATAAGGTATTGCCAATATGATGGGCAATGAATACCTTGTTGTGTATTTTGGCAGTGTTAATAAATATGTGTTATTTAGGCTTTTGCAAGTGGTATTTAATTCTTTTTTGTCGGCTACTTGACATTTGGAAGCCGAACAAGACTGGGTTTCACTTTCCAGTGGTTTTCACTTTTGGACCATGCTCTGGTTCTTAACCCATCCAATAAATGGGGGATGCCTGTAATTTATATTTGCATGGTTTTACGTACCTGCTTTCTCTCAAACTATTTCTTTAAAAGTAGTGGTATATTCATCTACTCAATTCCATTTCTAAACAACTCTTTTCAACTAGACTCTTCTGTAAACAAAGCATATGCTCCACCTCTGAGCTACAATGTCATCAGTCTCTCCATAATGTTCATAATCTGCTCCAACGTCTATATCTAAGCCTGAGGAAATCACAAGCTCCCCTTTAGAGGAAGCATGGAAACAGGGGGTAAAAGCTGCTTCCACATCCTCATTTGCAGATTCCACTAACCTTCCTCTTTCACAGTTTCCTGTCCTTTTTGAAAACACCCTTCAGCCCCTCCATAACGGTTTAACCCTACAATCCAGAGTAACTACAGGAGCACATTAAAAGAGACTTTACGTGCACCTTAGTTACTGTACCATCTAGTGAAAACCTATGGGAAATTCATATTGCAATCCAGAGCAAATTGTTCTTACACCAGAGCAAGGACTCCCCGTAGTTACTCTGGATTACGCACTTACATTCAAAATGCATTGGCTGGTCTGATTTATTTTTATAGGTGTGCACTTTCGTAGGGTTGAACCTCTGACAAATTCAAGCCATGATGCCTCACTCTCACCGAACCCATCTTTTACAATCAAAGGCTAACCATTTTGCCAGAATCAATGCTCAGACCCATGTGGGAGTTGTTGAATTCCATTTAAAAGTTTGGTGGGAAAACTGTAAACATGCATGTATGTACAGGGTAACCAGATGCCAAACCCAAAATTCCTGAACCCCAAGGCCAAAATTCCTAATCCCAGGCCAAAATTCCTACCCACTGAAAAAAATTATGCCAAAAAAGTATTTTTTTATTTTTATTTTGTTTTTTGACCGTAACTTTTGATAGGAAGTAGATATCTCCAAACTGATTTTTGCATTGGATCCCACTCTTCAATACGAATCCAAAGACATATGGCATGATGGGGTACTGTACACTATCATGAAGTTTCAAAATGAAGCCAAAATGTAGAACAATGAAGCCAAAATGTAGGACACCCGAACAGGAGGCTAAAAATCTGGACAAATCCGGGTTTTTCCGGTCATCTGGTTACCCTGCGTACGTATTCATAAGACTGTTTATTTCCTTATAAAGCAGTAGTACTCAAAGAGGGAATCAGGACTCCCTTGGGAAGATATGAGATGGTGGGATCCACCATCTTGGCTTTCCAGGGAGTAATTCTCATTGAAGACAATGGGACCTACTTTTGAGTATACATGGAGGAGCTCTGGCATCACAATCCTGTCACATCCCAGTAGGTTTAACAGATTTTTAAATTTGAAAGTGAAACTCCAAGTACTACTGTTCTAAAGTATGCATCTTGCAGCAAAAGCTGGTAACCATGTTTCCAGGAACCTTCTGTAAGAGACAGATTAACAGCACAATCCTAACCAGGTCTACTCAAAAGTAAGCCCTATTGTGTTCAGTAGGT